>OY979717.1:47094743-47694743 GCA_963855995.1 Muricea muricata
ATGTTTCTTGTTTCCGTTCCTTGATGAAATATATTTTGGACAATGTAGATAACTGATAGGTTTCTGTGATGGCTCCCTTTGGTAAATAAGTTGGCTATGCGTTTGTCGCCTCCTGACTGTGCCATAAGATCGTCAAGAACGATTATGTTACGTTTATGAACATCAAGAAAATCACGAGAGTCAATTTCAGAGGGTATGCCTTCGAAAAATTCAATACCCGGTATAGTGTCGATCATTTCTAAATACATGGGTTGCCATTGTCCATAGCACCAGATAATACGTTGAGGAGGCGGCCGTATAGTTTGTTGAGCATTCTTCAAAAGTGTTTTTACCCATAGCGTCTTGCCACTTTGCGTACAGCCCGCTACAATACATGTAAAAGGGTGGTGGAGGAGGAGAGGAGGAGGAGGAGGAGGAGGAGGAGGAGGAGGAGGAGGAGGAGGAGGAGGAGGAGGAGGAGGAGGAGGAGGAGGAGGAGGAGGAGGAGGAGGAGGAGGAGGAGGAGGAGGAGGAGGAGGAGGAGGAGGAGGAGGAGGAGGAGGAGGAGGAGGAGGAGGAGGAGGAGGAGGAGGAGGAGGAGGAGGAGGAGGAGGAGGAGGAGGAGGAGGAGGAGGGAGGAGGAGGAGGAGGAGGAGGAGGAGGAGGAGGAGGAGGAGGAGGAGGAGGAGGAGGAGGAGGAGGAGGAGGAGGAGGAGGAGGAGGAGGAGGAGGAGGAGGAGGAGGAGGAGGAGGAGGAGGAGGAGGAGGAGGAGGAGGAGGAGGAGGAGGAGGAGGAGGAGGAGGAGGAGGAGGAGGAGGAGGAGGAGGAGGAGGAGGAGGAGGAGGAGGAGGAGGAGGAGGAGAGGAGGAGGAGGAGGAGGAGGAGGAGGAGGAGGAGGAGGAGGAGGAGGAGGAGGAGGAGGAGGAGGAGGAGGAGGAGGAGGAGGAGGAGGAGGAGGAGGAGGAGGAGGAGGAGGAGGAGGAGGAGGAGGAGGAGGAGGAGGAGGAGGAGGAGGAGGAGGAGGAGGAGGAGGAGGAGGAGATATAACAGCATAAATCTCGGGTGAGACTACAGTCTCCTTTTGGGTCTCACTAAAAAAACATGTCCTATGTTTGTGATACCTGCGGAATGCAATTCTCGACTTTATTTAATATGCAACGTCATGAAAGAAATGTGCACAAGCAAGACCCATTTACTAAACCCACCCCTTTAGTCAGCGAAGCAGTGGCACTTCACCACCCTTTTACATGTATTGTCGCGGGCTGTACGCAAAGTGGCAAGACGCTATGGGTAAAAACACTTTTGGAGAATGCTCAACAAACTATACGGCCGCCTCCTCAACGTATTATCTGGTGCTATGGACAATGGCAACCCATGTATTTAGAAATGATCGACACTATACCGGGTATTGAATTTTTCGAAGGCATACCCTCTGAAATTGACTCTCGTGATTTTCTTGATGTTAATAAACGTAACATAATCGTTTTTGACGATCTTATGGCACAGTCAGGAGGCGACAAACGCATAGCCAACTTATTTACCAAAGGGAGCCATCACAGAAACCTATCAGTTATCTACATTGTCCAAAATATATTTCATCAAGGAACGGAAACAAGAAACATCAGCCTTAATACACATTATATTGTATTGTTCAAGTCTCCTCGTGACAAGCAGCAAGTATTAACTTTGGCAAGGCAAATCAACCCAGGCCGGGTTCCCGAGTTTATGCATGCGTATGAAAAAGCTACAAGTCACCCTCACGGTTATCTTATGCTTGACCCTAAACCGACTACCCATGATCATCACCGCCTAAAAACAAATGTATTGCCTGGGGAGAGAGATGGTTTACAACAGCAACTTAATGGATATATGAGAAAGCAATCGTATCGACAACCTCCTATACTTAACGCCATGTACAATACGGAACAGGAAATGGAAAATATCTTAAGCGCCCCGTCTATGACTCCTGATGAGAAAAGTACACTCTATTCTAATGAATATCATAGATTTCAAACATTTAAAAATCAGTTAGAAAGTAAATTTCAAAGTCTTGAAGATCAGCTGACCGATTTCATAAAAAAAGCCACAAAGAGTATTGAGGAGGCCAAGAACAAACCACAGTCTTCTCAACTACACGCTGACGTGGAGTATAGTGATGAAGATGATATAGTACAGGCCGATGCCGAGGACCGTGATCCAGACGTCGCAGCACAGTCTAGTGAGAGCGAAGCAGAGCATTCGAATATAGACGTGGGAGAGGAAGAACACGAAGGGCATTCACCTATGCCTTACTATGTAACACCACCACACACAATTGAGCATCCAATAAAACACTGGTACACTTACGACACAAATACCGAGAATAATTCTCCAGATGTGAGCGATGACGAATCAGTCGCAGACAAAGGTGATTCTGGCGATGAACAATTGGAGCAACCACATTTCGAGCAGGCTGATGTACAAATGCCACCAGCACATAAGCAAACTCCAAAAACACTGGGACGATATTACTTTAGAAATGTTAGACAGAAACCTTACTAATGTTGTATATACTTCTATGACGAAATAAAATTCTTACTCACAAAATATCGCCTGTATTTCTTTCTTTAAATTTTGTACTACGGTACTAAACATATTCTGAATAGTATCCGAAGATATCGTAAACAATACTGTGCGGCAATACAGTGCTACAAAATAACCAGACAAAATACACGTACGCTGTTTTAACCAATCAGAGCATAGCTATGGCGTACGTCACTGGGCATACGTACGCTGTTTTAACCAATCAGAGCATAGCTATGGCGTACGTCACGGGGTGAACGTACGCTCTTTTAGCCAATCAGAGCGCGGCTATGGCGTACGTCACGGGGTATACGTACGCTGTTTTAACCAATCAGAGCACGGCTATAGTGTACGTCACGGTGTGTACGTCACGGGGTGTACGTACGCTTTTCGACCAATCAGCGCGCGACATTCTTATTTCTGTATTGAAGCTCGCAATTGTAGACGTAATTGTTAATTGCTTGGAAACTGAAATGAGCAAAAACGGCGGAGTATTGTAACCTAAATTATGCCCCAAAACAACTTAAAATAAGCGTGATAGAAAACTTTTGCATGCAACTGTTTCATTTAAAAATATTTTGATATGGTGAAAAGACTCAACAACTAACAATGCAAAATTATTCGCATTTAAAATTTCCGTTAGCAAACCTTAAAAAATTTGGTGGTGTTTTTTTGGCGAAGATACTCATAGATAAAATGTTTTGATACAAAGTTTTAGTGCTTTTGCCATCTTTTCTGATATTAACACCGCTATATCGTTTATTTTCGCACGCTTTTATAGAAGATGTCAATGCGTGGAGCCTGGACACAACACATTCGTCATGTTTTACGTCATCAGCGTCCAATCATTTTTTTGGTATCGACGTTCGGTCCAAAATAAAAATTATTGGACGCTAATGACGCAGCAAATAACTATTGCTCGGGATATTGTGAATTTTCCATACCTCCTTCAAAATGGCGGTTCGTGTTAGAGCTCTGATTGACTATTCTTGCTTATTTTTGTACTTGCTGTTAATTCAAGTAACTGTTTGTGAAATAAATGAAGGTGTAAGAACCTATCACTGTATTAGAGGAAAGCGATGTTTGTATAACAAACTTTGTATGGCAACGAAGCGAAAGTTTTCGAAGTCTACTGTTCAGTATACAGTGAATGGCGATGCTACCTTCAATCCTATGTTTATATCTTTCAAGCTTCTACCATATTGCTGGTGATGTTGACCTAAATCCGGGAGATGCCGCTGAGGAAACTAGACAACTCAAACTTCCAAGTAAAGGTTTGAGAATTGGTCATTGGAATATTGAACGTCTTACTGACTCGAAGCTTGAACAAATTAGCTTCCTATTAAATACAAATAAAAATGTTGATATTCTTTTACTGTTGGAAACATTTCTCAAGCCCACTAAGTCCGAATCAGTATTCAACATTCCGGGATGTAAAATGTTTCGGAAAGATAGATATGGTCGGAAACCAGGAGGTGGTTTGATAGCTTACGTTGCCGATAATGTCAAAGCAAGCAGGTTATGGGACTTAGAAGATGACTGTGCCGAGTCGATATGGTTGAGTGTGCACCCCCATAATTCAAATAGACCGATTCTAGTAAGAGCGCTTTATCGTCCACCCTCCACAAACGTCGAAATTGATTCGAAGATTGAATATAACATCGAGACAGCTTATCTGAGAAACCGGGAAATGATTTTTGTTGGAGATGTAAACGTGAATTACTTAGATAAAAAAAACGTATTCAAAGCATAGGCTTATTAAGTCTTTAATTAGCATGAATATGACCCAACATGTCACAGTGGCAACAAGACCTAAGAGCAATACATGCCTAGATCATGTTTATACCACTCATGGGAATTTTATTTCTGATATCATTGTGCCTAATATCGGAATTGCTGATCATCTCCCAGTGTTCTTCTGCCGCAAATACATGAAAATAAAGAAGGAATTTCGATATAAAACTGTAAATTATTTGGACCTAAAAAATTTGAATTTGGAGGCGTTACTTGAAGATATTCGAAACTCACCGTGGGATAGCGCCTTTGTCTTTGATGAAAATGATGATATTTATGACACGCTTGATTTAGTATTAAATGAAGCATTGAATTCTCACATCCCCTCCAAACAAAAACGAGTAAAAAATATAAAGCAGCCCGCTTGGATAAACGATGTTATTGTCAGTGCAATAAATAAGCGTGACAATGATGAAATGAAAAAAGCACGCAAATCGAATCTTCAGGACGATTGGTTAAAATACAAAGGAACGAAATGTTTTGTGACAAATTTGATAAAGAAGTCTAAACGCATGTATGTACAAGAGTCCATTGATGAAAACAAGGGGAATCCTAAAGGGATTTGGAAAGCTTTGAAATCTCTTACCAAATCTCAAAAGTCAAATAGAATTACAGAATTAAAGAGAGATGATAATACTGTAGAAACAGATGCAATAGCTATGTCAAATATGCTAAACGACTTTTTTGTGAATTTTTTTCAACAATCTAATGTTACTGCAGCCCAAACGAATAAATTTAATACTACAAAGATTGAAAAATATGTTTCATCGAAGATCGGAAATCTTATTATCCAGTTTAATATTCCCGTGATAACCGTTGAGGAAACAAAAAGGCAAATTGATAAATTATCTCTGTCAAAGGCAACGGGGCCTGATGGAATTAGTGTTAAAGTATTGAAACTGATCTCACCTGTGTTTGCTGAACCTCTAACAAGATTATTTAACATATCCATTACGAAGGGCGTTTTTCCAAATAAATGGAAGCACGAGTATCTCCCCTTTCCCGTCCCAAGGACGATATATATATATATATATATATATATATATATATATATATATATATATATATATATATATATATATATATATATATATATATATATACATATATATATATATAGATATATATATATACATATATATATATATATATATATATATATATATATATATATATATATATATATATATATATATATATATATATATATATATATATATATATATATATATATATATATATATGTAGAATGTATATTGTGTCTCCTATTTTGGATTTTGTAATTTAGATTTTAGATTTTTGAAAGACAACCTTTTTTGAATTAGCTATATATGTATATAGCTAATTCAAAAAAGGTTGTCCTTCAAAAATCTAAAATCTAAATTACACAATCCAAAATAGGAGACACAATATACATTCTACAAACAACACTAGGTTAAATGGCAAAGACAGAACTATCACGACTATATTATTATTCAAAACTTCGCTCTTCGTAAGCCATATAACGTGAACCAGAAGTCAGGAAGTGAACCCATGATACATTTTGCTCTCGTATTTTAGATTTTGTAATTTAGATTTTAAATTTTTGACGGACAACCTTTTTTGAATTAGCTGTATATATCACTTTGATAAAGACAAATAAAGTCGAAACGTTATTTTATTTGAAAATGTGATTAACTTATATAAATGGCTTTTTGCCAAGTGATTAATTTATTCATATATATATATATATGTATATATATATATATATATATTATATATATATATATATATATACATACATATATATATATATATATATATATATATATATATATATATATATATATATATATATATATATATATATATATATATGAATTATACATATACACATTTACATATTTACATATTTACATATATACATATATACATATATACATATATACATATATACATATATACATATATACATATATACATATATACATATATACATATATACATATATACATATATACATATATACATATATACATATATACATATATACATATATACATATATACATATATACATATATACATATATACATATATACATATATACATATATACATATATACATATATACATATATACATATATACATATATACATATATACATATATACATATATACATATATACATATATACATATATACATATATACATATATACATATATACATATATACATATATACATATATACATATATACATATATACATATATACATATTGAATCATAGCTTTTGCCATTTGGGTCAGTCAAACCTACGTATTTTCATTGTGTATATTACATCACGATTGGGATGGCAACTGAAATAAGACAGAAAATGATGATTCCTTCTGCTTTCTTTTCGTTCATTTTTTCCACTTACCAGATAGGCGAACATTGTGTGTAAGCAGTCATAGTCTACTTCAACGGGCAGCAATCGGTATATTTATTTGCAAATTATACAGCATGTCAAAGTGCCTGTTTCGAAATTTTCTTTCGACTGGTTGCCATAAATTTGCACAGTTGTATAACTGAAATTATTTTCAGACGTACATAAAACTGAAATAAAATCCTCCGATATTTGAAGTTCGTTTCTCCAATGAAATACATTGCCTTTAGATGACAGTCATGAGCTGGGATTTTACCATCTATGTCCATATATAGGCCATAGCTCGGAGGATTTTACAAGAAGTTAGCAAGAGCATCATTGATTATAAACATGTTGTTGCTAGATAGACGAACTGGATTTAAATTACACAACTTATCATGTAATACATATTTAACATATTTAAAGAATCTTTATTTGTATTGTAGTAAGCCGTACACTTGGGGGGTTGTATATCCCATAGTATCGATTTCAACTTAAAATCTGTTTAAAAGACTCACTTGAAAATAAATTACCCTTCTATCTGGTCTAAACAGCTAGCAGAAACATCTCTCTCTCTCTTAAAAATATAGTTTATGCATATTCGTTATTTTTCTGCATAATCAATCATTCGATAGTTTGGATATTCAATTTTTCAATAACCAAGTTAAGAAAATTTGCACTCCCATTTTCCTACGTCAAAATTTGACTGGCTCTTCTGTTGTTACAGATTTTTCCACTGTTGTTACACTGTTGAAATTCACAGTCGAGATACCTTGTATATTATTGTAAATCAATGACACATTTTTCAATGACGCCATTGGCGTCTTGGAAAAAATCACTCGTGCTTGTTATTTGCCAGTAGCACTCGAAACCATGCTATTACCTACACTCAAATTGGTTATCACAGACGAATTTTTTTACTAATATTATTTGTCAATGGTCTTAACAACCAAAACGATAGTTAAGAAAACCATTTTTGGTTGTTTCAGCCAATAAGTTATTGGTCAAATACAATGCATCTTAGAAAGTCAACTTATTTTTCTTACACTAAGTTACTATGAAATACTTTATTCTTTTAGTTTACTATTCCCTTCGAATATTTGCAGAAATCCCGCTAAGGCTTCAAGGGCCTTTGAGCAAAGATGGTATTGGTCGTGTGGAAATATTTTACCTAGGGATTTGGGGAACGATTTGTGACGATCAGTGGGATATAAATGATGCGAGAGTTGCATGTCGTCAACTTGGCTACAGATATGGTTTTAGAGCTCTTCCAGGAAGCCATGTTCCCGATGGTTCTGGACAAATATGGTTCGATGACGTCGCATGTATTGGAAGTGAGCAAAATCTAAGCAGTTGTTCTCACGCTGGATGGAAAAATCATAATTGTGGACACTACGAGGATGCTGGAGTAGAATGTTCCTCAACAAGTATTGTCTTATTGTTTTATATGCGTATAATGTTTTTTATTATATTTTTTTAGTATATGATTAGTATATCTGTTTTGTAGAAAATGCTTAAAAATGATTTTGTTGATTTTAGAACAATAATGCAATATAAGTACTATTTAATATGATATGATTTACGAAATATGATAACAGAACACGAGTTTATTAAATACCTTCAAACAGGCTGCATTGTAAAGCTAATTAGGTTGAATGTGTTATTTTAATTAGCACTTTATCAGGTATAAAGCCACCTCACATGACCTATCATGGTTGACACATGACCTATTATGGTTGACATGATCCGCCCATAATCTTATAAATAAATTAATGAGTACTCGAAGAACTATTTGATACACAAAAAGAAGCGTTTTATCATATTTAGATGTAATAACACGCGAGTGTTAAATGAACTTAAATACCCCGCATTGTAATGCTAAATAGGAAGCAACATTATATAAAGGTTGCTAATGAACGTGACAGATTATGTAAAGTGTCATCCTAATTAGCACTTTATTAGGTATAAAGCCAAATCGCATGGTTGACGTGATTTACCAACAATCGTATGAATTATTAATGAGCATTTAAATTATATATAATAACTTCTGTAGCGCATACAGTAGTGACGATTCTTAGACAATGTGATTTGATACCTGCTATACTTTGATAAATAAATAAGCACCAGCACTTATCATGCGTAGTGCGTACGTACGTCTTTAAAACGTAAACCAAACAGCAAAGTTTGATATGCAGGTGCTTTTGGGTTGTGCTAAGTAGCACCTTGAATTTCTCAAATTCAAAAACAACAGAGCAAAATATATTATTCTTCCACTATACAGGGTGTATAAAAAAAAGTAGACAATTTTGAAACGGCTCTCAACCTCGCGAAGCGGCTTGAAGTATGAAGTTTTTTATTAATATGGATTGCTTGGGCACTTACGCTGTAGAATAAATGAAAGTATTCTGAAATTTAAATGGGAGTGCGTATTTTTCAACAAATTAAACATGGTTTGCGCACGAAATTTAAAGGCTTGAAAGTAATTTTGAGTTAGTAAGTAGAAAATATGTTTGGTGTTTTATTGCTGTTCAAAATTTTAAGAAATTTGATTGAATTTAAGCTATTCAAAACGTCGTGCGAACGTATATTTTTCTCAATAAAAATCGTTTTTCTGAAGAAATGTTCCAATTTTAATTAAATGTCTCTTGGGAATTGAATGCAAATTAAGTAAATACATAAATAAAACATGCACAAAGCTAATTTTGCTAGTAAAAATATGGAAGTTCGCGCGACGTTTGAACAACTTAGACTCGAGAAAATTTTCTGAAATTTTGTACAGCAATACAACACCCGACAAATTTTCCGTCTATCAAGTCAAAATTACTTTTAAGCATTTAAGTTCTGTTCGCAAGGCATACTTAAATTGACGTAAAAGACAGAATCCTCTGGGTATTGAAGTTTCAAATGTCTCATTTTCCGGTTTATTCTAGATTATAAATACCAAAACAATCTATTTTAATACAAAACATCGTACATTGAGGCGCTTCGCGAAGCAGATAGCGATTTCAGATTTGTCTACTTTTTTTATACACCCTGTATATTAAGTGAAATTATAAACATGATTAAATAAGTATTTTGATCGTACACGTTTTGCTCGCGTGATTGGTGAGACGGTCGAATCAGCTACGTGATATGTAGCGTATTAGGAAGAGAATGGAAAGACAAATTATTTTCCTGTACTGTCTAGTGGCTTTCCCACTTGATCTATCGTACTATGCCTCTCAATTTTCATACTACGTTTCTCAATTTTAATTGAAGTTCTCCTTTTTCAGTATAGTTTAGGACCTGTCAAGGACTTTGTATGCGTTTCATTTACCCCAGAAAATCTCAACTGTTTTGGGGTGAGTTGACCATGATGAACAAGATGGCATATTTGCCCAAGCCTGAATCCGGGACGAAATGTCTGAAAACGAGCACCTGCAGAAATAACCCTCTCGTTAGGACTGCAACTTCTGAATCATTAGAGATACATTTGTTGTTAAGCTTTTATGGTGTTCAGAGTTATCACATTAGGGGTGGTTGTTAGGAAGCAAAAAATTTCTAGCTTTAATATATTCCAAGAATATGGCCATACCTTATCATGGGAAAATTGCTGAATATGCATAACTTAAGTTACAACATTGGCAAAGTAGATTATTTATATTTTTTACGAATTTTTTTTCGCTTTTATCAAACTTCACACTTGTTTAAACATAGTTCTCGTATTCTACATAACAGAGCATGAAAACCTGCCGCTATATAGTGCTGATAAATTTACTCACCGACGCCATTTTTCGAATTCGGCCGTGTTTTGCAGATTTTCACCGTCGAACTTTGCTTTTATGATCAGCAAAATGCCATTGGTTTTGCTAGGTACTATTAGAAGAATATCCTTGATGGCTTTGAACGAATTCCGTTGCTTCTGTGACTTTAAAATCTTCGATGTTGTCGAAGTGTTGTTTTGGCGAATTATAGCTTCAACTTTGGGTCATGTCATTTGTCTTCTCGAAATATAGCATGTAACACACTTCACACGAGTTTTAACTGTACCACACGAACAAACGGTAATGTGGTAAACTTTGAAAGCTAAAATTGAACAATTCGACTCGCAGGTTTTGATGCAAACCACTCCGAAGAAATTCTATCACTAGGCAACCGGTCGCCAATTTCAAAACACTCATGAACTGCACGAAAAGAACACGCGAACTTGATGACAGGGGGACTTGCATATTTTCACGATCGACGCTCGTGCGAGCACCACAGCAAACCCATGAACCAAATGAAAGCAAGCTCTTCAGATCGCTATTTTCAACATAAACATGACAAAAATATTTTTGAGAAACAATTAATAAAAAACAAGTATCTTGAGCTAAACAACATTACTTTCTTGGTTATATTCCCTCGCACGAGCGTCGATCGTGAAAATGTGCAAGCTCCCCTGTCATCAAGTTCGCGCATTCTTTTCGTGCAGCTCGTGTGTGTTTTGAAATTGGGGACCGGTTGCCTCGTGATGGAATTTCTTCGGAGTGGTTTGCATCAAAACCTGCGAGTCGAATTGTTTAATGTGCAACACGCGGCCGAATTCGCAAAATGGCGCCCGTGAGTAAATTTATGCACTAGTCAATGTGAACCCCTACAACCCCCACCCCGGGCATATGTTGGGATTAGCTGGGGATTAGCAACATATTTGCCCTTTTACTGGTGAATTAGCTCATTTGAAAATCAAATGATACCTAATCCCCCACATATGCCCGGGGTGGGGGTGTAGAGATTCACATTGATTAGTGCATTATCGGCACTATGTATCGGCAGGTTTGCATGCTCTGTTATGTGGAATACGAGAATTAGGTTTAAGCAAGTGTGAAGTTTGACAACAGCGAAAAAATTTTCGTACAAAATATAAATAATCCACTTTGCCAATGTTGTAACTTAAATTATACATATTCAGCAATTTTTCCATGATAAGTTATGGCCATATTCTTGAAATAAATCAAAGCTAGAGATTTTTTGCTTCCTAACAACCACCCCTAATGTGACCACTCTGAACACCATAAAAGCTTTAAAACAAATGTATCTCTAATGATTCAGAAATTGTAGTCTTAACGAAAGGGTTATTTCTGCGGGTGCTCGTTTTCGGACATTTCGTCCCGGATTCAGGTTTGGGCAAATAAGCCATCTTGTTCGTCATGGTTAATTCACCTTAAAACAGTTGAGATTATCTGGGGTAAATGAAACGCATATAAAGTCCTGGACAGGTCCTAGACTAGTATGAAGATCAATTTTCGGTCTTCGTATACCTGATATTTTTAATTTCTATAGTTCCATTAAAAATGGTCCGTCTACAAGGACCATTAAGCGCGAGTGGTACCGGTCGTCTTGAAGTATTCTACAGTGGGCAATGGGGTACAGTATGTCGTAATAATTGGGATATTAACGATGCTACCGTTGTGTGCCGTCAACTTGGTTATAAAAAAGCTGTCCATGTTCCTCAAGGAAATGACGTTCCGCCTGGGACTGGTAAAATATGGTTAAATGCGGTTAACTGTAATGGGAGTGAGCAGAGCTTGCTCAATTGTTCTCATAGCGGATGGGGAGTAGCTCATGGTTGTTACCATTTTATGGACGCAGGAGTGGAATGTTCTTCAGAAGGTAAAATTGCTAAATTGCTTTGCATTTATTTCCGTGGAAATATGACTAGGTTGTTGCAGCTTTTCGTGTTTGAAAATTCTACGTTTGTAAATTTAAACGACCGACGCCATTTACAATGGCATGATTCACTTCTAATCGACCCGTGTAGACAAAATTTCGCTTTCTTGTTTTAAGCTGTCGATTAATAATAAAATACCTTTCATGATTATGTACTTACTATGTAAATATGAAATAAATCTCTGCCAAATTTGGTGGGACGCTTCACGTAAAAGCTAGAGTTTCCTCAGTTGATCTGTCTTGTGCTTCGAGGGTTTTCACCGGCTACTCCGGTTTTCTTCCTTGTGTAATATTTTGAAATTGATTGTAGTAATTCCTTGGATATCAATTTAATCTGAAATTTGTGGAAAAAAGAAGAAAATCGTACGTCAAGAGTGGATATTTTTTTAAACTGAAACGATCGTAAATGAACGCTGCAGGCTCAATAAGAAGGCATGTGTTGCCTAAAAGCAGGAATAAATCAATTCTTAGTAATAAGAATTAATTATATGATTTTATATAACACCTCATTAAATTCTGGTCGTTTAATTGGTTGATTATGGTCACGTGATATTGAATAAAAAGTTCCATTTTCTAAGAATGCAATGGAAAACATTCCATTGCACTCCTAGGAGTGCAATAGTTTTTTTCATTGCACTCTCACAATTCCCATCCGTCAAAAAGCTCTTCGTACGGTTTTCGTAGTTTACTTTAGGCTTACTTTGGTTTCGGTCTTGAGATGAATGCGAAATAATCCACATACTAAAACACGACTCAAATGCGTGTTGTTTTAAATGTCGAATAAATTGGTTTTGAAAAACAAAGGCTGGTATTATATAAAACAAATAATGAATGTTTTATTCGTGCAATAGTAAAAATATTTTCATTCGGTGAAAGATTGATTGTTCCATTCAACTCGGCTATCGCGTCGTTGAATGCAACAATCAATCTTTCACCTCATGAAAATATTCTTACCGTTGCACTCATAAACATTCATTATTTGCATAATAATCTAGATTTTATATACTGCGCCAAACCCTATTGTAAATGTAGTGACCCTATATTTTCGAAGTATATAAAACTTGTAATGAAGTTATTAATTCATTCTCTTGTGCTGGACGAAAGCAAACCATTCGTACACAATGTTACGTTATTTCGACATAGATAGTTAGTGCGTTTGGAATAGATAGTTGGTGCGTTGGGAATTAAAATTTCTCATTTTATTCTTGGAGCAAACCAGCTAGCTGTTAGAGAGTCAGAATAAGGTCAAGATTAGAGAGGCTAACGTCCCGTTAAACTGGTAGATGGCGTTATTTTGCTTATGAAATTGTTGATGTCCATTCGCAAAAGACCCTGTTGCGAAGCCAGCTCAAGAATTTGATCACGCTATACAAATTTAAATCATTATCGTTATACCTATACATTTCTTTAGAAATTGATTCCATATACGGTTTATAAACACAGAAAAAATTGCCTTTGCATGACCAAATGTCGGGCCAGCTTTACCACTGAAAAGACCGTATTCTATGTAGTTGCGACCTCTTAAACAATTGCAGGTAGGGCTGGTTGAAGTGGGGGCTTGCTTATTCGTATATTAGGCTAGATTTAAAAGATTTAGAAGATAGGGTACCCAGGGACGTAACCAGAATGTTAATCGGGAGGTGTATATTCATATATTCATGTTCTACCCAACGAGTTTCTTTTCAAATCAAATTCAAATTTCTCAATTTGAAAAGAAATCTGTCGGATAAAAGATGAATATGGGAATACACCGCCCCCCCCCCCCAATTAACGTTCTAGTTACGTCCTTGATGGTACCCCCTCCCTCAACATTGGCAGAAAGAAGTGCAAATGGGTGTACTTGAGTCTAGTTTTCTCCAGATTGGATGTTTGCATGCACTTACTGTAGTAACAACAAATATTTGTATTTTCATGCAGCGACAACTAACGTCGTGCGGTTAAAAGGGCCACTGAGTGCAAATGGTACTGGTCGTGTTGAAGTGTTCTACGGAGGGCGATGGGGGACAGTCTGTGATGATACATGGGATATAAATGATGCTGTTGTTGTATGTCGTCAACTTGGGTATAAATACGCTTTTCAAGCTCTGGGAAGAGGTTCTTACGTTTTGTCTGGTTCTGGGCAAATATGGCTAGATAATGTCAACTGTACTGGAAGTGAATCAAATTTGACCAGTTGTGCACATAACGGATGGGGAATTCATAACTGTGGTCACCATAAAGATGCTGGAGTGGAATGTTCTTCAACGGGTAACATTGTTAAAGTTTTAATGATAAAATATGTCGCATAACACGAGATATGTTCAAGGCATTGCACTGGAATGATTTAAATCGAACAAACTAATTCTATGCAGTTTGTCATGGCGAACAATTACAATACAAATTTAGTTTTTTTAAGACAACGTAAAAATATTTTATTATGCAAAGTTTCGATCCGCAAATTCTGATCTTCATTAGTGCTAGTGATCTGCAAATATTTATTCAAATTCCACGTTCCTTATGCAGATATACTGTAGAGATTTGTAAAGTGCTCACGACTCTAAATCTTTGTGACGTGATTCTTGCAGTGGAATATCTTTTTAAAAGACATGATCCAAAGGGGACTTCTATATTGTTTAAAACCGTTGGCATAAGGCAACTTCACGAAATTTATCAATAATTAATACATAATCAAGCATTCTAGTTTACGTTACATGTAACAAATAATGTAAATCATTTACAAGCACTCGTGACAGCAACAGAAAAATACAGGCACAAGTGTTGTATATGATTACTGGTTGTCCTCGCTTGTAACTGATTTACGTACGACTAATCTTTATGAACTCATTTCACAAGTTGTTTACAATGCTCGCGTCGTCCATGTTGCGTTGAATAAGCAGATAATCGATTGTCTTCGACTCGCGATTGTATACTAAATACGACATGGGCTCGTATTGCAAACAACACTTACAGTCTTAGGACAGAGTATATGAGTGCAGAATTTCTTCTCTATTGTTTTCGCGCAAAAGCTATTCCTCGTAGATTTGGCGAAAATATCAGCATAAATCATCCAACAAATGATACAAACATATAGGTGGTTGCTGATTTTGTTTCAAACATTTGCTGAGTGTCAAATCGATGACGAATGGCGCTCACGCGTAAAATATTACAGATGACTTCTCCAGTCATAGATTCAGAATACATAGATGTGTAATCGTTGTATTCCTTGCATGCCCATCATATTTTGTGTACGTCATCTAATTCTCTATATATCTATGTTTTCCATTATCCAGTGTATTTTGTTGTTATGCAATGATTTAACGAAAAGTTGACGTAGCACTTCAAAGGACGTAGGCCTGCCCTGCTCAGGCATTCTCAAAGTATTTTTGAATCATCTGTTGCAGAGATTCCACTCCGGATACAAGGGCCTTTGAGTGCAAATGGTACTGGTCGTTTGGAAATATTCTACAGAGGAGAGTGGGGAACAATCTGCGATGACAGTTGGGATATAGACGATGCTAATGTTGCCTGTCGCCAACTTGGTTATAAGTTTGGTGTCAGAGCTCTTCCAGGAGGACATGTTCCTCATGGCCCAGGACGCATATGGCTTGATGACGTCGTCTGCACGGGTAGGGAACAAAATTTGAGAAGTTGTTCTCATGCTGGATTGGGAAGTCATAATTGTGTACATAGAGAAGATGCGGGGGTAGAATGTGCCGATAGAGGTAAATTTTTTTGTTCTGTACTTACCGTAACTTTGGTGCGTATTTTAAAGTTCTTTGTGGTCCAACTGTAATAAAAACATCGTTAGTCTAGTCTGGATCTCAAGCATCACCTCAGAATGAAACAACTTGTCCCGTTCTGATATTTATTTGCTTATATTTTGCATGCATGGTTTATTGATACAGAGTTTAATAGCAGTTAGTTTTTTAAATATGAATTGTGTCCATGCTCCAGTAGGGTATTGGGATTGCTGATTATTTGAAAATAAAGTAAAGCATGGTTTCATTACTCTGTTGTGTGAAGTTGACGTATGTAAAACATTTTGTAAACATAGATTTCTTACTTTACCTTCTCATATGCGTATGCATCATCGCGTATGGCATCACCAAATCCTTAAGTAGCGGCACGTTTAGCAACAATATAGTGCTGAACATTAGTCACACTGAAACAAATGAATATGCCTGCGCAATTCTACGATGAATCAGTCGATTTTAACAAACATATCAAGAAGTAAGAAGTTAAAGATGTAATTTTGACTATGCATAAATGTCCATGTTCTGTCCGACCAATTTCTTTTGAAATTAACTTTATTTCTGAAAAACTAGTCGGGTAGAACACAAAAAATGAATATACATCACCAATTAAACTGCTGGCTCCTTCACATGCCCAAATTTCAGTTTATGCTAATTAATGACAAATAAAAACAATTTGTGCTTAATATTTAAGAATTATTGGATGAGGCTGAACAAGATTTGGAATTATTCAGACCAAGGTCAGCGCTATCTACCGAAGCCGAATAATGCTTACCAAGGTCTGAATAATTTCGATATCCTGTGTAAGCCGATCGAATTCACTAATTATTTTATTATTCATTTTGGAAGAAAAGTCAGCCATGCAAGTAAAAATTATATAAAGCGAACAACAAACCTCAAGCCAAACCTAGTATCTTTGCACTCAGATCAGTCCAAGAAAACATGCTTGGCTACTTTGGCACTTTCTTTACTACAATGAATAATAATACCGCATTTAACTCATTTTAACGTAGTTTCTGTTTTTGCCTTAACATATAACTTAACTTAGCTTAATGTATCATGCCACAGAACCATCTCATTATACAAGCATATTTACAATCCAATTCAATTATTACTATCTATAGTAATTTAATTGCTAAAAAAGGATGGAGTATAACCATTTAAAAAATGCAAAACTTTAGTTTCAAAGCGTAAGTTAAACGAAAACATTGCTTGGATTGCAAGAACAATCTTCCAATGGTTTGGGCCTGCAAACACGTGATTCAGACTCGATTTGCAAAGAATCTCTTACGGCTAGCTGTGATGGTCCTGATCGAGGGGAATGCGACCTGAGTGCAACTTGGGTTGGTGGAAAGAGCCAGACCGAATGCAATATAAATTCAACGAAAGGGTTATTGGCTCGCTCTACTGTACGTGTGCGTGTATATGTGTGCGAGGTGAAATTATCACAAAAATAGGTAACAAATTGAAATTGAAGATCCTGAAGTCGAAGTCTTGTCCTATATGATTTTTTACAATCTAGAATTAACTCGTTGAAGTCTACACAAAAATCCCTTGGAAACATTATTAAAATTCAAGGTGAGACAATATGTTCGCGTCAACAAAAAACATTATTATTCGAGTCAAAGTTTTTGTCCTTGGAAGAGCTACAGTGTAATGATAATCCTCAATTGAATAACCAATCAATGAATGCATTAAAGGACAATTTTACTGTTCATTCAAGTGGAAAATTTTATGAATCATCCGCCTCTGATGAGTTAAAAAAAATCAGCTATATGAAAACTGTAAGACGATTTGTATTTCGCCAGAACGTTCTCCTAATGTAATTTCTAACATCCCTAACCAACCTGCGAGTGATGTAGATTTACTGCTTAAAAGTTCTGTTAATCTACAAGCTAATGTTCGTATCTTACCTGTGGGCATTGCGAACCTACCACCTTGCGGGACTCAAGCTCCAAAGTGACGCAACCTTATTAAAGGCTAATTCTTCAGTATCGAAAAATGAAACGCCTTGCCTGTTTATTTTGCGGCGTGGCTGGTGTTTAAAGGGAGACCACTGTGACTTTTCCAATCGAAATATGGCCAATAATGTTCAACTGCGTCAGCATTTGAACAAACACGATAGCTCGACACTTTGTCCTTTCTTGCGTAAGAAGGATTGCTGTCCTGAATGAAACCAGACGTGATTTTCCCATTTTGAACCATTTTCCCGCTCAACTGGAAGTCAGCTACCAAGGAATGATAATTCACAACGTTACCAAATGAAGCCTTTTTCAAGGTATCACGACCTGCAAAATATTCCGTTTTTGATGTGCCGTCTCGAACATAGACTGCAGAAACTCGAACATGCTCAAATTTACTTCCCCTTCTACCGATATCCAGTTTCGCAACCGTTACTTCTTCCATCTCAAACAGTATACCAACGACCACTAATGGAGTCCCCAGTTTACTCCCACCTCAATTTTGTCACTGTTAGCTCAAGATTGTAATGCTTACTTGTCTATGACTTTGATTGCTAATGTTGGACCTCTGTTTCTTAGAGTAGATGAATTATAGCAGACTGTTAAAATGAATGATGTCGATATGTTTTGCCTTACAGAAACCTGATTGCAGGCGTCTATTTTAGAATCAGTTTTGTTTATATCCAATTAATATGTACTATTTCGAAGAGACCGTTTATCGTCGGTTGCTGGTGGTGTCTGCATGTATGTTAACGCCAAAATTACATTGTAGGAGGTTGACTGACTTTGAATCGCCATCTATTCAATCATTATTATATGGCTTTCAATTAGACCCCGACATTTATCAAGATCTATTTCCGTCGTACTTCTAGCTGTCATCTACTATTTATTAATTATTGGATAAGCTTAAGCGGAATATCGAGAATTATTGAGGCAGAGGTTGGCCGTATATCTGCTAAAGCCGTCGTCATTATTATTGTTATTCTGTTGGGCACGAATCTAACCTGGAAAATAACAGTAACCGCAAAAAACATATAAGTACTGTAATCTTGTAAAGGAAGTAAAAGATAATTATAGATCAGTTATTTTTTGTCAATATATCTATGAGTCGTTTAGGTGCTTTTGCTAATGACAGTATATCCTTACTATGTATGTTTGATAAGCTAGGTTTCGACAAAAAGGAGCAAGATTTCTGTGTAAAACGTATGACGACGATCGCACTCCGAACAACTTATTTTATATTTTGTAGCAAAAACAAAGAATGGGAAAACTCTGATCTTTTATCTTATTAATATTTTTTTTAAATTTCTTTTGTAAATATATGTAGTCCTTAAAGCTAATTCAAGTAGCCGATTATAAATTACCTATAAGTTAATTAGACTTATAACTGTATATATAATCTAAAAAATGCAATAATTAGTTTTCATTATTATTATTATTATTGATTATTATTATTATTATTATTATTATTATTATTATTGATGATTACAAAGTATTATTATTGATGATTACTATTATTATTATTGATGATTATTTCTGATTATTATTGAGCCGTGATCAGGATAAGACGTGTATCATGCTGCTCTCCGGCATACTTATGTTTTATTAATTAAATTGGCTGACTGAATCGAATCGCACTTTCTACCACCAAAGTGTCGAGGAAAGCATGGGGAAGTGATTGATGTTATTTGTTGGTCATTTTAGCTTTTACATCCTGCTATATTGATTTGATTATTTTTTTGATGCACCATGCATACGCAATAAATGCTGTGAGACCGCCGCTAGCATTTATAGACATTCTACATTTACATTTTAATAAATAATGATGAATATCATGTTATTACGTGTAAATAATATTTGATTTTTTTTATCACACTTACTATATATTTCGTCGCTACACGCCTCCGTTTTTTAATGCCTACAGTGACCTCCAAAGTGCGTTTACAAGGACCATCAAGTGTCAATGGAACTGGTCGCGTGGAGGTATTCTATAGACAGCAATGGGGAACAATCTGTAATGACAACTGGGATATAAATGATGCTGCTGTTGTGTGTCGTGAGCTTGGCTATAAATATGCTGTTCAAGCTATAAGAGGAAGTCAGGTCCCACAGGGGATAGGACAAATATGGTTAGACGAAGTTAATTGCACTGGGAAAGAATCAAATTTGACCAGCTGTTCTCATAATGGATGGGGAATAAATGACTGTGCACATTCTAAAGACGCTGGAGTAGAATGTTCCGAAGGTAGAGGTTATTTAATACGTGTTATGTTATGGTGATTTTCAGTGAAAAATTCCACGATGCGATAAATGTTGCACTCGATGGCAATCTTAATTTATTTTCTGGTTTGAAAAGAAACATTGTTGTTCATCGACCATGATGCTACCTTGTTTCGCAAACAAATGCATTTTATAGATTGAGGACATGAAGCTTACTTACTGAAAAAATCATTATTACTGAAAAAAATTGAAATCCATTTCATTGGAAAAAAGTAGTACAATTTTACATATCCATAATATGGAAAATATCTGGCAAGTCTATTCTGGCAATTGATTCATAACAATGAATTGGACTAGCAAATCTTTTTCTGTGAAATAGCCATAAAACTTGATCTTTAGATGATGTAATTAAAATGAAACAAGTAAGACTTTAATTTTTTATCCCAATATTGTACAATAACAGGTTTTGTTGAACATTCACCTTAGATATAAATGAATGTTCCTTGGGACTAGATGATTGTCATTCAGATGCCGAGTGCACCAACCTTAAAGGATCATTCAACTGTACTTGCAAACATGGATATCAAGGAAATGGTTCTTTCTGTGAAGGTTAGTACAAAGCTGTATTATATATTGTGAATATTCGTTTCTGTTGCCAATTTACCATTTAGTTCAGTTAGATTTCATTGACCAAGCAAGTATTTCATTGGAACACTAGCTTGTAACTAAGCACTTACCAAGCAATACGCAGCGTAGTAAACGACTTGAATGAACGATGAGAAAATTAAAAGACAAAACGTTCCTTTCCTTTACTTATTAGGCAGTGAGAGACCTATGACGTTAGTAAATTATTTCAGGCATCCCATTCAAAGCCAAAGAGTGAAACAAAGTTTGTGATTTTATAATGTCACTCTGCGAATATTAAATTGTTTATAGTATATGAACAAACCTCGGGGCGCGAAGCATGGAGATGAATATTCTCGCGCTGTTCACGCACAATGAGCTTAATAATTGTTTTAGCATATTGTAGAATTGAAAAAAGAACAAAAGCGTGACGAAAATGTGCTAAAGTTCATATAACATGTAATCGTTTTTCAGAATCATTGAAATATTTGTGAAGTGACTGTAACAGTATGATTTATTTTTGAAAAACGTGATGCCAAGGGGGCTGTTATTCGCCTAAAAACGTAGCCATGAGTAAAAAATCCTATACCTGAGAACGTAATTGCACCAAAATAACGTCACTGATGACATGTGTTTGTTGTTCACTGACCGAATTTATATAAATCCGACGCAAGGCAAAATTTTAATGAAGCAAAGATTTTTGATGGCACTAAATCCTCCGAAAGTAAAGATCACCAAAGTAATAACTATAGTGTGTATTTTCAAAAAACCTAAATGTAATCTTTAATGTAATAAATACCATGAATAGAAGTAATAGATAAAGAATGCGTACTCGGTCACGAATCATGTCTCAGATTTTTCTAGCGAGTGCCTTTTTAAATCCGCCATATTGAATTTGACCAAGAGTTGAACGTCAGAAAAGGGATTTTGGCCGACTGCTGCCTGTTACTTATTAATTTATCATGAGACCTTTTTGAGGCTTATCCCATTTGTGATGTCATGTAATGAGCTCAAGGACTTATCCAAATGGTGGATAGCCCGTTACAAGTTTCTTTCAAATAGGTCAAACTTAATTTTTATTGCCAATGCTCTTTAAATTTGAAAGTAAATTCCAAGCACTAATTTTGAAAGGTAATTAAAATAACTTTTATGCTATTTAACCTAGATATAAATGAGTGTCTATCAGGAACACACAATTGCCATGCAGATGCTATTTGCAAAAACTTTAAAGGATCATTTACCTGTACTTGTAGACAAGGATATCGTGGTACTGGTTCCCAATGCAAAGGTTCGTATAAATCCGTCAATAACTGTGTAAATGTATTCAAATGAGTTCAGTCATGTGTATCTTTTTGAGACGTCCTTCGGGATAAACTACATAGTTATAGTGTATAACCAAAATAGCCAAAAATGAGTGGTAGTTTCGAGCCTTTATATAAGTTTGTGTGCATTTCGTTTAGGACATATAATTTCAACTGTTTTTGGTCAAGTTGACCGTGGAGGGCAAAATGCAAACGCTGCCCAAACCCTAATCCGGGCCGAATGAACACAACAAAAAGCGACGCTCTTGCCGTAGTATTTGTGTCCTTCTCAGGTTCTTTCATGGTTCAGAGTTCTTACATGGTGCTTTTTAGGAGTGGTCATTGGGAGGTTTTCTAGAGAATACGCAATACTGAGATTGTCAAATGTTAATTATATTTTTTGCTCACTGACTTTACCTGGGAGAGAGTTAAATAAACTGTCTCAAAGCATTTAAAGGTCCGTTTTTAAAGCTTACATTTGGAAAACATCAAGTATTTAAAAGTCAGTTTTCTAAGATTACACTTGAAAATATTAGGGCTGAAAGCACCATCTTTGAACCACATGTCAGCCCCTCAAAATGAACTAATTATCTTTTCTAAATGAAGTGCGTACAAAACCAAAATAAATCTTCTAGAATATGGCTTGCATATATTATGATATATCATTCGAAACCTAACTGTTACTTTTTTCATAGATATAAATGAATGCTCGACACAAAAGGACATTTGCCATGCAAATGCCAATTGCACCAATATAAAAGGATCGTTCAAGTGTGTTTGCAAGCATGGATATCAAGGCAATGGTCCTTATTGTGAAGGTTAGATTACCAAGAAATTGTCGTCTATTTTCACCCAAATTTAAAGAAGAAGGAAGTATTAAAGTATCTAGTGCCTTTACTTCGTCTTATTTCCATCAACCAGTTTACTATACAAGACACGTTTTCGTTTGTTAAGGATTTATTTCAACAAAAATTTAATGATGAAATTGTGATGGCTAGTTTTGATGTTTCTTCGCTTTTTGCCAATATACCTTTGGATGAAACCATATAAATCATTGCTCGACAACTTTTTTGTATATCAGAAATTTTTAATGTTTTTTTGCGGGTAGAATTTGACAAACTTTTAAATTTAGCTATTAAAAATTGTCCTTTTATATTCAACGGAAAATGTTATGATCAAGTTGATGGTGTTGCTATTGGTTCGCCCTCGGACCGTTGCTACAAATTGGCAAAAATTATCTTGGACACCGCGCGCGCCAAACGAACATAAATGTCTTGAATACAGAATTAATGTCTTTACAAACACTTTGCCTTTCGTACCCCCAATTCAATGCTGCAAAATCACGTACATATGTTTTGAAAATTTAATAAAAAAACAACATTGAATAGGAAAGGCCAGGAGAGGGGCAAACTCATTAAATAACATCGTAGTGTCAGCAGTCTTTGTCGAAACGTCAGGTGTCACATAATTTTTGCCAGGATTGTAGCTAACGTTTTCCTTTCTTTTCGTGAAATAAAATGGCTCAAAGATTCTCTTGTGCATTTTAAACCATTGCACTATCGTCGTTATGTTGATGATTCTTTCCTAGTACGTGATATGCATTGCATGTTAGTTAAACCGTTTGCCATTTTCATAAGCGCATTTCTGAACACATGGGTATTTCAGCCATTACTGGTAAACCTTTCTCAAAACCTCCTTTCTCTGATATTGGTGATCATCATCAGGCTTCTGGTCATCCTATGTCCCCTGATTATTTCTCCATTTTGTCCACTTGTTCTTCATCCTTTGAAATTTTTGCAAGAGAAAGTTTAAGTCCTTAAATTTAATGCCAATCTTACTTCTATGCCTTTAGCCTTCTATAATTAATCCTTCGTACATTTAACCTTGGATGGTAAACTAACCCTTGTATGTATTTTGTATTATATCTTGTAATGCTGTATGTCCTTAGCGTTGTTATCGTTAAATCGCTATGATTTTCTCACTTTAAATCTTTAACCGTTTTTTGTAATTTTAGAATATTTCGCTTTGTATAAAGCTTTTGCACATATTGTAAAATATCTTAAATTAATTGCGCTGAAGATGTTGCAAGTATAGCAACAAAACATTAGCTTCTTTATATAAAACTTTGTTCTGTTTATAGCTCTATTTAAAGCTGCTGTCTGGGCTTTCATATTTCTAACTAAGCTGAGATTTCCGCCTAGAGTTTTATTGCTATTAATTGTTCTGAATGTTGGAAGTAGTTTAGTCAAAATTTGTTATAATTTATTATCATAATTACAGTCATCCCTGATTACAAATATCCGCCATCACTGCAATTAAAACTATTTGAAATTTATAATATTTTACAAATAATAACACGCTAAATTTATAGTAGATTAATTCTTTAATATTTTACCTCAGATATTAACGAATGCTCATTAGGAACAGACAATTGTCATCCAGATGCCAAATGCACAAACGTCGATGGAGCATTTCAATGTGCATGCAAATATGGATACCAAGGAAATGGTTCTTATTGCAAAGGTGGAGCTGAAATTAATGTTTTCAAATTAAGTTAATTTTTCCTTAAGAGAAGGAACAAAACATTTTTGTGACTATCAACGATCGACGTGTTATTATGTGTTTAAAATATTTTCAGTGTGTTTAAGGTAGCTAATAGATAATTCAGTATAATTAAATTTTTAAAATTGTAATTTTGTTTTAGATATAAATGAATGTTTATTGAAAAAGTACAATTGTCATGCATATGCTCGTTGTGTCAATCTTAAAGGATCGTTTAATTGTACTTGTAATCATGGATATCAAGGCAATGGGTCTTATTGTGAAGGTTAGTTGATAAGGAAAATCTATTTAAGAAACATGAAAGGCATGAAATACCTTTGAAATAATGAAAGGTATAGCATTAATTACAAACAATTGCAATGGCATAATTATGAATTTCAATCTAATATTTTGCTACAGATGTCAATGAATGTTCAACAAACATACACAGTTGTCACTCAGATGCCAGCTGCACTAATATTGAAGGATCTTTCAACTGTAGTTGTAAACTAGGTTATGAAGGAAATGGAACGTATTGTCAAGGTGAATAAGCAAATTTCCCCCCTTTACTAAAAGGGGCAGTGTCACCGTCTGCGCATCTCTTCTGCAACAAGGGCTTCAAAATTGGTGTAAATTGCTCGGTTTTCATTTAACAAATAGATTTCATTTTTGCGTGCGTCTGTACTGTAATAGATCACAGATGACGTCATAGCGTGTGAAGGACAAAAAAGTACGCACGAGACGCAGTTGAGTGCGTCACTTTTTTATCTTCACACGCTATGGCGTCATCTGTGATCTATTACAGTACAAAAGCACAAAAAAATGAAGTCTATTTGTTTTATATTATAATAAAGTTGTCAAAAGTCATGCGAAGACCAGCAAAATAAATTAGGTAAATTAGATCACGCCATCAGTTGACGTCATCCATGCGTGTGTACTTTAATAACACACAGCTCGCGACCAATGAAAATGCAGAACGATACGCATTATTATATAACATGCACCAGCAATACACAGTTATAAGTGAAGCCAGTTTGGCTGAGCACAACATAGTAGATGTTAAAAATGTACATAGTATTTACCTAATTATGCACGATTTTCGACACTTTTTACGTCTCCAATAGCTACTTTAATAGAAAGGTAAAGTGGTTTGTCTGGGCTATTCCAGTGGCTTTCTTTAAAGATCTATTGACTCATTATGTTTTTTTTCTGCCAGATTGAGGAGGTTACCAACGTGCATCATGCCATGGTCGTCCTCCACCTTTTATAAACAAGCTAGATAAACTACATGCTTTAATTTAGTTGTAATGCACTGAAGATAAGCGCAACGTTGACTCCGCTTCTATATTTATTTTGCTTTCATTTCACTTCTTTATTAGAAACCATTATTATTTACGGCTGAATGGAGGCTGAATGAAAAAAAAAATTGGTTGCACAAAAAATGCTCTGCCCCAGCGCACTTATTTTGCAAGAAATGGAGGGAAACGAAACCCCAAAACTAGTGAATTTATTTAATTTTTAATTCTGTTGTTATCTGCAGTGTCAGATTAATATGAATCAAATCTGAGAATGGTTCTGTAATAGAATCGAAACACTACACGTCCTTAGAGACGTGCACTTAAATTGGATAAAACTTTTTCAGTCCCAGTTGGCTTATTTGGACTATCTCAAAACCCGAGAAAGCAAGTTCAAATATCGTTCGAGACAACAAATATTTAGTTGTTCTCTGCAGTGTGAGATAAACCTAATCTGTTTAGACATTTAAATTAAAATTCATTCATTCATTCAAAACGCGTGTTAAATTTGAAGGAATTTTTTACACTTTCAACCGCAGATATTAATGAATGTTCAACAAAGACGCACAACTGTCATTCAGATGCTAACTGTACCAATCGCAGAGGATCGTTTAACTGTACATGTAGAAGGGGGTATGAAGGAAATGGTTCTTATTGTGAAGGTTGGTACGGATTTAGCAACTACTGTACGGTACAGCTCATTTAGACAATTTTATGTTAATTATTTTCGTTAACTGTTTTTTGTTGTGTCCTTGTAAATAGGAGAAGCATGATCCTTCCCGATTGGTTCTCATTTTCCTCCTCTTTGCTTGCAAAAACGGCTACCGATTATTTTACCTATATTTCTGTAAACGTTTTTTTACAGATATAAATGAATGTTCGTCAGCAACACACAATTGCCATGCTGATGCAAACTGTACCAATGTTAAAGGATCATTCAACTGTACTTGCAAACATGGATATGAAGGAAGTGGTGGCTATTGTGAAGGTTTGTTAGAACTGAAAATATTTTTGCCACCATGATCAATTGTCACTCTGCACAACTCGATCTCAGTTGTAATAATTTTGAAGAAAAATAATTAGTAACAATTTGTGGGGCTTCGGTGGTGTGGTGGTCAGACCACTCGCCTTTCACCAGTAAGGTTCTGAGCTCGATCCCCAGTAAGGTGGACCCGAACCCAGTCCTCATGTGAAAAGAGTATAGTCTACTCTCTGTCAAAAGTCTTAGGTTTTGTCCGGGTACCGGGTACGATTTCCTCCCACAGGGAAAGCTGACAGGGTGGGAGAAGTACTACGGGGCCACAGTAATTGGCTAACGCTGTTGTGGTAACTCTCCCCTCGCGGCAAAGCTAAATAAAAAAAAAGAAATTTTGAAATTGACTTTCGATTATGCATTGTTATATTTTAGACACGAATGAATGTTCAACTGCACAACATGTTTGTCATACAAACGGAAATTGCACTAACGTTAAAGGATCATTTAATTGTAATTGTAACCGTGGATTTCAAGGAAACGGTTCTTTTTGTGAAGGTATGCTTGAATGATTTGATGTTTTCTTCAATATTAAAAATTAACCATTATTCCGAAAATGATGCGAACTGTCCTCCCCTAATATAAGATTTGTTTCGGAAAAATACATTTTGTCATAACGATTAAACGTTTTAACCAACGTTTAATTGCACTTGGATATTACGACCATATGTAAAGTGGGTACTTCGCCACAAATTATATCTCTACTTTTTTTAATTCCGCCACATTTTATCTGACATACAACATGTATAAACAAAATCTGTTAATTTATCTGTTTATTTATCATTAATAATTTTTTGCCATTTTCCTACAGATATAAACGAATGCTTAATAGGAGTGGCTAATTGTCATTCAGATGCTATTTGCACAAATTTTGAAGGGTCCTTCAACTGTGCGTGCAAATATGGATATGTAGGAAATGGTTCTAGTTGTGAAGGTTAGAATGAAGCACTTTTTAACTTTTCTGGTTAATAATAGATAGCGGTAGATAGAAAGATAGTGGTCTTTAACTCGTTTATGTACGTAATGATATGATAACAGCATTAAAATGAAAAGCTTCTCGGTGAAGCTTAAAAATTAAGTAATTAAAGTAGAAGTATAGTTAGAGTAAGAATGATAATTCTTTTAACGATTTATACTACTAATAATCACAAAATGCTTAATTTTGTTTTCTAAAGATGTGCATGAATGTTCGACAAAAACAGACAATTGTCATACGCACGCTAACTGCACTAATTCTAAAGGATCATTTATCTGTACGTGCAAAAATGGATTTAATGGAAATGGTTCTTATTGTGAAGGTTTGTGTCGATTATCGTTGTCCCTGCTTCAAATATATAGCTAATTTCGAGTTGAAACGTAAGATTTTACTGACCCAGATTTAACTACTGTAAGTTCCTTTGTGTTTTGTAGATATTAACGAGTGTGTCAACCAAAAATCCTTATGTAATGTGAACGCAAATTGTGTAAATACGGCTGGATCGTTTCAATGTACATGCAAGGAGGGATTCGTAGGAGATGGAGATGATTGTAAAGGTCTGTATTTCTGTGTTAATTTTTTTCAAATACATAAACAGCACATATACAGTATGTTATTTAGGAAAGTATTTTGAATGCAATTATTTTTATTTTAGCTCCATAAATTTAAAAGACTGTAACAAATAGCACTTTAGCAAAAGGTCGTTAGTGACTCGGCTCCGGATGCTAGAATTACACTCAATTACACGCAGTTAATCACACTCTAATAGAAATGAAAACATCAGGAAAAGGTGAATAGCGTTATCTATTGGATAGTGATTTTTTTCAAAACTTGGAAGCAGTAAATTGTAAAACCCAAGCAAAAGATCAGCATTTTCGAGGTAAAGTCACTTTTCATCCCTTGTGAGTTATACATCTCTTGATGTGTCATTGCTTTTCATGTCTTTCTGCGGTGGATAGCGCTATCCATCTTTGGTCGCTACAAAAGCTGGATGACGGTATCCACCGCATAGTTACTTTTTTTATAACTACTTCAAAAAGACATAAAAAGTAATGACACCAGAGATGTTGTACTCGCAAGAGATAAAAACTGACTTTAACTTGAAGTACTTGAACTGATAGCGCTATTCACTTTCCCTACAATCGATGCTGCTGCCCCTTGATATCGATATGTAAAAGCACATGTTCTTTGTACGAATATACAGGAAATAATTAATAACATCCGATCGTATCTTAATTTTTTAATGCTTATAAGACCCTGTGTTTTTGCGGAACATTTATTCACTGCAGTTGAGATTCTAGATATTAATTTGGAAGAGAAGATATGAAGACGATACGTAAACGAGCCTTTTGTTCCTCTTTTGGGAACCCAAGAGCACTTCGCTGGAAAATTCTTTATGCTACCTGATTTTTAGGGCAGTGAGCGTTTTCTGAGACGGTCCAATATATCTTTAATAACACGGTTTCGTCGACAAGAAATATATTTTGCTACTCGTCAATGTTTGATTAAATAAAATATTCTTACCATTAATATTCGACAACGTTTAGAAGCCGATTACACGGAGAGTTTTCAGCCCAGTCTGCGTTTCAACCCAGTTGATGAGCTGAAATCTCAGCCCGGCTAAAAATTGTAGTAAGCGATTAAAAAACGAAAATTTCGGCCTGGTTTAGGCTATCTGGGCCGAAATTACAGCCCGGGCTGAACTCGTCATGTAATCGTTTCAGCCGAGGCTGAAATTATTGTCAATACTTCGTGTTTTATTTCATTCAGTTTGTTTTCGTCCACAAGCGCAATAAAGATCTGGGCAAAATTTAAGCGGCGAAATAATGCAAAAGAGCTTTTTTCTCACCCAAGTGCAATATAAAGTTCTGGGCAAAATTGAAGTTACGAAATAAGGCAGAATAGCTCCATTTCCAGACTTTATTGTTTCAGCCCCGGCAGAAATCTTAGCCCAGACTTGAACGGGAATTTTACACCAGCCCGGGCTGAATTTTACCTTGTAATCATGAAACAATCTCAGCTCGGTTAATTGGGCTGAAACTTAGCTTAGGCTGAAAACTCTCCATGTAATCGGCCCCTTGATTCAGAGCCTAGTTTGATGTTCATTTCCATAGCAAATATGGATTCTTTATTTAAACAAAAAATCTAATTAAACACATTAATGGATCATTTTATGCCCATTTGTGGCATGTTAGATTTTTAAAAATTATATTTAGTTAATATCATACGATTGCTACCATCAGTAATATAAGTTAGCGTCGACTGACAACAATAAAAATTTTTTATGCAGTAAAACTTAACATTTGTTTGTATATGTCAAAAGAAAGCGCGTCATATATTCTAAAGTGACTTTGGATTTCAACTTTAAAGGCCAGGATACGGTAATATATTTTCCTTGGGCTTATCATTAAAAACCTTTGAGCTAGCTCTAATATCTGTTTTTGACGAAAACGCCTTTTGGACATTCATAATCCATTGCGAAAAAAAAATTCTTCAGGAAACCATTGGCAAATTATGTAATGCTAAAGTCCACCTGGATTGGATTGCATATATACTTCGTATTAAATTGCGAGGTGTTCTCGAAATTTTCATCAAGATTTAATTAGTTGACGGCAGGTATTTATCCAGCTTGTGACCTTCAATATTTCGCCAAAGCATGTTACCAAAAATTAGGCAGAAGGTATACCATCACTACAAAGGTTCTTACCGATAAGCATTTAAAGAAGGAAATATACTGCCTATCAATAAAAGATAAAACAATGTGGCATAAACGCTGTTAAGACTTATACAACCTTCCCACATGCAACGCCGTTCCATCAACATTAATTTGTGACATGATTTGAGACCCATGCAGATAAAAATTTCAGAATATATTGCCCAGGCAATTGCTGAAAATTAATGTTACTTTTCGTTTAGAATCACATCAAAAGTGGCTTCAAACCTTGGCTTACATTATCTCTGCTATTGTCTTATTTGTTGCAACAATTGTTGCAGTATTATGCCTAAAATTCTTGCGGCGGCGACGACGAGGAAAAGCTAGTAGTTCAGACGATATTATGTTACTTGCGTTTACAAATGATGAAGATTATCCAAGTGAAGCAGTAAATATGTTGTATGAAGAAGAATATCCAGATAAAAACAATGATGTCACCCAAATTTAGTCTACTAACGTCGTATCGGGACCAGTAAAGAATTGATAAAATGAATATTGTTTATCAGAACCTAAATTGAATTTCTTGACGAAGTCATCAAATCGCTACGTTATAAAAACGACGACTCAATTAAATGAAAGGTTTTTATAATTAAAAATAAATTGTATTTGATTTACCTTTACTTTGTGTTTATATCCACCGCAGGCAAGCTGGAAAATTTGAATGATCACGGTGGGAATCGAACCTACGTGGGTAGATAACCATATATAATTTTTAACTTCCAATATTGAATGAAATAGCTGTTTATTCGTCTGATTTGTCAGTTTGATTTTTCAAGACTTTAAGTTTGATAGCTTGTTTAATATTAAAGAATAAGTCTCTTTATATTTGCCGCAACACTTCCAAAATTAGACTAACATTTAAAATGTTCAGCTTTTGTTGGGAATTAGCTAATAAAAGAATAAATAATTGAAGGCAAAATTAAATGTTTATGGGCCAAAATCGTACAAGCAGTATTTTTGCAATCGATTTGTGATACTGCAAGTATATTTTCCAAAACGTGTTTCATCTTTCACATTTATCTTTTACAAGAAAAGAACTGCGATATGGCTGTCTCTCTTCCCTAGAAAGATGGCTTGTTCAACATGGACGATCGCGACGTCAAACGAAAACCGTTGACGCCATCTTACGCCATCTATAACAACGTGATTTATTTCCGGCTGCCGTCGGTGTTGACAAAACGTCGCTTGTTGAAGCTCTCTAAAAAGTTCCAGTGACTTTGGTCTTTCTCCGAGCTAAAAGTAGTTGGAAATTTGTGTTGACCAGCACACAGTTGGTTGTTCTGCTTTTCCTTCGATATCCCTCTGACTCTGAGCATATGTATGATTGGTCAATAAAAAAAGGCCACCGGATAGAAAGAAAAGAAATGGATGTCAGTGATTTTAAGCAAAAACAGCTGAAGCGATCTACAACACTTCTACATTCACTTCCAGTCGGTGTCCATGACTGCAATCAACAACATCGCTGGTTTGAGCTCTCCATTGTAGCTAGATTGCTTGCTTAATTAAACTGACCATATTCATAGTAATTAGAAATATACATAATTTATGATTAAAAATATTCACACCTGAAAGTGCACGGAACAACGAAAAATTCGTTGTCTCGAATAGAATTTAAGCTCCTAACATTAATTTATATGAATCTACTTCCATATACCCGGGGTGAAAAGTCCTGAAAAAGATGGTTTGAATTCTGACATGAATTCTGGCAATTCTACGTGATTCATGAAATTTGAAAAGGACCTTCGTGGTTTCGCCTCCCCCCCTGCTCTTTTCTCGAGTACATTTTCTGAAATTTTGAACAGCACTGCAATACTCGACAAATTTTCCACACACCAAAAGCATTAACTAAGTTTCGAGCGCAAACCATTTTTAACTTGTTCTTACCTTAAAAACACAACAATCTGCTGGTTTTATTCTACATTATAGGTATACCCAATCAGTGTGAAATCTGAATAAGTAATTAAACACGTCGTGCATTGAGGCACTACACGCTCTAGAGAAAGATTTCAGATTTGTTCTTTACTATTCACTCATCGAAATTAGTTGCTTGCAAGATTGTTGTCAATTGCAGCAAATTAAAGGAATTACCTGGGAGGGGGGTTCAGTAATTACAAGTTATTTAGTGCAAAAACACAAAAATGTACGCGGGTATACCAAAATAATATAAACACAAGCAACTGTGTGTGAAAAAATGTTGTTTTCGTGAGCCAGCTGCCCTGAAAAATTGCACACACAACGCATGTTTAAAAATTGACTTCTCGTGGAGTATTGTCTGTTCTCGAATTATATAAAATTATGCGTATAATGAGCATATTTTATATGAATTCAGATTTTATTTTGTTTGAAACTCTCACCGGATTCTTAAGAACAATCGTTTATAGTGTGTTCTTGGATATGACATAGAGGCGAAACACTCGCTCCAATCGAGGCGACAATATAGAATATTCAAATATCAACACTAAGTACAATGACTTAATTTTACTTACACGTAAGGTACATGTAGCCTGTAGGGAAAACCACGAATCGTGCGTTATAATTGCGTATGGGAAATATGCAGCGATTTTATTAGGCGTTACTAAAGTTAAACATTTCCATTCCCGATTTGTTTATAGCCACTCTAAATTTACGGTAACTTTCGCAATTCCCACAGAAAGTTGACAAACCAAACTCTAATCAAGCACTGATCTGCAATTTTTGGGAGTGATTTCGTAACCACTAGCACAAAGGCAGCAAACCGAATTCCAATAGACCAATTGTGAAACATAGCAACCGCGCCTTCTCGTGACATAGAAGCGAGGCTTATGATGCAAAAGCTCTATTTTTCTTGTTTACTATTTGCGAATTCAAGAACGCAAGCCTCCAGGTTTTAAAATAATTTTGACTGGATTTGTACAAGTTTTCGGATACGTTTTCTCTTAGTTGGGTAAATCGTTATAATTGTTGTCAGAATGGGAAGCTTTGTTTGCAATTGACGCGTTTTTGTTGGACATTTTTAAAATTTTTTAATGCTTTACGCCTGTGGAATTGACATTATGAACGTGAAGTCAAGTAAGTTCAAATATTTTCATTAGCTTTTTTACTAAACTTTTCCAATTTTGCTTGTTCTGTAGACGGTTTGTTATTAAAACCTTGGCCCATTTATAAATCATTATTTTTTTCTTATATCCCGTATAAATATTGCACTTGTATTTTCCACGTTCGTCAGCATTGATGGTTTTTATGTTTTTTAACTGTTATTTTACAGTTTGATACACTAAGTATTAATGCAAAAGTACAAATATCAAAGGAAATTTAAGTTATGCCTTCAGGGTTAAATATTTATCAAATTTGTCTTTATATGATATGCAGACAACAAAACAAGGAAAGTTCACTAAAAAACAGGATTTTATTACATCGACTTATCGTATTTAAAGAGAGAATAAAACCGTAAAATCTACAAAATGAGTCATGTAGAGTGTGAAATTTCGATATTTGTACCCCTCTGTTAAAATCTAGTCGAAAATATCAGACTTTTTTTAGTTATAAACAGTTTTGTGACGAACTTGAAACATACATTTACCAAAATTTATGCGGGATATAAGAAAAAATAACGATTTATAAATGGGCCAACGGTTTAACAACAAACCATCTACAGAAGAAGCAAAACTGGAAAAGCTTAGTAAAAAAGCTGATGAAAATATTTGAACTTACTTGACTTCATGTTCATATTTTTAATGTCAATTCTACAGGCGTAAAGCATTAAAATTTTTAAAAATGTCCGACAAAAACGCGTCTATTGCAAACAAAACTTCCCATTCTGATAACAATTGTAACGATTTACCCAACTAAGGGAAAACGTATCCGAAAACTTGTACAAATCCAGTCAAAATTGTTTTAAAACCCGGTGACTCGTGTTCTTAAATTCGCAAAAAGTAAACAAGAAAAATAGAGCTTTTGCATGATAAGCCTCGTTTCTATGTCACGAGAAGGCGGGGTTACTAAGTTTCGCAATTGGTCTACCGGGCAGTGAAATATCGTTTTTGAATAAAGAAATTACAGAAGATGCCAGTTGGTGCCAGGGTCTTTACCTCACTAGCATTTTCAGAACTGGAGAAAGAAGTTAGCTGGTAGAAAAGCCTAAGAGCAAAATATTATTTAATATTTTGTATTTAGCAACTTTTTCAAAGCAATATGTGTAAGCGCAAGTCGATGTCACAATGTGAAGCTACTAAATTGCGTACTGCAATCGCGATGTCTATAGATATAAGTACGATCGGAAATCAAACTTCCCCGTGCACATTATATTTTGCGTGTCTAAATTGAATTCCTCGTTCCCCACTATGAACATTCAAACCTGAGAGGAAAATTGAAGGGAAGAGAGAAATTTATAAAATTGGAAACATTGTTTAAGTGGAAACACTCAACTGTACGTCTTAATATATACGTTAAAAGCTAAAGGGGAGTTGAATAAAAACCGATAACCGCGGCTTTTAACTTGTTTATATGCTCATCAGACCATATTCTTTTGTTTTTTGGAGGTTTTCTAATTAAAAATTCAATTCTACAGACTACAGTGCGTTTCGTTATTGTTTATGCATAAATCTTTTATGAACTGGAAAACTATTGGGTATGTTTACTTTAATCATGGCTTCATGCAAAAGCTGGATTGCGTAAAACCTAAATAGTGTCCTAGTAGTGTGCAGCAGGTCATGGACGACAGTGACAAAGAACTTTATTCTTGACTTGCAACCAATCTCTTGGGACACACCGATGACAATGCTTCTCGCCCACGTTGGTTGGTGGCCACAATAGGACTAATAAAATATTCTTTTGTGTTTCACCACCAACATGGCCAAGTCAAGAATATATGTATAACTAAGAATACGTTTATTAGACATGCAGAAATAGCAGAAAGTGATGTTTTATCAGGCGGCGATGTTAATATTAAAGAAGATAGATTTCATCGATTGTTAGACCATACTGAGATTAATAAATGAATTACACCGTTTGTTCTTTTAGCAACTCGTTATAAAGGCGAATGGGCGTTAAAAAGACTTCGAAGCTTGCCGTTCAAATAGAGCGACTATGACACAAAGTCTACTCGCTGATTTCCGACCCTCTACACTCTACATCATGTGTCGCCGGGCCAGCTCAATGATTCGATATCATTTTTTGTTTTTTAAGTTAAAAGTAAAGATGGAAGCGAATATCCTGCTAACCCAGTGCATGACTTGGCTTGTTTTATTTTTGACTTGCTCGTCGGCCATGTTGGTGGTGAAGTACAAAATAATATTTTATCAGTTCTATTATGGGCTCCAGCCAATGTTGGTGAGAGACATTGTCTCGTGTGTCACGAGAGATTGGTTGCAGGTCAAGAATACAACGATATCAAAATACTCGATGAAGATGCATATAATACGTGGGTAATTAAGTGGCAGTCTCCCTAAGAGCGGTCCGTTTATCTTCGCGTCAAAAAATCAATTTCCTTGAAACTTGGCACACCGAAAGGGTTTCGTACACAGCTAATAAAAATGGAAATTTTTTTTAAATATTCTCTTTCTGCTTTCCTAGAAGCTCAAACCAGCGAACTCTAAATTAGACTGGAACGATAACTTGGCCGCCATCTTTGAAGCCAAATTGGTTATCAAGAGGTTATCAAGTTCAGTCCTTTTCTATTGTTTCTCTCGGCGCGGTTGGCACCATTCTTCTGGGAATGTACCGGTATTTGATGTTTTTATTTTGATTTAAGAGGTAATTTTATGGTTATGAACTTATAACCTAGTTTGCGATACAGTCTTTTTTAAAAATAGCAAATACCTCGGGAAAATAGTACTAAGACTGTTTACGACATTTGTAGTTGTTGCCGCCACCTTGGCTTTACCCAAACGCAGGGTTTTTATATGGAGTTATCGTTCCAGTATTTATAGAGTTCACTGGCTCAAACTCACTTTGGTCTGAACCGGGTCAGTTTTCATCCATTTCAAGGCCGAAATTTCGCAATATTTAGGACTTAGCTGTATCAAAACTAAATACACTAGCAAAAAGTTTTGTACGCCATTTGTTTTATTCATCTTTAGTTATAAACACATACAAATGTCAAATTCATTGATTGCTTAGTTGGTAAGATATCCGGCTTCAAAGTAACCCCTTTGTAAAGGTTCCAGAAGTGGACTAAATTATAACAAACTTTGAGAGTAAAATTCGCGATTGTTCCACCAAAATCAAAATAAAAAATCACACTCATATAATGATACAAACTTCATCTTCAATGTTCTAAAGTCAAACCTGCGGGTATGCGGCTGTGGGCGAAGCGCTAAGATAGTCAATTTGGCTAAGTAGGCCGCTTTGTTTACATATTAAGTAACAATTTGTACCTCGCACTGAAATGATCGCCAAAGAACTACTCCTAGCTCGAAATGTTTCTAAAATTATTCCATGGGCTAACCAAAACAAAGATACATGGATTATCTACGCAAATATAAATGAAAATAGATGCAGAATATCAAGACAATAACAAATTTTAGCAAGCTATGGAGCAGCTCTCAGCTGTTACGCAGAGGAAACCCCGCGCAGTCACCAGTCAAAAGCACCTACTTAACCAAATTGACCTTCTTAGCGCTTCGCCCACAGCCGCATACCCGCAGGTTTGACTTTAGAACATTGAAGATGACGTTTGTATCTGTATATGAGTGTAATTTTTTATTTTGATTTTGGTGGAACAATCGCGAATTTTACTCTCAAAGTTTGTTATAGTTTAGTCCACTTCCGGAACCTTTACAAGGGGTTGCTTTGAAGCCGGATATCTTACCAACTAAGCAATCAATGAATTTGACATTTGTATGTGTTTATAACTAAAGATGAATAAAACAAATGGCGTACAAAACTTTTTGCTAGTGTATTTAGTTTTGATACAGTTAAGTCCTAAATATTGCGAAATTTCGGCCTTGAAATGGGTGAAAAATGACCCGGTTCAGACCAAAGTGAGTTTGAGCTTCTAGGAAAGCGGAAAGAGAATATTTTAAAAAAATTTTCCATTTTTATTAGTTGTGTACGAAACCCTTTCGGTGTGCCAAGTTTCAGGGAAATTAATTTTTTGACGCGAAGATAAACGGACCGCTCTTAGGGAGACTGCCACTTAAGATTTGAAAGAGTTGAAATATACGTCGAACGACTTTTGTTATGCTAAACTGCTTTTGATTGTAGCTAAAGTTAAATATTTCCCCTATTAACCCAGTAACCGGTTATTATTTTTTGTAATAACCCAGTAAACCGGTGATTATTTTTCATAATCACCTTCAACAACGCATTTCCCCCGAAAATATCAAATACGTCCACCGCCTGCTTTTAGAATGGTAAGGTTATTACGGGAAAATTGAAAACCGAGGAGATATGCTCTCATGAGTTTATAAATGCAGTTAACATATGCATGATAGCACACGAGCTGAATGAACAATGAACGAAAACTTTTGTATATCAGACGAGGCCTCCGGGGGTGAGCAAGTGTGTCATTTGTTGAAAAAGTTCGAACTTAACAGCCCTCTAACACATTTGTATATGGTCTGAGTTCAATGCTTACCGCCATATCCGGCATATTGTTGTAGTTAGTCAGTCAGTCACAGTTGATATTGCTGATAGTTATCCTTACATAAAGTAAAGCGTAATTAGTAGTTAGAGCACAAAGGAGATATATACAGAGAGTTCACTCAGGGGTACAAAGTGTGCCAAAATTTCAGCCGACTTCCGGTTTGGCCGCCATGTTGAAAGCAACCAAAACAGCAGAAACAAATATGTCGGAATACGAAAGAGACCCATTAAAAGCGCTCTAACTTCTTCTTTTTTAACGCCAAACTCATGATATTTTGAAATGTTATAAAGAAACGGCTGTTCTATGATACAATTGTCAAAAAGAGAAGGAGAAGTTAATTTATTCGTGGAATTTGTTGTTATTTCCTATTGTTATACATCGCCAGATTAATTTGACCTCGGTTCTCGGCGAATAACGTTCTCGTTCTCCAACTAGAAGCTAAATAAATAGACATGTGTTGTGCCCTGTCGACCTGAAAGATAAAGTAAAGGATTTCTTGACTTTGGTAATTGGCCCAGTCGCACGCTGTAGTTTGATAAAAAAAGTACTGCGATAAATTGCTGGAATATAACTGCTGTCTTACTTTGTTTGTAAACATATATTTGGAGGATAATATATCTTTACTTGAACCTTAAAGTCCTTTGGCTGTGGCTTTACGAACTTGGTGCCACAAGGCCTCCAGTGACCTTACCATGACCGTTCATTGATATTGGAAAATGCTATAAGATCGACCAAGGAACCTTATTTACAGAACTGACAATAAGACTTTGATCCATCAGAGTCACTTCGAGTCGCTACGAAAATTCTAGTAGAAACTCGTAATCGTTAGTTTTTACGATTTTGTTAACTGTTTACTCTACAATAAAGGGAAAATAATCTAAAGATAAAAACTTTTCTGTTACTCAAGTTAATGTACTATTTAGCATGGTCAAGTGTATTATTGTTGCTATCTTAGTTGTTAAAACTTGTCAGTAATACATCAGGCATTAAACCTGTTACAATTGCAACAAAATGTGGCTTTGACTAGTGCAAGTTTTGTACAAAGGAACTAAGTAAATGAAATTGGAGAATAATCTATCCTGGATTGGATACAAAAGATGCAGAGGCCCTGTGGAAAACCCCCCACATTAATTTGAACAATAGTGCTTGATCTTATTTTACAGACTTATATGATTTTTTTCTTTATATTCAATTTTTTTGTGCAACATCTGTTTATTATTAGTTGCCTTGACAAGAGGCAAGCATATCTTTTATACATGTGCAGTGTTAAAATTCAGTGGTAAAATTCATTCGTAAATAAATGGCTAGTTCAAAGTCTTTGGAGCATCAGAAACTAAAATATGGCTAAACTTATACCTCATGTTGTGTTCTCATGGTTCTGAAATTACAGTGCTTTGTGACATTTAAAGTGGAAGTCAAGTCCGTTCTGCGCATATTTTCTGCGCAGTGTTATACACGCGTTTTGTTTTGGCACAGTATAGCTCTCTTACACGAAATCTCGTAAATTTAACTCAGTGTTGTTCTCATGCATTGAGTTCAATTGAGTTTATGCTTTGTGTGTGGTCCGTTTCCACCTGCTGGAAAGGCGAAATGAGGTGTCACCTGGCCAACTTAGCCTTGCTAATGCTAAAAGCGGTATATACCGCATTTTACTGCCGAAACCGCACTGCAATGGACGAAAGTTTCACCACATCAGATGAAATAGAGCAAAGTAAAATTTAGGAGATTGCCGGAATTCCTAATGCAGACAAAAACATGACAGTATGCTGTTGTAGAGGAATGTGTATGAGGGAAAAAAGAAGAAATGCTTACCCATGTAAAGGAATAGGGCAGTATTGCTCCACGGTTTGCCACCCCGACGAAAACGCATGCTTTAATCGACGCAATCTGGAAAGCGAAACAGATTCGAGTGAGGTAACTTTCTAAAAATGCGAATTGAAAAATATGAATTTGTGCTGTCCTATTTTAGTCTTCAAAATTTTTAAATGTTTTAATTTTAGGAATTATACGAACAGGAGACCAGTGACTCTGACGCCCCAAGACCAAGCGGAAAACGAGCAAGGGGTCGTACGCGCGGCCAAAGAAAAACTGGCGAAAAACCATCCGAGAAATCAGGAGGACATGGCCATGGCAGGCCGAGAGCTAGAGGTCTTGGAATAAGACGTGGAAGGAGTGGTGAGCGAGGTCGTGGACAAGGTCGCGGGCGAGGACGGTTACAAGCAGAACAAAACGCTGAACAACGTATAGTGGACCACGAACAGCAACTGCAGGTGCCTCATATTTACACTACGCTTACTCACTTAAAAATTGGCGCTGTATTTGTATCTAGATGTTACTCCTATGTATTTATATTTCGGGTACGCCTTATGTAAAATGTGATCTTTCTGGGTGGTCATTGTACAATCACTTAGGCGGCGCGAATGCAGCAGTTTATGCTGTGTTTATGCCATGTTTATGCTGTTTCATATTGAAGTTTGGCAACTATAAAACGCTTTAACTGTGCTGGTGCAAGGCCCCTGGTATACACACAATAAACATACAATTAAAAAAAACTTCAGCTAATTTCAAAAACCTTTGTGAAAAACCAGCTTTAATGTGGATAGTTGGTGTCTAAATCCTGATTTTTTAATGGTGTGTGAGCATGTGACTAAAGAGTTCTTACACATAATAAATGTTGTACTATTTCTCCCTGTTTGCACATGGCAAGCTAAGGCTGTAATGCATAAGAATCATAATGCTTGTTAAGTTCAGTCTATACTGAAAATGCATTTCTTTTGCAAGAATTTAGTTGCAAATTTGGATGTGGAGGCATTGAGAAGGTTGGTACTGGAATTGCTTCGGAGACAACCAGCAGCATTTGTTGACTTGGTGAATGGTGAGTTGCCTGTACAAGGTAAATTACCTTCACAGGAACAAGAGGATGAACCAGAAGATCGAGACCCCCCACTAAAAGGCATTCCTGAATGGTGTTTTTGTGGCCACTGTGCACCAATGCCCACCCAAGAAGAGAACAAATGCTGTTCAAGACTAGTGATGCCTTGTCTGACAACAAACCCTTTGTTCAACCAGCTTATGCTTGATGCAAATGTCCTTGACATTGCAATGAGATACAGAGAAGATATATTAGTCATGGAACATCCCAGAAACAATGAAAACTTTCGTCATTCTGCTTATGGGGTGCCATATCCGCCAAAATTATATGAATACCATATTATTTTTCGCACTATTATTCAGCTTATTTTTATTATTATTCAGCTTATTTTTATTATTATTCAACTTATTTTTATTATTATGCAGCTTATTTTTATTATTATTCAGCTCATTTTTATTTTTATTCAGCTTATTATTATCATTCGGCTCATTTTTATTATTCAGCTTATTTTTATTATTCAGCTTATTTTTATTATTCAGCTCATTTTTATTATCAGCTCCATTTTTTCATTAGCCAGAGGTCTGTGACTAGCGCGGTCATGTGGACCGGAAGTCATTGAAAATTCACTTTTGAGCATAAATATATGTTGACTTGACGTGTGTTCAGTATTCACAGCTTCGTATGCATTTTATTATACTAATGTTTATTCAAAAAAGTTTATTTAAATTAATGGCCAAAGCACCAGCTCTGGCCGAAGCTGCTCGTCTACCATCACAAGCGGCATCTAGCCTTATAAATCAAAGCTCACAGCCTTCAACAAGTAGAAGTACAGAATCTTCGGCAGTCACCAATCAGCTGGAGACAAGCAACAGGCCGGCGAGAGCGAGGGATGAATTTCGGCGGCTTTTTGCACCGTATAATCAAGCAAATGCGTCCACCTCTCGTTCCGTTCCATTGAATGGCAATATACCCCAACGAAGAGCATCTACAAATCATGCAAAAGCACCGAAAAGAAGAAAATCAGTGAAAGAAATATCAATAAAGTTTTTCTGTCTTGCGAGCACCACCCAGCGAGACGTTCCAAATAATGATGAAAAGCAACAGTTGCTCGTCGCTGGACTTGGCGAAAAGAAGGTAACCCTACAAGCAGACTCAACCTCGTCTGATGTTGTGGCTGCACTAAAGGAAACATACCCAAAGTTGACCGGTGGTGGTGGATATGAATTTATGTACGCAAAAGCCAGTTCCCGTCAGCTTTCCGTTATAGATGAGGGAGAAAATGGGTATACCACTGAGTTTCTCAAACAGTTTGTCGGACAAGGACGAGTATATCCTTGGGTTTCACTAGGGCATTTTACAGTAAATCTGAGTGTGGGTCAACGCAAAACGTATTGATGATTATACTATACAGAAGTGAACAAATCCATAGGCGTACGGGTCACGAAATTTTGGGGGGGCAGACGTTAGTTTGCCCGACTCGCGGCCTAGACGAGTGTCGTAGGGGGAGTCCGGGGGCATTCTCCCCCGCGAAAATTTTGAAATGTAGAGTCTCGCAAATGCCATTTCCTGCGTTTTAAGGATGAAATTTTTTCTTTTTTAATGCTTTTTTGCCGGTTAGAACAAATTGTTTTTACATGATAAGGAAGATTGCCCGACTCTTAGGTAGAAACTGCCCGACTAATTAATGTTTCTGGTCGAACTGGGGGGGCACGTGCCCCCCCTGCCCCCCCGCCCCATACGCCCATGAACAAATCTCACAAAATTGTACATATCTGCTGCTAATTGTACAAATCTACAAATTATTTTCCTCCAATGACTGTGTATCGATTTGGACTTGACCCCCAGTGAAATTCATGACGTCACATGAAACCCAAGAATATTCGCCCAATACAATGCAATCTTGACTTAAAGCCAAATATCAAGGAGAAATCATAGAAGAAATATGTAATCATTGTATGAATATATTCTCCATGAATAAGTTGAGGGAACATCTTTACTTATGTCATGCAAATAATACGGCAACAACGGCAACTACCTCCAGGTAAGCTTACACTACAGATTAAGGATAAACAGCTCTTATCCATGAGACAATTCCATGAGTAACCATGCCCCGCCCCCTGTAATATACCTGGACATTAGCAATTTCTTGAGAGGAAAAAGGAGGGAAATGTATCCCCCCCCTGGAACAATCATTAGATGGCAAAAAGTAACAATACACTGTTACTGAACTAAAGTTTAATACCAGAAGATTTTTGATAATTGAGTTTTTTGCTAGTGGCAAATGTTTGGGGTCTTTAAACTACCAAACAATGCCCGGTTCCTAATCTGTGCAAATTAACGGCCCCAGGAATGGTGTGCCTGGCAAATGCCCGGCAATGTCCCAGGGAGGAAGATGCTTACTCATGGAATTGACTTAGAAAGATGTCTCCTCCTCCGACCTCCCCCCCCCCAATATCAAATTGCTTCTTTTGCCACTCATCAAAATGGGAGTTTACCTAAATTTACTATTACAGTTGATTTCGTATATATAACTTTTCCCTGAATGTTGCAAACTTCATTTGGAACTTTGTTGTGAAGTTCAAAAGTTCATACTGAAATTCACAAGCTGGTTTGTAAACAAAACGTCTGATTGATCCCTGTACAAAAATAAGCCAATCAGAGGCTTTGTTTACAAGCCGGCTTGTGGATTTCAGTATGAACTTTTGAACTTCATAACGAAGTTCGTAACAAATTTCGCAACATTCAGAGAAAAGTTATGTAAAATCAACTGTAAAAAGTAAAATTGATAGCAATTGAGGGCACTCCTCCTGAAGATTTTCAGATTTTCCATTCCTGCAGGACAGTATTTTTGGCAATTTCTGATGTGGATTTTCTTGGGAAATTGCTGTATTCTTAGGATTTATTAGAAATAACACAAATTCCTTCTTATTTCCTTTTTGACAACAAAATTTTTTTGCTATTTCATTGTAATGTTTATTTCCTAGGTAACAATCACATTTCCTTGAAAAGACCAAAATTTCTTTTTGCAACAAAATTACAGTCAATTGATGAAGCACTTGTTTACTTCACCCCCACCCATCATGCTATAATTTCAAATTTTTAATTTGCCAATAGTGAATTACCCCCACTGCCTCCTGCAGGCTTTTAGCCAGTATTCTAAATGAGGGTGTCCAATTTTGGTATAACGAGACATTGACAGTAAAGGGGGGGGGGGGGAGGAGAGAAAATATCCCTCTGAAAAACCTTTGAAGTTTATGTTACCTCATGTCAGTATCTGTTCCAAGCTTGTTTGAAATTTTTCAAAGCATTTGGCTTTGCGAGTTTGTGCCGCAATGCTTCTTTACTTATAACTATGACATTTTTATTCAGCCAGGTACACCATCAAATTGATCAAAATGTTAAGGTGGCCCCATAGGGTTTTAGTTAAAAAGTGCATTGTAGCCGTTAAGACCGTCTCATTTCCACATCTTTCATTATAAAACTATGAAATTCAGTACAAGTGTTATTGAAGTCTGGCTGAATATTTTAAAGTGGTGATTTTGCGCTAGAAGATTGTTGCCATGGCAACAAATGGATAAGAACATGGCTTGCGTTTCGTCTTCTTTCCGCAATTTTCGAGATTTCCTTCGGTGAATTATTTTTTAATTGAACATGTTGTATGGTACTAACGTAAAGGTTTCACTTACACACTTTAAAAAAATTCTATCAATAGGTTTTTTTATTACCCTACAAAATGTCAAAAATCAATATAAAGAAAAATCCCTGTGATAAAATTTTTCAAAAAAATGACATTTCAAGCACTTGAGCGATGGTTATTGATGAGCAAAATTTAAAAAAAATTTACCGAAGAAAACGGGCAAAATTTACAGTTTAATTTCATTATATTTTTTTGCTTTGACGTCATAAAATTTTTGAAACCAGTTTTTCACGCGTGGAGTCCGGCACATTTCGTGGACAACAACCAGAACAGCGAGAAATGCGTGTTTTTGATAATAGCCGTAGTATTTTTTCGTTTGAAATTTTTGGTTTAACCTTATTTAAGAAGAGATTAAAAGACATTCATATTGCCAAAAAGTAAAAACAAGACATAATAAGGCATCAAATCAAACCACTGCTTCTTAAATTTATTCTTGTCATTAAAAACCGATGTACGAAAATATTTTCAAAACTCATGACTGTATGCACGGTAGTTATAAGATCATCTTATTAAAACACGACAGACATCCGAGCTTAATTAAACAAGAAAACTTACATAAGCTTCGGTAACATTTCAGAAGAGCCATGAAGTCGATAAAGACAGTACAAAATGGTTCAGTCGGAGTCCATACACTTTCGTAAAATTTCGAGCAACAAAAATTACATTACCGGACATAAAAAAGCGCCTAAAAATTGTTTTAAAACTGATTTAAAGCACCTAATACTTGAACTTGGAAACACAAACGATTGTAAGGAAGAACTGTCGTCTTTTTTGTGTGTAGAATCACAAAAATATCGGCAAAAACAATGTTTTCAACTTTGAATGTGAAAAATTTTATTATAGCTGGCCACGAACATTGCACGCGCGTGATTCGTGTGGACAGCGTCTGATCTCTATAAATCCGGTTATAACTGAACAAAACCATAGGCAGCCACCTTAAATGTATAATAATAATGAGAATTGAAGCTGTTTCGTTTCAGATATATTAATATACTTAGGAAAACAATTGAAAATAATTTCCCTTTCCCCCTAGAATTTGGGCGTCTAAAGGTGTCCATTTATCATTCTAGGGGCGTACCAGCCTTTTTAGCTAGCCTTTCTCTACAGTATCTGCAACACCATAAATTTAATGAGTTTTTATTAACCAGTTATTTCCTCATTTGAGTTTCAATGTTTGATCATGTAATAAATTAATATGAAATAATAGGGATCAGAATATAAGTGTTATTAAAGTAGATGATGCTCATGATGCTGATGGAGAGGAAATACTACCTGAGGCTACCTTCCTGAATAATCCGAGTGAAACAGACAATCCAGAGACAAGGGTAAATACCAAACTAAAAATAAAAATACATATTGCAAAATACATATTGCAGCAATGGTCTGTGTGTTGTGACCTCAAAAAAAGATCTGAAATATTTTTACGGAACTGACACTTCGAACACGCTGAGTTCAAATCCAAAAAGTTCCCACATGAAGTATTTGATGATTAAAAACAATAGTAGTTGCAATGCTAACATGAAAATAATATGGGAAAATATCAAACAATAAGTATAGGAAATTACACAGTTCAAGTATAGCTGCAGCGAAAAATTAAAAAACTCGTTTTGCTGACAATAGTTTGCATGGAAATAGGGTAAAATATATTTGCTTTCGAAATATGCACAAGCTTTTTGTTAGTTATATTTTGGTCAAGCCACGTTTGTTGCAGGAAAAAGACCATTGTAACGGAATAGTCATTAAATACAGTGGGTGTGGGGGGGGGGAGGGTTGGAGGAGAAACTGAAATTTTTAACAAAATTTTCCATACACCCACTATTCTTATGAAATTTTTATGGGAGCCCCCTCACACATCTTTAATTTTTAGGTAGAACCTAATGGCCAGAGCTTGTTCTCACGCATGCGCATAACCTACATTATAAAACCATCTATTACATAAGATAAATTCATGTGAATGTCTTCACAAAACAATAGTTACAGTGCTTCCTTGGAACAATAATTTCCATACTTCATTGTCTTCGTGAACAACCAATTACTAAGTTTGTTCATATAGGTTGGTGGCGAGACTGGCGACGCAGAGTCTACCAAGATGCAGGGCACAGAAGAAAGTGATGATGTACTGTATGCCTATCTTCTGTTCCATGAGATTAATGCTGAATATCTATCACACGAAGATACTGAAATAATTGAAGAAAAAGTTGACGAAAATTCTCCAAACGATGATGAAGTTGTTATGGATATTAGTGATATTTTACAACAGCTTGCATCTGCCAACATCGAAAATGAAAAAATTTCCAAATTCAACATATGCCGCAGTAATATTTGCGATGGCATTTTTAGAGGAATGAGTAGGAAGTCATTTTCTCCAAACAAAAAGTTATCAGTCAAATTTACTGATAATATCGGTCTCTCTGAAGGTGCAGTGGATATGGGTGGGCCAATGAGGGAATTTTTTACTTTATCCCTTGAAGCAATATTATCAAGCAAACTTTTTTGTGGGCAAGAGCATTCAAGGTTGTTGTCTTATGATGCTAAGGCTCTGAAACATGACGAGTACTACATGGCTGGTCAGTTGATTTCAATGGCTTTAGTTCATGCTGGAGCAGCTCCTCGTTGTTTTAGCCCTGTGTTATTTGATTCTCTTATTAAAGGCCATGCGAAAGTTCATGTTCCTATTGATGCTGTGTATGATCTGGAGCTGACTCTTAAATATTTAATGTGTGTTTCATCGGTCGATGAAGCCAATAGGTTGATAGCAAATAAGAAATTACAGGAAATTCAAGAGCTTTCTGGCACCCTAAGGGTTCTGAGAAGCATAAGCGATGTTAAAGATGTGGTTTGTGAGATTGCTCACTGGTATGTCCTTGATAGAACTAGGGCAGCCTATGAGAGCTTTAAAAGTGGAATACATGCTTAGGTTTGCTTGATGCTGTTATTAAGAATTCCGATTTGTTCCAAAGAGTGTTATGTTTCTATCCACAAGTTTTAAGTTCTGATTCATTTGAGCAACTTTTCGTTGTGAATAGAAGTGAACAGCTCTCCAACAGATGGGAGGTAGAGAACAGACTTCTCGCGTTTTGGAGAGATTTCCTGTTGGATGTTGAGGAAAAGGAATGTGAACTCACTTTTTCTGACATTCTATTTTTTGCTTCAGGGTTGAGGGTTGTTTTTTGTCGAAGCATTTTACTGCAGCTAGAATTCTTGCATGAGCCAGAAGAAAATGGTCTTCTCTCAAAGATCCCAAAAGCAAAAACTTGCTCCTGCATTTTCCGTCTTCCTGTTTGTCACACTGAGTATGTTGACTTCAAATCTGATTTTCAGTTTGCTGTGAGAAATGCTAAGGGTTTTGGTATACCTTAGTTGAACACAAGAATGTATGTTTATTGGGAGAAACTCGAGTGATTGAGTTGATTGTATATTAGTGTACTTTGATATTGTTCCGGTTGGATTACCATACTTGTTAGGGTGCCTGTGAACATGTTTTTTGGTTCATTGTTTTCAACTCCTACAAACATTCGATTGTTGATTGTTTTCAACTCCCACAACATCTCTTTTGGTTTAAAGGCTCTCTTTTTGTTCTCTTATTGGACCCTTTAATCTGCCTTTATTATTAAGGTTAAAGTAAACAATTTATTACGTATAGTTACTATTAGCGGTAGTTGAAACGTGGGAAACAATTCAAATTAACAAATTTGTTTGTCTATTCACAGTTTTTTGAAAACTGTTACCATACTTGGTGTCAATGTTACTTAAATATATGCAGTATTTATGTTTATGTTATAAACAATTTTTGTAATTAAATTTAGTTGTGTTTAGAATATATATTATACAGTATATATATATATATATATATATATATATATATATATATATATATATATATATATATATATATATATATATATATATATATATATATATATATATATATTTATATATATAATGTGCTAGTTTTGGTTAGCGAAATACAAAAGAGTGCTCAATGACATATAGACAGAGCGAAATGTATAATTGTGCAAAATACCTCAAAAACTTACCACTACAGTCTGTTTCACCCAGAGGGAATCTTCTGGTGGTAGACAAATTTCGAAAATGTGCAAGCTTCTTTTATGCTCAAGGAAGAAACGTGGGCGCGTGGGTGATTGAATAGCATGCATTCCTATCTTTGTTTTGATTGTTTACCTGAAATCTGCTTTTGTGTTGGCAGGCCGAAACTATTTCCGATCTTTTATTAAGCAAGCAATTGTTTTTTTCTTTCAAAATAGTAATTTTTTCGTCCAAACATAAATTACATCTTTTGGATCCTCCCGTGTAAGAAATAGACTTTTTTATTATGGACCATTTTATGGTGAAATCTGTTTTGTTTTGCTTTAAGCGCCAAACGTGTTTCGAAAGTTCCGTTTCGTTCGAATATTTTTTATGTGTGAAAGATTTAATATGATTCCTGTATCGCCCTTTGAATGTGTTTGAGGTCATGCCAATGTAGTGCTTTGTGTCCTGTGTGTTGCCTGTGCTAATTGTTGCTTTGTATACGATGTCCTTACTTATGCACTTGTTCTGCAGTGGGCATGCGTGCTTGTTCCTACAGTTACAGGTCTCTGCGCTAATGTCTTGTGGTTGGCTTTTCCTAATAATGCGTGTGTTGTGGCTTGTGATAATTGCCTTAACGTTACTCATGCAGCTGTAACTGACCTTAACAGTGTTGCTATTAAAAATTTTGTGTAACTTGTTGCCTATTGGAAAGTGCGTGTCTACAAGTTTGAGGAAACTGCGTGCGATGTTTGTCTTGACATTTTTGCTAAATGGAGGGTTAAACCATATAATGTTGCGTTGTCTGTTCCTGCGTGGCTGCTGTGCTACATGTGGCATGTATTCCAGCTTGTGGCTGAAGTTGCTATGTCCTAGTGCGTTTTGATATGTTTGCACTGCATCGTCGAATACTTGTTTGTCAGATGACAGCGTTGAAATGCGCTTGTTGATAGATGCTGGAAGTTGCTTTAAAATGCTAGGTGGGTGGTTAGAGTGCTTGTGTATGTATAACGCATCGTCATTGGGCTTCCTATAAGGTTTATATTTTCCGGTAGAAAGGTCGAAAGTTACATCTAGAAAGTTTACCACGTGTAAATTTGATTCTGCTGTTATTTTTAGGCCAAACTGTTCGAAAATTTTATGTAGCTCTTTCCTGGTTTTGTCTGCCAAACGTGCTGATCTGTTTTTAATAATAGCCAAACCTCATCCCTGTACAAGCCGACGTTTTTCTTGCCAAACTTTTTTCCTAAATGGTTTAAGATGAAAAGGCCTACTAGTTAGCAAATTTCTGCCCCGTCATAGCTGCCCATGGTAACATCAAACAAGTTGCTATTGTTGTTTTTGGTCCACGGTCTTCCGTGGTTGAAAAGGAGTGATTCTCTAGCGTGCTTTATTATAGAAATGTCTTCGTCCGAAATGTCAGCCAAATTGGAGGCCCAAGATAATGCTTGGTCCAGTAAATTTTCTGAAATTGACGGGTAAAAGTCGACTATGTCAAACGAAATGAAGGAATGCCTAGTTTTTTCCTCGATGCTGCCAAACCATTCTATAACGTTTTGCGTGTTTCTCCATTGGTTTACGTTCAAAATAGACCGAAATTTGTGTTTAATTTGTCCAAAATTGATTTACTAATTTTTCCGGAATCGCTTTTTGCTGGGTTAATGAGCCGGCATTTTGGGTTGTTCTGAAAATTTTCCTTGTGATCTTTGAGAGAAATAAAAGCTTCGCGTTTTTTCATGCGTTCAATCCGGTTGCCAATCGAAAGTTTATTTGCGATATGGTTTAGTTCGTTGTTTATTTCCGAAATGTTTTCCTCAGATCCGTGTTTATATGTTTTTGTAATATTGTCGTGTCGTATGTGTCGTATGTGTTGAGCGAGGTTTCATATATATTTCTAGTTTTATCGGCGAAAACGAACATTTTGTCGGATGAATTGATTTTCTTTAAGTCATTTGCCAAAGTGTCTTGAAAATAGTCTTTTTTGTCTCGAAATGTTATGGTTTCTAGTAATTTTATAACATCTTCTTCAAAAGGTTTCAGTTCCAAAACTGTGGGAGGTGTTTTGTTAAATGGAGAAACACGCGAAACGTTATAGAATGGTTTGGCAGCATCGAGGAAAAAACTAGGCATTCCTTCATTTCGTTTGACATAGTCGACTTTTACCCGTCAATTTCAGAAAATTTACTGGACCAAGCATTATCTTGGGCCTCCAATTTGGCTGACATTTCGGACGAAGACATTTCTATAATAAAGCACGCTAGATAATCACTCCTTTTCAACCACGGAAGACCGTGGACCAAAAACAACAATAGCAACTTGTTTGATGTTACCATGGGTAGCTATGACGGGGCAGAAATTTGCTAACTAGTAGGCCTTTTCATCTTAAACCATTTAGGAAAAAAGTTTGGCAAGAAAAACGTCGGCTTGTACAGGGACGACGGTTTGGTTATTATTAAAAACAGATCAGCACGTTTGGCAGACAAAACCAGGAAAGAGCTACATAAAATTTTCGAACAGTTTGGCCAAAAAATAACAGCAGAATCAAATTTACACGTGGTAAACTTTCTAGATGTAACTTTCGACCTTTCTACCGGAAAATATAAACCTTATAGGAAGCCCAATGACGATGCGTTATACATACACAAGCACTCTAACCACCCACCTAGCATTTTAAAGCAACTTCCAGCATCTATCAACAAGCGCATTTCAACGCTGTCATCTGACAAACAAGTATTCGACGATGCAGTGCAAACATATCAAAACGCACTAGGACATAGCAACTTCAGCCACAAGCTGGAATACATGCCACATGTAGCACAGCAGCCACGCAGGAACAGACAACGCAACATTATATGGTTTAACCCTCCATTTAGCAAAAATGTCAAGACAAACATCGCACGCAGTTTCCTCAAACTTGTAGACACGCACTTTCCAATAGGCAACAAGTTACACAAAATTTTTAATAGCAACACTGTTAAGGTCAGTTACAGCTGCATGAGTAACGTTAAGGCAATTATCACAAGCCACAACACACGCATTATTAGGAAAAGCCAACCACAAGACATTAGCGCAGAGACCTGTAACTGTAGGAACAAGCACGCATGCCCACTGCAGAACAAGTGCATAAGTAAGGACATCGTATACAAAGCAACAATTAGCACAGGCAACACACAGGACACAAAGCACTACATTGGCATGACCTCAAACACATTCAAAGGGCGATACAGGAATCATATTAAATCTTTCACACATAAAAAATATTCGAACGAAACGGAACTTTCGAAACACGTTTGGCGCTTAAAGCAAAACAAAACAGATTTCACCATAAAATGGTCCATAATAAAAAAGTCTATTTCTTACACGGGAGGATCCAAAAGATGTAATTTATGTTTGGACGAAAAAATTACTATTTTGAAAGAAAAAAACAATTGCTTGCTTAATAAAAGATCGGAAATAGTTTCGGCCTGCCAACACAAAAGCAGATTTCAGGTAAACAATCAAAACAAAGATAGGAATGCATGCTATTCAATCACCCACGCGCCCACGTTTCTTCCTTGAGCATAAAAGAAGCTTGCACATTTTCGAAATTTGTCTACCACCAGAAGATTCCCTCTGGGTGAAACAGACTGTAGTGGTAAGTTTTTGAGGTATTTTGCACAATTATACATTTCGCTCTGTCTATATGTCATTGAGCACTCTTTTGTATTTCGCTAACCAAAACTAGCACATTATATATATAAATATATATATATATATATATATATATATATATATATATATATATATATATATATATATATATATATATATATATATATATATATATATATATATATACTGTATAATATATATTCTAAACACAACTAAATTTAATTACAAAAATTGTTTATAACATAAACATAAATACTGCATATATTTAAGTAACATTGACACCAAGTATGGTAACAGTTTTCAAAAAACTGTGAATAGACAAACAAATTTGTTAATTTGAATTGTTTCCCACGTTTCAACTACCGCTAATAGTAACTATACGTAATAAATTGTTTACTTTAACCTTAATAATAAAGGCAGATTAAAGGGTCCAATAAGAGAACAAAAAGAGAGCCTTTAAACCAAAAGAGATGTTGTGGGAGTTGAAAACAATCAACAATCGAATGTTTGTAGGAGTTGAAAACAATGAACCAAAAAACATGTTCACAGGCACCCTAACAAGTATGGTAATCCAACCGGAACAATATCAAAGTACACTAATATACAATCAACTCAATCACTCGAGTTTCTCCCAATAAACATACATTCTTGTGTTCAACTAAGGTATACCAAAACCCTTAGCATTTCTCACAGCAAACTGAAAATCAGATTTGAAGTCAACATACTCAGTGTGACAAACAGGAAGACGGAAAATGCAGGAGCAAGTTTTTGCTTTTGGGATCTTTGAGAGAAGACCATTTTCTTCTGGCTCATGCAAGAATTCTAGCTGCAGTAAAATGCTTCGACAAAAAACAACCCTCAACCCTGAAGCAAAAAATAGAATGTCAGAAAAAGTGAGTTCACATTCCTTTTCCTCAACATCCAACAGGAAATCTCTCCAAAACGCGAGAAGTCTGTTCTCTACCTCCCATCTGTTGGAGCCGAGCTTGAATACCCAATGGATCAACCCTAGTTAGGGATTCTTAAACACGCCTTCTTTGAACATGGATATTTCTTGCTCGAAGATATCCAGATAATAATTTGGAACCACAATCCGGTGACGAGCTTTTGATTTCACTCACTATGGCATCCAATCGCTCATCATTTATTGCAGTGAACCTATTCATGTTTGTTAACTCATATTGACTTAGGGGCAACAGAGTAGTTGTGCCAAGTTGTTGTGTTTTGGCAATACGGGCAAGCTATCCATCTCCAAATGGGATATATACAGGCTTCCAGCCAGCTAGACTTTGATGAGAATATTGTCGACAGTGATGTAAATAGCTTGATGTTTTAGTCATGCCATGCCAGTCTCAACTGTATAAATTATATTTCATTTCTTTAGAATTTGATTGTTTTCACAGTCATTGGAGACAGAAATATAGATAGCAGGACTAAAATACTAAATTATCAGGCTGGCTACACTATGCTGATTGTTGATACACATTAAGGACAATTAGGCATATACTGTACCAGGTACTTTCAGTATTTTACTAGTTTAGCTTGTGCAAACACCATGTAAATGTATTATTTACATGGTGTTTCCACAAGCTAAACTAGTATTCTATTTCACCATGCGAACGTACAAGGAACTTGATATTACAGAGTATTTTGTTTTGGTTGTGGAATGTTTCATTGGGGTTATTAAAATTACATATTATATATTTACAAAATCATTTTATTCAGGTATCTATTATATATACTTGCTTGTATAATTAGTTTGCATGATATTATAAGGCCATTTACAGGTGCACAATAGATCTCTCTGAGTGCTGAAGGTCATACAGAATTCTGAAAGTTTACCAAAGAAGACACAATATACCCTAGAATACTAAACAAATTACATGTATATTAGGGGTAAATATAGGGGCAAAGGTAAATAGCACTATCCACCAGATAGTGATTTTCTCGACTTTCTGGACAGACTCAGTAAGCACTAAAACCCATTTTAACTTTTAAACACATTTTTTGACAATTGCAAGTGACAATATAATGTTATCAGTGAAATGTATTGTGCAGTTATCTTTTCCATTAAAGAGTTTTAATTATTGTAGATATTAATTTAAAGACAATACTGTATATACTATTTATAAAGAAATTTTACTTTGAGTATCAGGGCAGTTGTATAAAAAGGTACAGTAGTTACGTTTTAACCACAGTTAGTGAAAGAGTTAGCTAATCAAAAGTGGGTATTTTAGACTTAACCGTGACTTTACTACCCAAATGTGGTTAAGAGTTTTATACAAGAGGATCGAATTGCGACTTGTTGGCTTTGAACCTCGCTTCCCTGGTCGCCACCTGGAAGACTTTCCGGCTCTTAGTATCGGTCCCTCAGTTTGAACAGATATTTCACTGCAAAAAATATTTTAAAGACTTTATATAGACCCATAATACATTAATAACATAATAAGAAAACTAAACTGTAGTGAATCGTTGTAATTACCTGAACTGCCGCTCTTTGCGCGCCATATATTCATCAAGCAATATTGCCGCAAGTTCTTTGTCTGATTTTAGCGACAACTCTTTCAACAAATCACGCCATCTTTTGTGTTGGTCACCTGAATAAATTCTTGTAGCTTCCCTTTCTGAACGTTGCTGTTTTCTCCTGGCAGTTATATCCTCGTCAGAAGCAAGTCGCGCGACTTCTAAAGGCAGCGATGAAGCCGATGAGGCACTAACAGACGCGCTCCTCTCATCGGCCATCGAGATAGTCTAATTCTCGCGCCTTTTCTTCGCGCCTCGGGCCTTTTCTTCGCGCCTCGCGCCTTTTTTGGCGCCTTTTTCTCGCGCCTTTTTTTCATGCCTTTTTTCATGCTTTTTTTTCGTGCCTTTTTTCTGCTGTTTTTCGCGCGCCTTTTTTCTGGCCTCGCGTTCTTTTATCTAAAAGTTCATTAAATTATTTACTACCACTTACTGACGTTCACTTTGGGCATATAAGATTAGCCCGTCAGTGAATTTTAATTCATATAAACCCGTGTTTAACTCAACCAACTATAGTTTGAGTTCAACTAATCAGAAGGTAGATAGGTAGGTAAAACTTTATTTTACTACGCTGACCATTCAGCAAGAGCTGATTTCCAAGAGGGGCGTAGTTTAAAAATCATATTACATACATATATTAAAAATATTAAGCAATTACAACATACAGACAGTACGTTACTACATGGAATATTTGGAATTACTCATAAATAGAAATTTTGAACTCACATGAAATATGTAAATAGATTAAAAAATTTTAAGAAATTGGCCAGGTGCACGAATGCTGGTTTTAAAGGCAACAAGTGATTCTTTACTTCGTATATCATCTGAGAGGCTGTTCCACAGTTTTTCCCCTCTATACTAAAACTCTTTTTTGGATAATCAGTCTTAGGTTGGGGCGAACAAAGTTTAGTGGAAGAACCTCTCAGATTGTAATGTCGAGAGGAGGGCATTTCATGAAAAATATTGGATAATCGTTTGGGTGCTAGATCGTGGGTTATTTTATATATCTGGCTTGCAACAAACTGAGCCCTTCTTTCACTTGAGGTCTTCCAGTTGAGTTCAGCCAGAGCAAGTTCAGACTGTCCATGTTCGTTTATACGGCCCATGATTATTCTAGCAGCCCTATTTTGTAATTTCTGCAAGCGATTGCAAAGTGTAAAATTAATAGTGTCCCAAACTTCACAACAATAATCGAAGTGCGGTAAAACTAGTGCATTGTAAGCACGTATTAACATATTATGATCAACATGAGGCTTTAGTTTCCTGACCGCCTCGATGCCGGATGAGATTTTTTTCGAAATATTTCAATGTGCTTATTCCAAGATAAATATTCATCAATATAGACCCCAAGTGCCTTTGTTCTTCCACCCTTTTGATTGGCATGTCACCAACATGCACTTTGGGAGCATGAAATAAGTTATTTATTTTATGCCTTGATCCGATTAATAAATACTCAGTTTTGACAAGATTTAGTGATAATTTATTTGCTGCCATTGTTTGATATTTGCAAGGTCATGATTGATGGCCACCTCAACATCTAGAACTGATTCACCAGAGGCAGTTAATGTAGTATCATCAGCAAACATTCTTGCGACGAAAACTCCAAACTACCAGGTAAATCGTTTATATAAATTAAGAATAGAAGTGGACCAAGAATCGAGCCTTCAGGAACACCACACGCAACTGTTTTTGAACAGGACAATACGCCATTTCCTGAGCACATTTAAGTTCTGTCTGTTAGGTAATTTCTTAAAAGATTCAACACTGGTGATCCCATGCCATACCTTTCAAGTTTCTTTAAAAGAATATGATTTATATCAAAAACTTTTTGTAAGTCTAGAAATACTGCAATATTAATTTTACCACGGTCCACATCAACTAAGCCACTCATTTATGCTATCTAGAAGGGTTGATGCTGTGGAGTGAAACTGTCTAAAACCAAATTGATGATCGGATAGCAAATTATTTGAAACAAAATAATCATATAACTGTTCATAATCAGACTTTAATTAATCAAGGGTAACCCCCCTAATTTTGTACTTATCTATTTTATGTTATTTTCAGACATTTGACTGATGACATATGACATTGGACAGTATTCATAAGTAATACACAGTATTCATGAGCCGATTTTTTGCTGGCGATTATTTTCGCGCGATGTGACATGTGTACGGTTCTACTCAAATTGAAATGAACTATTAATTAAGAATCTAATTTGTTCTAGTTGAGAGCCTATAAGATAGAAGATTTGCGCGACAAAAATTTGCCAGTGAAAAAACGGCTTTATTGCGGAGTTATCGTTCCAGTTAATGAATAATAGTAGAGTCACTTGTTTAGCAAGTTTCTTTCTCCCTATACATTAAAAGATGATAATGGTAATTTTTAAGAATAATTTAATGAACTTTTAGCGAAAAAAACGCGAGGCGGGGAATAAGGCGCGGGAAAAACGGCAGAAAAAAGGTACGAAAAAAAAGCATGAAAAGTAAGGCGCGAAAAAAGGCGCGAAAAAAAGGCGTGAAAAAAAGGCGCGAGGCGCGAAGAAAAGGCGCGAGGCGCGAAGAAAAGGAGGAGGTACATCTAAACTTGGTGAGGAGGTACATCTAAACTTGGCACACAGCAACCTCAGTCTCCACCTAGACGCACTGGTCGTTGATAACCTGGATGTTGATATCTTAGCTGGGACTCCTTTCATGATCACCAACGACATCTCTCTCAGACCAGCAAAGCAACAGATCACAATCCAGGGGCAGGAAATTTGTTACAATGGTACTACTAACCGTCCCAACTCATCTGAGAATCCAAGTTCCATTCGTCGTACACAGGATATGGTCTTCCGTGCCCCATCTCCCTCTTCTGTCGTTTGGCCTGGACATTTCCTCGAGTTAGACCTTCCCGACCGTATTCCCATAGATTCTATTCTCGCTATTGAACCGCGAAGAGATTGCTCCAAGTCCACCTGTGATTGGCCACCCCCCAGCATTATCGACGCTGCGGCACGAAAGATCCGCATACCCAACGAAACCCATCAACCAAAACGTATTCCCCGACATGACCATCTTTGTCAGGTCATACCTACCTACACCCTCGATCTTGGTGCAGACCACCCCCCAATTTCCAGACCCTTGATAGTCTCCCCCCCCGTCTCCTTCAACCACACTCCATCTCTGTCCAACTAGACCCAGATTCGATCTTGCCTGAAGGCAGTCGCACAGCATTTAGCGGCGCCAGATCCTTTTGCAGAATATGATGACGTTTTCGATAAGAGTTTCTCTGGGTATAATGGTTCCGTAGGTCCATTTGAAGAAGTGGTAAACTGGGTCCTGTACAACCCCCAGAACGGAATGGACGACTTCCCCAGTATTCCCCCGACAAGATGGTTCAGTTACAAGAAAAGCTTGACGACCTTGAGTCACAAGGCATTTTCCAGCCTCCCGAAAGCGTTGGTGTTACCGTTGAGTACCTCAACCCGTCGTTCCTTGTTAAAAAGCCAAACGGCGGCCATCGCCTCGTCACTGCGTTCGCAGACGTCGGCCGATATAGCAAGCCACAGCCATCGCTCTTACCTGACGTTGACTCAACACTCCGAGCCATTGCCAAGTGGAAATACATAATTGTGACAGACCTCACCAGCGCCTTTTATCAAATTCCATTGGCTAAAACATATATGAAGTATTGTGGTAACCCCTTTCCGCGACGTTAGAGCTTATACTCGATCCACCATGGGTATGCCCGGGTCAGAGACATCCCTCGAAGAACTCATGTGCCGCATACTCGGTGATTGTCTTAAAGATGGCATCGCTGTTAAACTTGCAGATGACCTGTATTGCGGTGTTGGCTCCCCAGAAGAGCTCCTGCTAAACTGGAAACGGGTCCTTGATGCTCTTAGGAAGAGCAATATCAAGTTGTCCCCATCCAAGACCGTCATCTGTCCTCGCAGTACCACCATTTTAGGATGGGTTTGGAATCAAGGATGTTTGTCCGCCAGCCAACACCGAATCGTTACACTGTCGTCCTGTTCTCCCCCTGTAACAGTACGTGGCCTCCGGTTCTTTATTGGAGCATACAAAATTCTTGGACGTGTCCTTCCGCAGTGTGCTGATATCATCGCCCCATTAGAGAGTTCTATCGCTGGACTTCAGTCACAGGATAAGATAAAGTGGTCAGAGACTTTGTCTGAGCAGTTTAAGTTAGCACAGACATCCCTGTCTAATCACAAATCCATCGCACTTCCTAAGCCGTCTGACAAACTGTGGATTGTAACGGACGGGTCTGTAAGCAAACGAGGTATTGGTGCTACCTTGTATGTGTTGCTTCAACAACATCTCCTCCTCGCTGGCTTTTTCAGTGCCAAGTTAAGAAAACACCAAGTGAACTGGCTACCATGCGACATTGAAACAGTGGGAATTGCCGCTGCCGTGAAGCATTTTAGTCCCTTTATAATCCAGTCTCAACATCACGCTTGCATACTTACCGATAGCAAGCCATGCGTCCAAGCCATTAGGGAGCTTAAGATTCGACGACGCACTCGTCTACGACGCGGCCGGAAGTAACATGCGTACAAACTGCGCATGCGCATACGTCGACCCGAGGCGTACTGAATCTACGACGCGGTGTTTTAGGTCTTTTTGGCGTCGTCGTAGAATTGCTAGTCAATTGGCATTTTGAAAGCTTTAACTGGTGAGTTTTTGCCATTTTTTAGAAGTTTTTGTCCTCGGTATTTGTTCTACAATTGTTTTTTTGTAATGTTTTCTGATAGATAAGTTTAAAGTTCTTTTTTGTTTCAGTTTTTGGATCAAAAACAGATGGCTGAACAATCAAAAAGTGACTCAACCAAGGCCAAATCACCGTATGTATTCGTATGTGTTGTTTATCTTTGATTTACTGACGATAGTAACCAAAATTCACAAGGTTTCTTTTTCTCAAATGCTAATTTATGGTAAATACATGTAAGGTCAATGACCTTTACCCTGTTCATTATTTGTTTAGCTAAAAACATGCTACAATATATCAGCTTCACCATGAGAAAAGCAGAGCATTATGCGGAGATAAATGTGCCAAGGTCTCAAAAGTATATTACCTATGGCTCAATTTATTTTAGTATGTATGACAATTGGGCCATTTCATTTGACCAATACCTAAGCCTGTAAATATTTTTACATATCTGCAATTTTACTGTCCTTATTTATTGGAAGTGTGGATATTAAATGGATGCCCCATGGTGAAAATATTATAAGAATGTACAAGGTTTTATACTTTTCTTAATTTCCCAGAGTGCAGAGATTACAAATGACTTCATTATGTTACTTTTACATAGGAATTGTTTTGTAATGAAGTGGACAACAGATCATGATATAGAATTTTGTAAAGAAGTCTTAATTTCCAAGCTGTTTGAAACAAAGAAGAAGTCCATAGAAAGGGGGCAGGTGTGGGAAACCATAGCTGCAAATCTCGAAAAATTGGAGTACCCTTCCTTTCGTGTTGACCAACGTTCAGTAAGGGACAGATTGCGTAAATTACTTCTACAATTCCGAAAGAAGGAAAGGCAAGAAAAGAATGCAAGTGGAATAGTGCCAGAGCAATCTGAGCTTGAATCCCTCTTAGAAGAAATAGACGATCTTGAAGAAGCATCAGATATCCTTGCTGCTGAGACACATGCAGAAGAAAAAAGGAAAGTGGAAACAGACAAAATGGCAGCTGAAGAAACAAGAAGAAGGGCGATGGAAACGTTATCAGAAACAAAGAAACGAAATGAAGGCGAAGATAATGGTAGGAAACGGAAAGTCAGAAAGGGAGGAAATGCAGCTTTAGAGTTTTTAAAAGAAAAAGGAGAAAAAGAGCAGGTACTAAAAGAAGAAAGTAACAGGCTTGAAAGAGAGCGTATTGATATGGAAAGAGAACGGATGGAAAATGATAAAAAAAACAGTGAAACATTGATGAACCAGCAGAATCAGCTTTTGGCAACAATGTTGGAAATGCAAAAGCAACAAAGCAATCAAATGCAGGCGAATCAAATGTTGCTCATGCAACAGCAGCAGCAGCAAGGACAGGCTTTGATGACTCTACTAGCTAAACTTGCAGGGAAGTGAAAGATGTTATATAAGGACTGCTTATTATTTACTGTACAAGGAGACATAGGTAAATTGTCCAAAGGTAGACATTTTTATTTGCCCCCTCTTGTAGTACAAAACTAACAATTTCAAGTCCCTTCCCCTCTCTGAGATTGTAATTTTTAATTTCAAAACAATTTCTTGCAACATATATTTTATGTTATCCATTTCATGTTGATTTTTTAAAGTATATTAATGATCTTTTTACCCAACTTATTTTAAATTAGAAGGTCCCACTCTTTCCTGAATGTTCTTTCCTAAATAATAAGCACTCCCTAATTTTCTTACATGTTTATTAAAGTTATGTCATCATGTTAAGTTATAAAAACAACTATAATTTATTATAAAAGAAACATTTGTTTATTATGATACATTTACAACAGTGACTTTCTTCAAAGATACATTGATTTATATTCATGTTAAATGCAAGTAAGCAAGTGTTGCAGTATGCCATGTTGATTTCATGTGTTGCATCACAATAAAGACTCCATTAAGTTATCTGACTTTGTAGTTAATTATAACCCACTGAGTGCATGGCAGTGTATTCACCTTGATGCAGGGCTTCTATTATCTAGGAGATTTCCTTGAAAAGGACCACCATGATAAATTCATACAGTATATATATTGTGAAATCTTCAAAAGTTCCTAGTTCTCATATGTTGCAGATGATCAGTGAATCATTGTCAGTGGTCATTCAAGGAGAAAATTCACAAAGGATTTTACTCAAGAGTGATCACAGATAATAGTCATCTCTGATGTCAAGTAAATAGGATTGTGTGGCATTAGACAAAAAATAAAGTAGGCCACATTGCAACCTGAAGGGTTAATGTCCATTTGTGAGCAAAACAAAAAGGAAATCACAGGAAGTCAATCATTATTGGCAAATCATGTCAACCATAATAGGTCAAGTGAGGTGGCTATATACCTAATAAAGTGCTAATTAAGATAGCACAGTATATAATCTGTCAATTTCATTTATAGTACTCTTTATATAATGTTGCACCCTTATTAGCATTACAACGCTGCATTTTGAACAATTTCTTTGAAGGCTAATTAAATATAACTATGAGAAGTAGTTCTCTAAAGTAAGAGGGTCCAATTGAAAAAAATTAGAGGTAAGGTTTTCCTGTAAACAGGTAAGTGCATTCCTGAAAAGAGCACTAACCATGTACATCTTTCCAACACTGCTTAATCCAATTTTTAAGTTCTTTTTAAAATCAATGAACTTAAAATAGTTACAAATGTCTCCAAAAATCCATTCCACTGATACCCTGGCAGTGCTCATAGACTTGTTAAATGCAGCCATTTCAGGTGTTAGATTCTCACGTCTGTATGGTGCTTGTAGATGAACTCGCAAAGGATATGCGGGGTCCCCATATAAGCACATAGGTTGACCATCCACAAAAGCATGCTGTTCTAAGTCGTTTAAAAGACCAGAGTCCAACAACATTGCAGCATCGTGCCTTCTTCCTTCTACAGCATAAAGATCAAAACTGTATGCATAATTAAATTGGCTTCTTTTCGAAAAGGTATCCAGAGCTGAGGTGCTCTTATCTTGGCATTTGACTCTTCACTAATGCACTAATAGATAAAGGAGAGTTTTCACATTATATATGATTCTTGTTATTCAGGAAATCCCGAGCTGCCATTCTAGGAGTATCCAAGTTTTGCATTTGAAGAGGTGAATGAGGAGGAGTCTCGTGTTGATTTTCGATTTAAAAAGAATGAAATACTTGCACCAACTTGAGTGTTAAACTAACCAGAGAAGTTTACATAATAATCATAATAATTTAAAATATATGTAAAAAGTGCATACCGATTGGGCCAAACATATTTGCAATTATTCCATTAGGTAGGACAACGGATTGAAATTTAAGAGCATGCACCCTTTTGTGCCCATTGTAAACAATTCTCTGCATCTGACCAGGACGACAAATCCGCCTTACTGTCCCATCAACAAAACCGAAACAGTTTTCTAATGCAGCACCTTTCTGGTGTATTGCATCTGCATAGAGTCGTAAAGATTGAGGGTTCAAAAGTGCATGGTTCCATGTCGTTAATTTTTCACCATGATTTTGAAAGATGAAATCGACAACAGTGTTGGTGATCATGCTCAGCTCAGGCACGGGTCGGCCAAACTGAGGTACCAAATCGCTGAACCTACAAGGGTAGGCAAATCGACGAAGAACTATTCATAGCGCCTCGATACTTTCACAAACCGTTCCCTGGTCACATGTAAACTTCTCTGGTAAGTTTAACACCCGAGCTAGCGCAAGTATTTCATTCTTTTTAAATCGAAAGTCAACACAAGACTCTTCGTCATTCACCTCTTCAAAAGCAAAACTTGGGTACTCGTAGAATGGCAGCTCGGGATTTCCCGAATAACAAGAGTCATATAATGCGAGAAACTCTTCGTCATCTATCAGTGAAGAGTCATACGCGACGACAAGAGCATCTCTGGCTTTTCGAAAAGAAGCCATATTTTTCATGCTGTACGCGTTGTCCTTCATGTAATCTTAACTGAATATAGTGCTGTTCGCGGACGCGTCTCGTCGCAGTTTTCCCGCGGCTTGGCGACGCGTCGTACATCAGCGCGTCGTCGAATCTTAAGCTCTCTATTAACAAGTTAAGACGCGGCAAGTTCTCCGCCAGCCCACGTGTTACGTCGTTTTTATCGGTCGTCAGTCGGTACCAAGCGGACGTACAACATCTTGCCGGGTCAGCTAACGTACCGTCAGATTTCTCCAGTCGGAATGCACCAGAATGCAACAATCCGCTGTGCCAAGTTTGTAGTTTCATCTTGACCACCGAAGACTCCGTAGTTCGGTCAACATCTGCCCAAGACATCCGTAATCAGTCCCCCATACCATTCGCAACCAGTTCCTCCTAAAATCGTCTACGTGTAGCCAACGTATACGGACGTGTTAAACTTTCTCCTGCGAATTTCTCCTGTAAATATAATACAACTTTGAAAATGAATGCCGAACTTGGCAAAGGACATAGTCTAATACATGGTGTATCAAAGAATGATAAGGGGAAGCTGATTTGGACGGAGTCCTACGAGGCATTGCAGATGTTTGTCGAAGAGGTATTAAATATCACGAATGGCGTTTGGTCAAGCCCTGGTGGGGCAGCAAAACAGTTGAAGACCGAAGATATAGATTTGAGGTGGTATGAAGATACAAAATCAATTACGCTAAACGGAAAATTGAAGGACGAAATCACAGCAAAGTTGCTTTCTTTAGCTAAAATCTCAGAAGAGTTGAAGACAAACACTGAAAACGAAGTCCCTGAAGATGGCGGCCATACCGTTGACCATATTGACGATCACTCTTGCATAAAAGATTCTATGCCACTCTCCCTCGAGTCCCTTAACAGTAAATTAAAAGTCCTTATTAATGATGTGAATGCAAATACAGCGGCTATTAAGTTGTTTTCGCACGACTCCGAAAAAGAACGTCTAAGAAGAGACAATGTTAAATTGGCAAATGAAAATAGCGATCTAAAGCACGAAAACGGGAAGTTAAAAGAAAGAGTGGATAATTTGAACTATATCCTCGCAGACTTAAATGGAAAGGCAAAAAATGCCGAAGACGAAAAAAATAGTTTAATTACAGCTATGCGTCTTCTACTTGAGGATAACTACAAAGGAAATGCAATGACCATGAACCATGACGATCATCCTAAGGACGAAATCGATCAAAGTTGCGAGGAGGCAGATCTGGAATGGTAGAGTCGAAACCATAGAAATAATAGATATAGAATGCGTACTCCTATCTTTTCTCCGTGAAACATTTGTCGCCACAAAATGGCGGATTTATAAGGGCATTTGACTAGTTCCAGACTCCTGAAAGAGAGAATTTCGCGCGGTCGCAAGGAGTGCGATTTGTTTTTGTCAGCCAGAGTTTACAAAAAAGACAAATTCGAGACTTTAAATGGAAAAAAAGGTTTAGAAAACGTTTGAATAAAGAAAAACAGATTTTATGGGACTTTTTACGTAAAAGGTGACACAAAAAAACGGGAGAGTGCGATAATGCAAATGATAAGAGCAGAAAGTACAAGAAATTGTTTGCGGAGTTTTCAAGGTTGCTGTGACAACACTAAAAAAATGATAAAAATTCACAGGTATGTCTTGTCGTTTGAAAATACACATAATCATGTAATGTTCAACACTATTCTAAAAGCTCAAATGGTACCTTTGTTGTTTTAGTCGGAGTTCCTCACTGACCTTAGTTTTGAAAGGCAGTTTTTGACAATTTTAAGCAATCGATATTTACAAACAATCACCTCGTTCGTGCACTGTAAAATATTGTAGTTTACATAACTTCTGTTATCTTAATGTCTTCTGATTTAGCTTCAAAGGTCAATGAAAAAAGCGACAATTTGGTCACTTTTTAAACGAAATGTTTAGTCATATGCATGCATGCAAAGCATGCAAAGTAAATCATGTTTACGCAAAACTATAACGGTCTTTGTATTATAATACACAACTATTATTTACCATCAGTGTGTCACTGTCTTTATCTCATTGTTTTAAGAGAACTGTAATAAAGCTGTAAATTTGTCAAAAGACAATTTTCTATCAGGAACTGCTTTGTTTTACAAACTCTGACGTTTAACTCCTGGTCAAATCCAATATGGCGGATTTATAAGGGCAAATTATTTTAAATTTTAAGCACAGGCTAGGTTACCAAGCACGCATTCTATATCTATTATTTCTATGGTCGAAACAGAGGAGCGTAGTGCAAAACTCGAAGATATCATTGAGTAATAGATTCTCCGCTCTTACCGTCGAGAGAAATAACTTAAGCGACGAGGAGGACGAACAGCCTGACAGCAAAAAGAAAAATAATGCACCTACACAGAAAAGCAAACTCGTTAATGAAGCTAAAAAAAGCTAGAAAGCTTCAACCGCTACTGTTATTGTTGGCGACTCAATGATCAAGCATCTTGATTCGAAAAGGCTAAAGCGATCTATGAAGAACGGGAAACAGAGCGTTTTTGTTGAAACCTATAGAGGTTCCAACTTGGAAGCCATGAGTCACCATATAAAACCATGCCTTACAAGAAAGCCAGACCAAATAATACTGCATGTGGCAAAGAGCCAAACGAGATTGTGAATGGTGTCTTAGAAATTGATAAAATCATAAAGAAAGAAAGCCCAAAATCAACTGTAGCTGTATCGGGACTGATACACAGAGCCGACAAACCTGAATTTACGAAGAAAGTTGAACAGGTAAATAAATTGTTAGTCAAGGCTTGTCAACAACATGACATGGATTTTATAGATCATAAGAATATTCAACATAAGCACTTAAACGCCTACGGACTGCATCTAAATATATCTGGTACGGGCGAAATGGCTAAGAATTTTATCACGTATCTTAATTCTAAATGCGATTGATGTTTAAATGTGTCCGTCCCAGAGCATTGCTTAAAATCTGATAACAAAACCGGTCAATTATTCACTGATAATAAAGCCGGTCAATTATTTTCTGATGATACAGTACTGCCTAGAAGTAACTTAACACATGCGGTTCGGTCGCGGTTCGTGCGGTTTGCGGCTGCGGTTCGTGCGGTTCGCGGTTACGGTTCGTGCGGCTCGCGGCTGCGGTTCGTGCGGTTCGCGGTTACGGTTCGTGCGGTTAGCGGTCGCGGTTCGTGCGGTTCGCGGTTGAGGTTCATGCGGTTCCTTAGCTGACTGTGCTAAAATCATTGCGGCGTATTCCGACATTCTCCGAGCTTTACATTTTATTATGCGACGATCGTTCGGTGTTGAACGGCGTTGAATAGTCAAACATACTATTTACGAAATTATAAAACAAATCGCAAAAATACTTGACAATACTATTAATAGTAAATTGCGATGTTTAATGCGTAGCAATTTTGTATTTGAAAAGCTGAACTATGTAGGTTTATTTAAAAGAAAGATACTTTATAAACCTTTTATAAAACTTTTTTGCCCACTAAAGTAGGAACATGCCCATTTGTATACACAGATTATTGAGAAAATACAGTGATTTTGTTTAAGAGCTCACAATTTATCCGCATAAATAAATTAGTTTCTGTTTACATGTAGCGTGATTATGATAATTGACAGAGTTAACAATCAGAATCCATCGCAAATATAAGGGGTTAAAAATCACTCATTTACGCATTGCCTTTGGCTTTTGCGATCACTGAAGCCTTGGCCAACGCTAATTTGGTGTCTAAACAATAACACCAAAAACTAATACACTATGAATTCGTTCGGCGCAAAACGTCATACTGGGTAGGCAATAACAACAACACGCTTCCACGCATTCCCTGTAGACAACAGCTATTTCATAAAAAAATGAACACGCCAGTATCACAGAAACTATACCTGTACTTCCAAAACTATGTCAGGCGTTAATTCTACTTAAAATCCAAAAATGTTGACGTTAGTCAAAAAGTATTTCGCACCAAACAACTGCTAGTTTGAATACGCATTACAGTATACTATTACAATAATTATCACAATGTTTGAATCAAACAAGCCGAGATACTGTATACTGATCGTGCTTTGAGTTCGCGTGGATAAAATATTCGTAACAACATAAGCTTAAATGTACTCACTCTCATGCGTCCAATATGTCCTACCCATTCCAAAGTCCTCCATATAACACAGTAAGCCAGTGTATTTTAAGTGTTTTTCGCCTACGCTGTGATTTTGTTTAAGAGCTCTGCGGTTAATTAGCATGTTTCCGACTATGAATAAATTAGCTCGGTATACATAAGTGCATCACTATACATACAACACATTAGAAAATGATATAAAAATTTAAAGGAGGAAATATGTTGCTAAACCGTTGTAAATTCCGACATACCTCACATTATATTTAGTATTTGGTCATTAATTCAACATAATCATAAAAGTAAGTGACATATATGATGATAGTCAAAACGGCTTGCCCCAGATCAAAACGGCGAAGTTTCCGATAATGAAAACGGCCCCAACAATGTTAATCAGGATGCATAGCTGAAATTGTCATTGTTCTCAGCGAGTTTCCAGAATCCGAACAGAAAATAGATCTATTGTCCAAGCGCGGGTTTTGTTGGCTAATCCTATTGTGACTGCACAGTTTGCGTTATATACTTTGAAACAAACAGCATAAATAGTTTGCAACATAAGTTTGACTTAGGGCCGTTTCGACTGATACGTATATATATAGTACAAGAAGAGAATTTAGAAGATATAATATACTGAAAATATAAAGCATTAACAAATACTATAAGAGTTAAATAGAAACCTGAAAAGGGGAAAGAATTTTGTGACACACTATAGTGAGTGTTTGGTCATTTGCATTACAGTGACACATTCCACACTATGCAAAACTTCGCTCATTAGACACCTTAATTGATATCGATGCGATAACACTTTGTTATGTTAACACGAAATTACACAGTGGATTAAAAAATTGATCGGAAAATGCTCCAAAGAGAAAATGCTCCGTAGAGAGAGAAACGACTCGACTTCGAGCATATAGCGATGGCTTTCCCATTATTGAATTAAAATATAAACCAACTTAAACGAAGAACAGCTTCTCAGACACGCACAGAAGAACAGAATACAAGGTATGGGTGTCAGTTTAGTGACCGAACCGAAGCCAAAGTCGGGCTATTATCGTATTCTTCCGTAAATTGAGATCAATCTCAGTAAAAGAGGGCAGCACGCGGTCGACACGAGGGCGGCACGAGGGCGAACCGCGGTTGGCCCGTAAGCGAGCCGCGGTTCGCCCGCGAGCCGCCCTCGTGTCGACCGCGTCGAGCACGCGGGCGAACCGCGGTTAAGCCGCGGTTGGCACGCGGTTGGCCGCGGTTTTCTGTTAAGTTACTTCTAGGCAGTACTGTACAAGTGATCAATCCGATGAATTGGCTAGGGAAAGAATTAATATGTCAAACATAACTAAGAAACTATTATATAATAGTAATAAGGGAATCAAAATAATGCACCTTAATATTAGGAGTTTGATAAAGAATATAGATCAGTTTAGAGTATATGCTTCTAATAATCAATATGACATTATGTGCATTAATGAAACCTGGCTAGATGATAAAGTCAGTGACCATGAAGTGGGTATAGATGGCTATGATCTGGTGCGTAAAGACAGGAAACGCACTGGAGGTGGGGTAGCCGTATATATTAGAAACTCTATAAATTATAAAATTAGGCAAGATGTAATGCCTGATAATTTGGAGTTAATCACGGTAGAAATCATTAAACCTAAAGCTAAACCGTTTCTTCTTAATGCATGGTACAGACCCCCAGATATGCCCATTGAGGCATTTAACGATTATGAACAATGTTTACAAAAAATGGATTATGAAAATAAGGAAATCATATGCATTGGTGATTTCAATTGTGGTTATCTCCAACCTGTTAAAAAGGAAACTAAAAGGTTAAAATATTTGGCTAAAATGTTTCAACTTGAACAACTAATTGAAGAACCTACTCGAATTACTAGAAATACACAGTCTCAAATTGACTTGGTATTTAGCAACCGATCGGAGATAATAGTTAAATCAGGAGTTAAACACATTGGAATTAGCGATCATAGCTTAATCTATATCCACAGGAAAATATCTGTATCACATAAGCAACCAAAGATTATAAATACACGACAGTATAAATATTATAATACCGAAGCTTTTAAACTAGACCTGTTTAAAATCCTTCAAACAAGAACGCATGAATGTGATCCAAATATACTTTGGGAAGACTGGAAAGAAAAATTTTTGATGGTAGCAGATATGCATGCACCTCCGATCATCAGGAGGGTGTGCAGTGAGCATGTGCCCTGGCTTACCTCAGAAATTAAAACAAAAATTTACAACAGAGATTTTCTTAAAAAAAAGGCAGTAAAAACTGGCTCTACTTATTTTCACAATTCATATAAAAAGGCTAGAAATGAACTGAATAAGTTGATTAAGGAGACAAAAGTCAAATACTATACAAATGCAATCAATCAAAGCAACAAGGATCCAAAATCCATGTGGAAAACTATAAACCAATTAACTAATAAGAGATCGAAAACTACAAATCAATGAATTGATAATTAACGATGAATCAGTGAAGGAACCAGAACTAATAGCAGACACTATGAATTCGTATTTTTGTGACATTGGACCTTTTCTTGCAAACAATCTCTCAAATAGCGATAATTGTTTTGAAGCATATATTAATGCTACAAATACCACATTTGAAATTCAAAAGATTAGTGACTTGGATGTTAAAAGTGAAATCTTGAAAATTAAAACTTCTAAAGCAACTAGACCTGACCGAATTTGGGCCTAAGCTTTTAAAAGATAGCGTGGAAGTTATCACCGAATCACTTACAAACATATTTAACAAGTCTATTGAATTTGGTATCTTTCCTGATGATTTCAAGACTGCATGCATATCTCCTATACATAAGGGGGATAGCAAATTGGAATGTAGCAACTATAGACCAATATCTGTTATATCTGTTGTAGCAAAAGTTTTTGAAAAGTTTGTTTCCAGCCAATTCATTGGATATTTAGAAACTAACCACTTGCTGTCAGATAGTCAGTCTGGCTTTAGGAAAAAGAGTTCAACAACTACGTCCATGTAAAAAATACGAACCAATGGTATATAAATATGGATAAAGGGCTTCTAAATGGAATTATTTTTCTTGATTTAAAAAAAGCCTTTGACTGTGTAAATCATGATATTCTGATTAAAAAACTATCATACTTTGGCTGTAGGGGAACCACCTTAAACTGGTTCAAATCTTACTTAACAAATAGAAAACAGATGTGTAAAATAAATCAAAAGACGTCAAAATGTCGTACAATTTGATGCGGGGTACCACAAGGCTCAAATCTGGGCCCAATATTGTTTCTTATTTATGTAAATGATTTACGCAGCTGTTTAAAAAACACTACAGCCAGTATGTTTGCAGATGGCACAAATCTAACGGCAAGTGGTGATACAATAACAAATATTGAAGTAAAGTTAAACAAAGATCTGGAAAATATACACCAATGGTTGCTGGCCAATAAATTAACGCTCAACATGGATAAAACTGAGTACATGATTGCTGGTTCTCGACAAAGAATTGATAAAATTGAAAATGATCCAGATATTAGACTAGGTAATGATAATATAAAAAGGGTTAAAGAAACCAAAACTTTAGGGATCATTATCGATGACCAACTCAAATGGAATACCCATATAAATAATGTTGTCGCCAAGGTATCAAGGGCGATAGGATTAATTCGGCGGATGAAAATGTTTGTACCACAGGCAACATTAATTTCTGTTTATAATGCAATAGTGCAACCTCATTTTGACTATTGTAGCCTTGTCTGGGATATAGGTAATGCTTATTCGCTTGAAAAACTCCAGAAAATGCAGAACAGGGCTGCAAGAGTCATTACTGGAAAATCATATGAGGTGAGGTCTCAGTCTATTTTACAGGAATTAGGCTGGCAACCATTAGTAGAACGATGGAAACAAAATAAAGCGGTATTTATGTACAAAGTTAAAAATGGTAATTGCTTGACAAATATTACAAACATGTTTAACGTTAAAAATAATCTGCAGTATAATTTGCGCAACAATGAATGTGATTTTACTGCTGAAAAACCTAAAACTAATTTTTTAAAAAAGTATTGGCTATTCAGGTGTAAAAACCTGGAACGAATTACCTTCAGAACTTAAACATAATGGAATATCATTACAAAGATTTAAAGCTGTGCTCCGAGACATACCAATTTAAGTAACTATATACTTAACTATGCTTCATTCGGGTTTTGGGAGGGTGGGTGGGTGGGATCCGGGTGGTAGGTATGTGTGTGGTGGGTATATGTGTTTGTTTAGTGTTAATTTTTAATTGTTTTTTTATTTTGCAACGGCCTCTTGAAAATCAGCTTTTGCTGAAGGGCTACCGTTGCATGTCTTGTAAATAAGATTAAATAATAATAATAATAATAATAATAATCCAGTCCGAGTGTCCTGCCCTACGTCGAACGTGTGCCCACCTTAAACAAGGCACGCGCCCTTCTAAAAAGTTGACGAACATAAAGGACGTTAAACGGTATCTGAACGCCCTCACTATTGCTAAAGACGGTTTACTTGTAGCCCGCGGGACCAACTTCCTTGTGCCACCTACCGAGTTAATTGCTGTTCCTCGCAACGTCCTTGATGGTCTTATGACGGCCCTACATATTAAACTCGATCACCCGTCTCAGCAGCAACTTCAAATGATAATGAAAGTGCATTTTTTGCACTTGACATGCAGGCTGCTATTGCTCGCGTGTGCAACTCGTGTCATATGTGTGCCTCCTTGAGAAAGCTCCCCCCCACAGGCCGTTCAGCATAGCACAGAACAACCACCCGATGTCGTTGGATTCTCCTTTGCCGTCGATGTACTTAAACGGTGTAAGCAAACTATCGTCGTTCTGCGTGAGACCCCAACCTCCTTCACTGCAACGTCTATTATTCAGAACGAGAAAGCCGTCACACTTCGCGACGCTCTTGGTCGTTTATGTAGCGAGTTACACCCATCTGAAGGTCCACCTGCCCTCGTCAGAGTCGATCCAGCTCCTGGTTTTATTGCTCTACTTGACGATTCAACCCTTAAACGCGTCGGCATAACGCTAGTCATTGGACAGGTCAAAAACGTCAACAAGAACCCAGTCGCCGAGAAAGCCATCGCCGAGCTCGAAGAAGAAATCCTCCGTCAGACACCCAATGGTGGACCCATATCTACTCTTACTTTAGCTGTAGCTACATCTTGACTTAATTCCCGTCTTCGTAGTAATGGTCTTTCAGCGCGCGAGCTTTGGACTCAACCAGACCAGTTCACCAGTGAGCAACTTCCCATATCTGATCGCGAGATTATCTCAAAGCAGCACGTTCAACGAAAGAAAAACCACCCCTACAGTCAGAAGTCAAAGAATCGCACCCGAACTAGAGTACCACCCCCAACCGTCAACGTAGACGATCGACTTAGTGTATTTGATGCCCGATAGGGATAAAACTCAGTCCCGTAGCAGGTATTTGGTCGTTTCAGTTAAAAACCCGTGGTGTTTTGTCAAAAAGTTTTCAGGCAATCAGCTGCGTGCTACTTCCTACAAGGTTAAAGTCTCGGAGTGTCTCGTAGTTCCAAACCAGTCAGTGAGCAAAGCACCCCACTCCCACCGGGACGAAGATAGTTCAGACCATAGTTAATAGAGCTAGATGGTTTGGAAACTCATTAGAACTACAATATAAGTCATTATCTATGTTTTTGTTCTGGTTTATGCAGGAATGAGGTCCTTCGTCGTCACGTGCGTATTGTATTTTCACCTAACTAACCAATAGCAACGTTTTAGGAAATTTAGCCATCCGCGACTTGAACAATAGGGTAATTTAAGAATTCCTATTGGTGGATTTGGCGAAAACACAATACACACGTGACGATGAAGAACCATATTTTTGAATAAACGTTGACCAACATAGATAATGAGTTTTATTGTTATTCTAATGAGTTTCCAAACCATCTACTCTATTAACTATGTTCAGACGAAGAAGCTCTAGGAGAACCACCGTACATAACCCACAGCATCCCAACCGTGTTATCCCTCCCAGCGGAAAACTCCTCAGCACCGCGCCCTGATCCCGAGCGTTTATCTCCATCGAGCAAGTCTGACGAAATAAACACCATCACTTCACGCCCCCAGCGAGAGCATAAGCCGCCGGAGTATTATGGGTATAGTTAGTTGACATTACCCGTGATTACAGACCACATAAACTATGTACACGACTATCATCGGGTAGAGCTTAACATTTGTTTCTAAAGAAAGAAGAAAAAAGAAGACACCACGCCATAGCCGGCATATTGTTGTAGTTAGTCAGTCAGTCATAGTTGATATTGCTGATAGTTATCCTTACATAAAGTAAAGCGTAATTGGTAGTTAGAGTACTTCCGGCTCACGAGAGTACGTTTGCTGTACGTTGTTTTTGTAACAATATAATACATTTTCGTTATTCACATCGTTCCTTATTCTGAGTCTTTCTTCCTTACTGGCGTACGTGTAATTTAAATACCGGACGTTTAGTTTATGTACTGATTCTGAGACCCCGTTCACACGATATATACCGGTATGAAACTCTGCGGGTTAAAAATCGTTACGTTTTCAACTGTTCACACGGTACCGGTAGAGTTATACTAAGTCTTGTTATACTTTTTTTCATTTCATTATTGAAATTCGCACGCTAAAATGTTTTGCATAACCGAAATAGAACTCTTACGGTTAGGCGTTCACACGGTAGTCTGACGGTTGAATTTCGTTCCGTTTTCAAAGTCTTACGGTACGTATACCGTTTTCAAACTCAGCTCACGGTTAGCGTTACGGTTTCACACAATTTCATGCCGGCATCCTGTGAACGCAACCCCTAAACGTAAGAATTTCATACCGTTTTCAAATTCTGCCGGTATCGTGTGAACGGGGTCTAAATATTGCATTGCTTGGCTTTGTTTACCTTTTTGTACTTTTAAAAATTGTTTTATGTCCATATCTGCTTAATTTTATCCTCACTTCATTGGCTCTGGTAAATTTTAACCCCACTGAAGCCATGATTTATTGCATTGAAATAATCAAACTAGCCTCGTGATGCCCGTTTTGTAAAATAGTAATTCCAAAGTGAGTGATTTTAAGAGCAATAGACGGTCATGGCAAGTCACGTATAGTGTATTTTATTCAGGAAGTAAGGGATGCTGCCGTAAACGTTTTATTGCATATTGTTCCACATATTTGTATCAGACTTTCAGAATAATAGGAGAGAGAGTTGAAGGGAGAAAAATGAGGTAGAAGAAAACAAATTAGTGAAATTTGTTCTTCCAGCTAAGAAGGATTATGAAAATATGTTGTAACCTTACTTGACTTAATTAATATTAAGCTAATTTTGACATGTTATGGCATGCGCTAAGTGATGCATGCGGAATTATTAATTTATGATAATGCCAAAAAGTTATAAAAGTCAGGTCGATTTTCTCGATTCATTTATTTTCATTCTAACTGCGCTATATAACAAGTTGCTCTAAACCTAAAAGGTTTATTCCATTGGACTACCTCCAATTAGCCAGAATCTTAAGAATATGGAAGTTATGCATCAAATTTCATTCTTGTTTAAATGTGTAGCTATCCTCATTTCACTATCGGAGCAAGCTCACGCAGAAAAGTCTTCCAAAAGAGAAATATACTTCCGGAAGATAGTACATAATGCAGGTAAAAAATTTCTCTATTTCCAATATGTTTTTTTGTGATGGTAAAATAAAGGAGACAACAATCCTTGGAACCAACATAAGCAATAAAAACAAATGGATAATCGATTAATCGATTAGCTTATATGGATATCCCATCGTGCAAAGACCGATTGTTGACAGGCTACATGCATATAATTTTATATACTGTATGTTTCGTAAGATATAATTGTGATGATGATAGTTTTGTACTACGTTTTTTTGCACACCAGTTTGGTTGATATCCTTCTAATCCATATGGCAGTTAAACATCAGCAAGACGTGATAGAAAAAAAATGTCAATTAAGTAGCATAGAAGGGGGAAAATTTTGTTGTATTTTTGGCCCAAAATGTGTTTTGCTGAATTTATTTCGCGATGATTTTGTTTCAAAATGAAGAAACCTAGCTGGGCTTAGAATTGTCAAAGATCTTCCATGCATGTGGCAATATAATTAGCATAAATAATAATATATTTTGCCAAGTATAAAAGACAAATCAAGCAATAATAATGAATCCTATAGCGTCGTTGTTATGCACTGTTTTAATATTCTCGAAATTGTCTAAAATGTGTTAATAAAATGCGTGAAACATATGCTTTTGACTACTTTGCAATTGTCTTGCGTGAGACAACGATCGAACCTCTTGAATAATTAACTTGCCTTCATTCCATTTTTAAAAATAGACTAAGCTATTGGCTTAGCACCTGCTACTTCAAAACAACGTCTAAATGAACAACAATAAATTATTGATGTTCAAACTGCATTGCAGTGCAACCTAGTACCTAGGCTTCTATCTACGCTCCCGGTGCCCTGCCGCTGCAAAAGAACCCTAGTATTGTCTGGTCACCGGATATCCCAGATTTGGGATATAGAGTAATTTGTCATTAGGGTGGGTACGTAAGGCTGACACTTTGCTTTTCAATTCGCGTGTGTTTGTCGCGTGTTCGTTTGTTAACGGTAGTCTTGTATCTCGTTCACGGGTGAACGATGACTTTGCCGTGGTATAGCTCGGCTTTTATGCAACGCAAAAGAAAATGAGTACTACCAATGGAATCAGCATATAAAGGTCTATTAGAATATCTTTTTAGATTTTTTATACAGTGCAATAAAGCCGATTTATGGCCGTTTAGATATATGAAATTTGATATATTGTAGTAAAATGTTGTAAATTGCATTGTCAATTAACATACATTGTAAACAGTCACCTTTGATTGAAAATATCTCCGCTGCTTCTAGGGTTTATTTCTTGGCAATTGTACCAGCAGAATTGCCTTGAAAAGCTCTTTTTAGTGATCTATATTTTGTAACTATACGCACACAATTCGCTGAGAACAAAGACGCATTCCATTGTAGCAAGAAAACCGGAAGTGAAATGTTTTGTGCCCAAACTATACGAACAATGACCCCTAGACACTCAAACACACCGGCAATCGATTCTACCGGTCAATTTACCCCACGTAGCATGTATTTCACGTGATTCTGTCTATTGCATAACCAAATATAAGCCAAATTTGGTAGAGCAATGGTCAAGAGTGAAATTCCCGACATAAAAATGCTTGTAAATAAGCTTCTATTTGGCGTATTGAAACGAAATTTTCAGTACAAAAGCGCTTCAATATAAGCCTTATTTCTTAACTAATAACCATTGGAAGATGTTTCACAGAATCAGTGTAATTTTCCCATAACTCGAGTAAATGACGGTAAGTTTCAATCAAATCTTAAATATATTTGCAAGTTAAATGAACTTTATGAGTTTATGGCAATGCTTGTCTTGACAAATGACTTGTACGTTTGCCCACGTTTACACGCATACAAATTACTGGACGCACACAAATTACTGGACGCACACGAATTAGTTTTTTCTTCGCTACAGTTTATTCTGAAAGATAATTTTTGCTCATTTGAATAAAAAATCTTTTATATTATTGACGCTTGACGAATAAAATTCGAATAATAGATGTGTTACAATCTATTAGACTAATGTTTGAAACTGTCAATCATATCTATAAATACACAGCAATTAGTTATAATACAATTTGTCTGCATTATGTGATAAACAAACGCGTCGCACAACTTGTATTTAAAATTATATTGCGATGTGAAAAGCTAGCATGGTACACCAATTTATGGATCACAGACTTTAGAACCGTAGTCCTGTCTCAAAATATATCTTTTCTTAACACGACAAAGCTTAATAGTCCGCTCTTAATGAAACAATACAGTAACGATTTTAAAACATTTGCTGACAAAAGTAGTCAATCGTCCCACCCCTACTTCGTAGGGCAGCCGAGCACTAATCATGTGACCAGACAATACTAGGGTTCTTTCGCAGCGGGAGAGAAGCCTAGGTACTAGGTTGCATTTCAGTGCTGTAACTATCTTTCATCACACGTTTCGATTCAAAACAGGGTTGGTGCCACGAGAAGATCACATATCTAGCCATAATGTTTATTCCAAAATTGAATGTTCCTTGAGATGTCTCCAAGAATCCACATGTGTGGGCTACAACTACAGACCCGCATCAAATATTTATGCAATAAATTGTCAACTCAGCAATAAAACTCAAAAACGAGAATGGAGAGGAGAAAGAGAAGGTGGTATAGGAGAATGGACGTTTTATCAAGAGCTGGAAAGTGTAAGTAGAGAAGATCAACACACTGTATCATTTTTAAAATCGTCAACGAACCTTGAAAATCCTTCTGTACAGGGCTAGGATAGGGCAGCCCGATACTTTTAATGATCACTCGTGTACAAAATTAACACATGTACAGCGAATCCAAATCTAGATGCTAGCATAATTAATTTGAACATATAGTTTGTTGATTTCAAAAAAAATCGCGACCCAAACCCCACGCATCTCTTCGCGACTTTAAAGGTAACATGCACTTTAAATTCTATGTTTAACGATCTAAAATCTTCTACCTTAGCGGATTCGTATCCCGATAATCTTGCAAAGATCGATGTGTTCACATTTTTTTATATTTTGCGAGTAACGTGCATATGTACTATTACGTTGGTAAACGCGGTCATTGCAAACGTTTTATTGTTCGTTCCACATGTTTGTACGAGACTTTCAGTATAATGGGGAAATTTAAACTATTTCACTCCACATACTGTCACCTTTTTGGTCTTGCACAGTACTTTTTCTCGTTTTTGCTATATGCTACTAGGTATCTCAAAAAACGAAACAAATTCGACCAGCTGTCATGCGTCACATGCTGAATTTAGCGAATAATTAATTTTACAAATCAAGAAAGAGGAGTTATTTAGCTTTCGATCGATACTTTTCTTGTATCCTAACAGCATGAAATGACCAAATACACTAACTTCAATTGCTCGGAATTTAATATGCAAATTTTGCCAGCCAGGTTTGTCCGAGGTTCTTAAGCCTGATTTTCTTATATCTTCGTCACTATTCCGAAATACAAATTTCTAGTAGTCAAATTTTTACAATTTGGATTAGGGTTATGTTTTGGAGTTCAATATTTAAAATTTTAGAAAACAAAATCTTAGTTTCATCAGATACTTAGGCTTAGTAAAAATCAGTAAAGGATCCGACCATCTGGGAGGAGTCCGAGCATTGACATAAATAAATCTAGACTGGGTGCTCGCAATATTGTCGCTTGAATTTTGCATTATCAATTGAAACTCACAAAGGCTGACCAATAATAACGAAAACTGACAAATATGAATGTGATTGAGCATCGCTGGCTTTTAAATAATACAAAAAAATACTGGTCAGCAGTCAACTTCATGAGCAAACACTCTCAAAATTCGACCATCTTTGATAAAGCTTTTCAAAAAGCCAAGCTGGCGGTCCAGATGTATATAATATGTCAATGGGTCCAACTTTCTACAGTATTAGAGTTACCCTGTCCGTATGGCGGAAAATTTATCCAAGCTGGCGGAATAATTTATGCTAGGCGTTGACGACAGCAGGCCGGGCAGCGTGATTGCCTAACGTTGTTGAGTAACATGACTGGGGTAACGTTATGGGGTAATGCTATTTCGGAATGACAGAGAAGATACACAAAGTGTTGTTTGAATTATATATTACAAGGTTTTTACACCAAAAAATTTGATACAATAAACAAATTTTAAATATAATTGTTCGAATAAATTGTTCAAGTTACAGTATATAGTTGCTTAAAGTAGTAGCAAGATCGTCAAAAAAATTCAGAATCGTGTTGACGTGTTGAACTTTTGGCATTGGCCTCGAAATGCTAAGATGAGGGCAAATTGACCTTGCAGAATTTGTTGCCAACCGTGGCCCAAAAATTGTTAACCAGGCAATCCAAACTGCTAATGAGCTGAGTGAGGCTCAAAGGAGATTAGAGCGATCTAATAAAACAAGAATCGAGCTCTTAGAAGAAAGTGCGTCGAGCCCTTGTGTTGAAGACTGTTACGGGCAGTGGATGTCAGCCGCAACTCAAATACTGGAGTCGAATAGTATCTCTGCCGAACGGTTTTCGTCCGCCGTTTACAATGCACTGAAACGTGGAATAGGAAAGTGCCGCAATGTGTACCTATTTGGCCTAGCAAATTGCGGTAAAACCTTCCTTGTCTCGCCCCTGAAGAAAATTTTTTAATGCTTTGTGAACTCTGCTTCTGGCTCTTTTGCGTGGCTTGGAATAGAGGATGGCGAGGTCATTTTGCTAAACGACTTTCGATGGAAGCCCTCTCTTATACCCTGGTGCGAGCTGTTGCAAGTATTGGAAGGCGATACAGTTCACTTTCCTGCACTGCACCTAAAAATCTGATGTCCAAGGATATTGTCTTTGTTTTTATGCTTTATTTGTAATTCTTCTTAAAATATATTATCTACTTTCAAACAAGCTTTTTATAAAACGTTCTCTCCCTGTCCGATCTCATGCCCACGTCCTCGGTCTCCTTTCGCGCCCTTTCTCGTTACCGTGACAACAGAACAGATTATTACAACAGTAATATTAATATATAACAGCAATCATATATACATGCAACATCTCCTCTTCTCTTAATAGTTGTTCGCTTGTTTGTTTTGATCAAACCGGTTGTTTATGTGTTTATTCCCAATCTGCTGGGCTGCTTGAAAACTCGTCCACTGCGTGTTCTAGTCGCATCGCTCGTTCCTGTCGCTCCTCTGTTAGGCTCTGCAGTGTGTCCCTTTGCTAAAATCGTTGGATGGGCATCGTCTTCGTTGGTCTCTGGTGTAGGTGGTTTTGGGACTGCACTTTCTGTGCCTCGTCTGTCTGGCTCTTCTTCGTCTGAGTAATTATCATCGGAAAATGTAGTAGCCCGTGATGGTCTTAAGAATTTTCTATTCCTTGTGTGAGTATATCTTTTACATTCGACTTCATAGGATCGTATCCCGACCTGTCGTAAGATTTTTCCTCTTCTCTATTTCTTTTCGTTGCCGTGCGTTGGCTGTAAACGGACCATTTCTCCGGGTCGAAATGTACTGAGCTCTTTTGCTCCTTGGTCGTGGTATTTCTTTTGTGTTTCTTGTCGTTTTCTAATGCGTTCGTCGACTTTCTTGTTTATCTTAGGCTGGAGCAAATTTTCGGACCAGGACTTTGGACGTGGACTTTGTTCGGCGGTTGAGGAGTCGTTGGGCCGGACTTGTTTCGTGGATCGTCTGTGAGGTGTTTCGGACGGCCAGGAGGGCTAGGTATATGTCGTCACCGGAAGCTTTGTATGTTCGCAGTATTCGCTTGGCCTTTTTAACCGCAGATTCTGCTTTGCCATTTGATTGGTGGTGATAAGGGCTGGTAGTGACGTGGTGAAATTGGAACTTTTTGGGATGGAACTTTTCAGGGATGCCATATCTGGCAAAATGAGGCTTTAATTTCTTTATTACGGCTTGAGATGTGGAAACTTGCAGGTGGTCAACCTCGAAGAAGCCCGAGTAGTAGTCTACGGTCACGAGGTACGTTTTCTTCTCCAATTCAAAAAGGTCGCAGCTGACTTTCACCCAGGCTCTCGTCGGTATTTCGTGCGGGATGAGTGGTTCTTTACGCTGCTTGGCACTGTATGTTTCGCAGGTGGCGCATCGGGAAATGTGGTCTTTCAGTTCCTGGCTCGAATGTGGCCAGTAAACTGTATCTCTCGCTCGCCGAGTTGTTGATTCGATTCCTTGGTGGGCTGAATGTAACTCAAGTAACATCTGCTTTCTGAGTGACCTCAGAATCACGATGCGGTCTCCGCGAAATACTAAATCGTCCTGAGTGGGTAACTCGTAAACAGTTTGCGTTTCCCGGCCATCCTTTGTAGATGTACGATTTGACTTGCTGGAGCTCTTGGTCTTTTCGGGTCTCGTCTCGGAGTTTAGCCGTCGTGGTTTCGCATGCTAGTACCTGGTTGATTGTGTGAAAAAAATTGAAATATTATTTCAAAATATGGAAAATGACAGAAAAGAGGTAATTATTGTTGGTGATCTGAATTGTGATTTAATTTCAGTTAGCAATTACACGAAACGTCTAAATGATTTACTTAATGTTTTTCAAATGACTCAGCTGATTAAAGAACCTACCCGTATTACAAATACCTCGGCAACCCTTATAGACGTAGCTATAGTAAGTAAACCTGAGAATATTTGTAGATCGGGAGTCTTGCACATAGGAATTAGTGACCATAGTCTGATTTATGTTTGCAAGAAAATATCCTTCGCTAAAAAAGATATAAAAACCGTAAACACGAGAAATTATCGAAATTATATTCAACAAAACTTTATAGCAGATTTATCTATCATCTAGCACTTTTAAATTGGGAAAATAACGATCCAGATATACTATGGAACAATTTTGAAAAAACGTTTAACCATGTTTCTGATATTCACGCTCCTTCTCGGAACAAAAGAGTTAAAAGTCAACTAACGCTGTGGCTTACCGATTCAATAAAACGTGACACAGATCGTAGAGATTTTCTCAAGAAAAAATCGGTTAAATATAAGTCTGCGTGGTATCATGATGCTTACAAAGCCTTACGCAATAAAATTAACAAAGATATCATTCGCGCGAAACGAAATCACTATGTTAAATCAATCGAGAATAATAAGGGAAACCCTAAACTTATGTCGAAACACATAAATTGTTTGCTAAACAAGAAGCATAAAAGTACCAGCGTAGATTTTATTATAACCGATGCAGGAGACGTGAGTGATAATCAAAAGATATCAGAATTGTTTAATGAGTATTTTTCGAAAATTGGTCCAATTTTGTCAGATCAAATTACAGATCCAAATGGTCAGGAGTTTGAACAATTCATGTGTGAAGTATCTAAAACATTTACATTCAGCGCCATTGATAGCACTACTGTTCTCAACGAGTTGGAAAATTTGAGCTCATCTAAATCGACAGGTCCTGATAATATCCATATTAGACTTTTGAAAGATTCTAAAGAAGTAGTTGCTCCATTGTTGGCACATATTTTTAATGTCTCCATAAACAATGGAATATTCCCAAACAAACTTAAGGTTGCAAGAGTCTCGCCAATCTACAAAGAAGGTGATAAAAAAGAAAGAGGTAACTATAGGCCGATATCTGTTCTCTCAAACGTCGCTAAGCTATTTAAAAAACTCATATATATTCAGTTAATAAATCATCTAAATGCAAACAAAATCTTAAATCCATGCCAGTCAGGCTTCCGTCAAAACCACTCAACAATGTCATCTCTAATTTCAAATACTGATTCATGGCTAGTCAATATGGACGCTGGACTAATAAATGGGGTCATATTTCTTGATCTTCGTAAAGCATTTGATACTGTTGATCAAGAAATTCTCCTCAAGAAATTAAAATTTTATGGAGTTAGAGATACTGCTCTTAAATGGTTTACATCATATCTGTTTAATCGGGAACAGTACTGCAAGGTAGGGTGTGCAACATCATCCACTCGCATCATTCGCTGTGGAGTTCCTCAGGGCTCAAATCTTGGCCCACTTTTATTTTTACTGTATGTCAATGATCTTCCAAATTGTTTAAAGCAATCTAGTGCTGAAATGTACGCGGATGATTCAAATTTGACTGCGTCCTCTAATGACTTGTATAGTTTACAAACTATTTTAAACTCTGAACTAAACAATATTAATCAGTGGTTAGTAGCAAATAAACTAACTTTGAATGTAGACAAAACAGAGTATATGATTATAGGAACACGGCAAAAATTGAATCACCTCTCACACGACATAGAAGTCCATATCGGTGAAAAAAAATTAAAACAAGTTACCTCCAAAAAAGTTTTGGGTGTAACAATTGACGACCAATTGAGTTGGGAAGAGCAAGTTGACAACATAAGTAAAAAGGTATCTCAGGGCATTGGCGTGCTACGACGAGCGAAATTATTTGTTAAATATGATACACTCCAAATTCTTTACAATTCTTTGGTTCAACCATATTTTGAGTATTGCTCCCTTGTCTGGGGAAATTGTTGTGACTCCTTAAAGGAAAAACTGCAAAAACTCCAGAACAGGGCAGCAAGAGTTATTACGGGTGATAACTATGACACACGCTCAAAAGATATTTTACAGAAACTGAACTGGAAAAATCTCTCTGAAAGAAGACAACAAAAGGCAATAGCATATGTCTCTAAGGCTATTGCGGGAAATTGCCCGGAAAATATTTCTAAAAAATTTGAGAAGTCGTATTCTGAGAGATATGATCTAAGAAACAATAATAAATTTTTATCTCTACCAAAACCCAGAACAAATTCTATGGTTCGTACCTTTGGGTATGCTGCTGCTAAGATTTGGAACGAAAATAACAAACTTGAGTGACTATGGTTTAAATTTTCTATTCTTAATTTTCATAATTCTTGATATTTTTGATAATACACGGCCTAATGAAAAGCAACCATTTTAATTTAACTTTGTATATATGTAAATAATAAGCTAGGTAAGGTAAAGGTTGATTAGTTACCGTGTCAAAATATGTTTGATAATAATAATAATAATAATAATAATAATAATAATAATAATAATAATAATAATAATAACAATAATAATAATTGTGTCTAAACTATCCGTCCATTCGAAATCGCGTTCTATGCTGCACGCTTCGTCGTTGCAACTTCCCAGATGATGACGGCTCAGCGTGTCTGCTAGCAGCATCTCGAATCCTTTCTTGTAACTAATGGTGACGTCATAATGATGTAGTCTCATCATCATCTTTTGAAGACGGCGAGGTGCTATGGAAAGTGGTTTTTGATGAATTATTTCCAGCTGCTTGTGGTCTAACTCGACTGTGACTAGTCGGCCATATGTGAACTGGTGGAAGCGTTCGACACCATAGATGATTGCCAAAAGCTCTTTTTCAATTTGAGCATATTTCTGTTCAGCTTGTGATAGTGCGCAACTGGCGAATGCAACAGGTTTTCCTCCTTGTATGAGGGCAGCCCCGAGTCCATGGTCACTGGCGTCGCACTGTAGTACCAGGGGTTCGTTTGGCTCATAAAGCTTGAGGACTGGTGGCGTTGTAATTGATTTCTTGATTTCGCTGAATGCGTTGTCGGTTGCTTCGTTCCAAACAAAGAGATGGTCCTTCTTTGTGAGTTACCTGAGAGGTTCGGACACTTGTGATAAATGGGGTAAAAACTTAGCAAGATAGTTGACAGTTCCTACAGTTCGTTTGACTCCAGCGACATCACTGGGTTGCTTCATCTCCAAAATAGCTTTAACTTTTGTGGGGTCAGCTTTCACACCATCAGGGGTAAGAATATGGCCGATGTAGGTCATTGATGTCTTCTTGAACTCTATCTTGCTTGAGTTGAGCTTGATTTGCTTTGTTCGGCAGCGTTCAAATAGTCTCTTTATCTTCAGATCGTAATCAGCCGTCGCTTCTTCCAATGTCGCGCCGTTACCGGATATTAAAATATCGTCTGCGACTGTCCGTACACCTTCCAAATCATCAATTGCCTTGTTCAGACGTTGTTGGAAGATCTCTCCGGCAGGAGAGATCCCAAAAGGCATCCGCTTCCACTTGAATCGTCCGAAGGGAGTGTTGAACGTCGTAAGCAGTGAGGACTCATCGTCTAGCTTTACTTGCCAATATCCATTGCTACAGTCGACTTTGGTGAATACTTAGCTTTAGCATTCAATAATTCCGGAAGGACATCATCTATGGTTGGAATTGGGTGATGGTATCGTTTCAAGGCTTTGTTAAGTGGTCTTGGGTCTAGGCACAACCTAATCTTTCCATTCGGTTTAGCTACGACAACAAGTGCACTGACCCACTCTGTTGGACCGTTGACTCGTTCTATGATGTCACGTTTAACGTGATCATCTAAATGCTCACGTAATGGCTGTTTCAATGACTCGGCATCTTCCTTGGCGGAAGTTAAACCGGTGGGCAGTTTGGATCCACCTCGAGGTGCAGCTCTGGGCCTAGGGTGCCAAGGCCCTCAAAAACATCTGGGTAGGTTTCTTGGACATCTTCTAGTTTCAATCCTAGGGGATGGGGTACGGGAACATCTTCGCTGACTTGATTGACTTGTGTTGACGGTTTCACGCGTATTAAATACAATTGCTGAACAGTGCGTCACCCTAAAAGGTTACTTTTGACATGGTGATCCTCGACGATTGTAAAAGGACCTTGAATTTCTTTGTTGTTGTTGGATCTCGTACTTGTATTTTGCATTTGCCAAGGGGTATAAGTGTGGAATTGATGTACATCTTTAATAAGTGCGGGCTACGTCTAATTCGTCGCTCGTACTTAGTGCCTTTCAGTTCGCTTTTTCTTAGAACATTACAAGTTGCGCCTGTATCGATCTGGAATTCGGTCGACTTACCGCCTTTAATTTGCATTCTGACAAAATGTCGTGGTGCGTACATGTGTTCCCGGTTCGTGGTCGTGTACGGCTGAGATGGTTTCGGCGGGGTGTAGTTCGACAGTCGATATCGAGTCTCCCGAGTCGCTAGAGCTATCTTTCGATATGTCGTGTACTGGTGCGTTACGAGGTTTTCTTTTCTGCATACATACTTTGGCAAAATGACTGTCGCGACCGCAATTTCTGCAACGGTTGCCGAATGCAGGGCAGGATTCTTTTTTCCTCTGGTGTGATGTGCCGCAGTACTTACATTGGATTTTCGTGTCCGGTCCGCCATCTCGTCGTTCGAGACTGCCACGCCCCCCGTCACGCCTTCCGGTTTGGGTTTTGTTTGCATTTGTAAACATGGCGTTGATTTCCGCTTCGCTTGCTGCCTTAGCCTGGTCGTCGTTGGCATGGATTTTTTTGACTTGTTGTTTGGTGCTTTCACTGCTTCGGCAGATGTTGATGGCTTTCGCCAAGGTAAGATTTCTATCTTGTTGTAACTTTTTCTGTAGAGCGTTGTTGTTGATGCCAATGACCAGTCGGTCGCGTATGAGTGAGTCTCGTAAACAGGCGCAAAAGTTACATGTTTTTGCTAATGTTCGCAGGGCTGTGATGTATTGATCGACTGATTCAGTTTCATTCTTTTGTCGGCTGTTAAATAGGAATCTTTCGTATGTTTCATTTGTTTCACCTCAGCATAGGTTTTGGAATTTTTTTACGACAATATCAAATTTTGTTCGCTCGTCTTCCGAGGCGAAATCCAAGCCTTTGAAAATTTCCATGGCTTCTTCCCCGATGCAAGATAAAAACGTTGCTGTCTTGAATTCCTCTTCAAACCGATTTAGTTGGGCAACTATGGCATAATTGTCCCTGGCGCGTTTAATTTTTTTTCCAGTTGGACGCTAGATTTCCTTCGGTTTTTAGTGGCTTTGGCATTGCTAAGCCGGCTGGCAATAATGGCTGAACTTCGGTAGTCACTGTGCTTGACGATGTGCTTGCTACTTCGCTCATATTCGCTTGAGGTTCGTCGCCTGGCATGGTTGTGATTTACGTGATAGCTAGGTTCTTTAGACTCCTGACATCTAGACCTTGTAATTCTTCTTAAAATATATTATCTACTTTCAAACAAGCTTTTTATAAAACGTTCTCTCCTCGTCCGATCTCATGCCCACGTCCTCGGTCTCCTTTCGCGCCCTTTTTCGTTTCCGTGACAACAGAACAGATTAACACAACAGTAATATTAATATATAACAGCAATTATATATACATGCAACAGTCTTGGACAAAGATACACCGTTTTTCGCAACAAGCGATGCTCGTCTCGCACTCATCAACGGCGTCACTATTGACCGAGTCAACACCGAAATGATGCATGTGAGATGGAATATGTTCCAATTATATTGGCAAATGCCACGAGAGAAGCAGAAAGAACTAGAGCGTTCATTGCTGTAACTAGAGCGTTCATCGGGGGGGGGGGGGGAATATCCACTTATTTCTGTTCTGCCCAACGAACTCCTTTTTAAATCAGTTATTATTAGGGTATCTTCCAAAGCATTTTAAGACATTGCTAGCACATCTAGTGTAATCACTAAAATAACCAAAAATCAATGCCTGAGTGACTCTGCCCAGAGTCCTAGTAAGATTGCATTTTTTAGAATTTAATTTAGATTAAAGACTTTCATAGTACATATATTAAACGAGATTCTTTTGTCATAATACAACCAACATATGGCTGTTTTATTTTTGGGTAGTTGCAAGTAAAGAAAGTTTACTAAACGTGTATACAATACATAAATATATTAACCTGATAGCATCATTTAAATCAATTCTGTAGCACACTGCATGAAGTCTCCACGATATAATTTGTTGGGAACTTTAGACTGACATGGGTATTTCTGGAATTGGAAAGTTAAATGTCTCTTACCTTTTATAAATGTATGAGATCCCACAAGCAAATAAATCATTTTGCACGAAATGTCAACATCTCACCATAGGTATAGAAAACCAAGGAAAGAAATCACAACGAATACTTCGTGATTAGAATTAGGAACACATTTCCTAGACTTACTCCTTGATCATGGAATGATGGAGTCTATCAAAATTTGCCATTTTAAAACATTTCTGGAGAAATGTTTTGACAAAGAACCTTCCTTTCTCCATATGTTCACTACTGATTACATGTCAAAAATTGTGTTTTGTATATAGATATTTTAGTGGAATTTGCGTTCGATTCATGTTTAGAAATTTGTACATTTCTTATAAAGTGGAAACACAACAGAAAAGACGGAAACACGCTCTCAAAACTTCACCGCGCACCCGATCCGAACGTTGTATATCCCAATAAAATTATTCTCTCCAATAAATTTTTGGGATTGTTAGGGTTAGGGTCAGGGTTGGGGTCTGGGTCAGGGTTCATTTTATATGCATGAAATGACAATTCCTGTAACCATTGGAATTATCAAACGTTGTAACCAGTAATTTTATTGGAATACAACGTTCGGATCGGTTGCACCGCGAAACATCGCTCCTCGGTAAAGTTTCGCGGTGGAATTTGTCGTTTTAAAACATTTTGCATGAGAATCTTTGCACGTAAAACCTTCTTGCGGCTTAGATGTTCTAGCATACATGTTAAAATGCGTGTTTTGTTGACATATTCTGCTGGAAATAGAGTTTTAAGGCCTTGTTTAGGTCGGCTCACGCGGCTTGTGCCCAGCGGTATCACCCATGAGCGCTAAACCGACTTCTGTCACCGAAAAAAAGAACCAGAAACGCGGCGAATTTAAAACTCCGCCTCACCTACGGCAGGCGGAGTAATTAAGATAACTCCTAATAATGCATTTGACTCAATGCTTCACCAACAAACATTAGATATCGACAATATACAGAAACACATAACCTTCGACCTTTGCACTCTTGCACCCACCACACGAACGTATGCTAATTTGAATGGACTTATTTAAATATTCATAACCAGTAAATGATAGAGCTATGCATTAAACAAGGTGTCTTGCCTTATTGCCTAGTACTTCTTGCCCAGCTTCCTGGCACAAGATAGGATGAAGGTTTCAGCACTAAAATTTTGAGCCAGAGAACATCAACTGTCGTTGAGTGTCTAGCCGTTTATCAGCCGACTTGGCTTTCACATTGTCGTGTCTCAAAAGCACGTCATTCGCCTTCGAACGAACTCATCATCACTCGAGTCAAACCGCAGCTTTAACTCCCTCGAAGTCGTATTGACTCATTTTAAAACACTGCCGAGTGTAAACTTACAACTCAATTTTACTGATGCGAATGCAAACATATTGTCGCAAAAATTTGCATATTAATCTCAGTAATATTGATTTTAGTTAGGCGGAAGTCAGCAAGTATGAGGCTCTCGGTTAGGCAGACTCCTGTGCAAATTCCTGCATTTAAATTTTAGTTAGGCGGAAGTCAGCAAAACATGATGTCTTGGCTAATCAAACGTCTTGAATATTGCGAAAATTTAGGCAGACCACCGCAAAGTTTACGCAAACGTCATTTTGCCGAACTAAAGATCAGTTCACTGAAATCTGGACGGTCAATAAACGCTGCGAAATTTATGTAAACTCATTTTGCCTTAACTAGAGGTCGCTTAGAGTAACTGGACTGCCAACAAATGTAAAATATGTATTTCTGTATTATATTTTGGAGAAATTTTTAATTGGTGAAATTTTGCGTATGTCGCGTGCTTAACTTGACTACCCCTAGATCCGCCCCTTGACAATTTTATTTCAAAATACGTAGGATATGTCAAAAAGTTAATTTTAGAATTAGGTGTCAACCGTTGAATTTCTTGCTATTTACAAAGTTTCCTGACAATTTAACATTCCCATATCAAGAAATACGTATTTTAAGTATAATTGCCACACTGTTGAAAAATTTTGCAATCTAATGTTTTACTGCTGGCACAAAACATGAAAATTGCGTGCCATAAAAAGTGTCAACCGTGAGCATTCTCATTAGTATGGGTTATAGGTCATTTTAGTATTTTGTTCTGAGTCCTTTACATTTAATTACAGCTTCAATGCGCTTAGGCATACTTAATAATAGATTGTTAATGACACTAACTGGTATTTCAGTGATCATTTTATGTACTCGTGCCTTAAAGTCTGTCCAAGTTTTGTGTTCTATGCCCTCAACGATCGCTTGCCTGTCCAGTTTTTTTTTCACAATACGAAATAAATTCGCGATTGGATTGAGGTTTGGCGAACGGGAAGGAATCTCAAATAATGTCGCCCCAGAATCCTTGATTACTTTCCTAGCCACATTGCTTCTCTGTGAAGGATCATTATCCATTACAAACCACTTTTGTTGAAATCTAGGACGGAAAAGCTCAATTAAATCACTCCTAATGAAATCACTAAAATACTTTCCATTCATGCGCTCATAATCCTTAGCAAGAACGACACCTCTGTTAAATGAGATGGCTACAACAAAATGTAATCTTTTCCCTTCTGGTAAATTTTTCGAACCTTTACTTGTCAGCCGCAGCCCTTCCGATCTTTTGCGCCAAATCTTTCCTTTAGGGACGGAAGCATTATAGTTTGGTTTTCGCTTAAATATGAAGGAAACTCCGTCCAAACAAAACGAAATGCTTGAATGGATTAAGTCCAATTTTGTTTTTAATATTTTGCTACATTTTTGGCGAACCTATAGCGCTTGGCACAGTCGCAATCACTTATGGGGACTCCTTTTTTTCTTGAATTGAAAATTTAAAGCCTGCCTTCAAAATCTCTCTGTAAAACGTCGCATAAGATGCAGATGAACCTTGAAGTCCACTGAACCGAATAAGCTCTTTCACCGGGAAATTCGCATTGTACTTTTGCAATAGAACAATACTGCGCCTTAAACGCCTAACATCACGAGCGGATAGTATTTTCGGTCGTCTCATATCTTATTTCTTGTCTTGCTTCCCACGAGGCTGCAGATTCGATTCTTTCAAATATCGTGCGACACTTGATTTAAAAATCTTATCTCTCAATGCAATTTCTCGAACAGATTTTTTTTTCCATATGTAAGGATTTCACAAGCGCTCGAGTTTCGTCGGATATTCTCCTTAAAAAAACCATGGTGTTTATACCATCATTTAAACGTATGAAATGTGCCTTCCCCTGATATTGCATTGCATTATACAGTTCATGTATGCTTACGTCATGATTACAATTTGCGTCAAATACATATGCAAACACATACGAGCAATATTTTAAATACTTCCTATGCATCTTACGCAGCAGTGAATGATCTAGTTGCCTGAGCAGATAATTGTGCGTTAAACTTTTGCATCAAGCAATTTCGTTCCCGAACATCATATTCGCTAAACCTTTTTAACGACCATTGTATATCTTTACAATAATATAGATATATTAATATACACTAAATTTTCTTCAAGATATTTCAAATATGCTGATAAAATCACTCATGGTAAACAGAAAGTGCACACTATTCTACAGTTTGGAAACCAAATACCAAATAGAATTGCTTAAGCTGTTAAAAATATGTTGTTAAAATACAGTGAAAGTTTAAGAATTAAGTCTACAGCCGAGACAATCAGTTTCAAAAGTAGTTGGGACACATGCGGTTTCACCTTACATGTGCTTGTGCACAATCATACCCTTTAAAAATGATTGTGCATCCACCCCACATCCACCCTACATCCACCCACATCAACACCGCATCCACCCCGCATCCAACATAGCTACATCCACGCCACATCATCAGAAAAATATTAATATCTCCAAACACTTCATTGTTGGTCACGTATGAATAAACATCGCGAGTGTCAAGATGCCCTATAAGCACAAAAGAGACTGTCCTGTCTGTGACAAAGTCAGGTCTTCGATATATGATTTATCCTGATTTGCGTCAAGTCCATCTTTTGTACGGTGAAGAATGGAAAAGGTGGTTAGGAAGAGCCAGGTTCTTAATTTCACATAAACACTTTTCTGGTTTACTACCAGGAAAAACCTATTTTGCCCAGCAAATTTTGGAACGCAATCGCATTGTGTACGAAGAGCAAAAAGTATTCGCATTCATTGGTAATGCAATCAATGGCAAGAATGTTATGAAGGCTTGAAAAAGTCTCTGCAAAAAAGCGCCCAGTTCGAATGAGGTGTGCCAGAGCTGCTGAAGATTTGTGTGAAATTAATCCCCGGTACAACAACATCATCATCCTAGACGATTTAATGGCTGAAGCAACAGACGGTTCTGTGGTATCTCGACTGTTTACCGAAAGCCGGCATCGAAACGCAAGCGTTATCTTATTGCTGCAAAACATGTATCTAAAGGGAAATATAATTGAGATATCAGCCACCTTGCTCTCTTCCGCAGTCCTAGCGATAGAAAGCAAATTGGAATTATCGGTGAACGCATGTTTGATAAAAACAGAATCCGCTTTATGAACGTTTAGTACAAAGAGACCGAAAAACCGTTTGGATACCTGTTGGTGGATAACAAATTAACCTGACACACCAGCCGACGAACAAGTTCTTGCAGGCCTATTTGGGGAATGCTATGTATATCACTTTGGTGTGAAAAGTCCTGTCGAAACAAAGCCTAAAACTCACTTCGCCAAGAAAGTGAATAGTACGACAACCAAAACCACGTCTTCAAGGAAATTGCAAACCGTCACCTGGTCCAATACAAGTATTTCTGAGTGGCAAAAATACACCTTGAAAGCACCGGCGGTCCGTAAAATTCTCGAAGGATATGTTATCATCGAAATGTACAACACATCGCGTAATGAAAGACATCAGCCTGTCCGTGGAGGTGTGTTAATCACTGGCGAAAATTGTTTGCCGGTGAAATTAAAGTACCTGTCTACAGGTCGTACCAAACGAGTGAATCTACACAGCGATGAGCCTACGGTCCAATCCATTGCAAAAAACCCCATGGAAAACACTACAGTTAAACTACTACTCTAACTAAATGTTTGTAATGAGAAGGCTATATCTGGAAAAATATTTCTAAACACTGTTTTTGTTGTCTTTTACGTGTTTATTTAACCATAACGATGACGTTTACTTAACCATAACGATGACGTTAGCCGCCAACTTGAATATTTTTTAGCGCGCGTTGCCATTTTAAACAAACGTTATCGATAAGGTTAGCAGTAACGCTACCAGCAATTTTACCGATAATGTTATACCTGCCAGTATAAAAAATACGCTGCATATAATATAAGCCAAAACACACTGTCACCATGGCTGCCATAGCTGCTTTGAAATCCGCAAAGCAACCACATTCTCGCTGCGAAACTAGCACGGTGAAGTCGAGCGTGGTCAAAGATTTAATGAAACTTCGCTACGGTTGACCCTGTTCGTGATGTGCGACACAACCAGACCAGAATGCCATCATGGATTCTCACCGCAAAGTAAAAAAAGAAGGTCTCAACAAAGATCGTTTATTAATCTCTCCAGTTAACCCACTTAGTGGTAAAGTTTCCCCACTGACAAGTAGAAATATCTGGCATTTGACAAGTAAAAAAATAAGTACGGCGCACTTGGGCACTTTGCTAGTTAATTAGCTGCAATGCATACAGGGTGTTTAAAACAAGTACGACCGTACTATGCGACCGGGAACTGGCAAGTTTCAGTAAAAAGCGTGCACAGTCTAGCGTTTAGAATTTTAAAACCTCTATATATGTACAGAACGGGGGACATTTTTTCATAGCAACATCCGTGACTTTATCTTAGAGACAAACACGTCATAATGTATAACAAACGTACAAGAAGAGGAAGATTAGCAACGTTTGGGGACCAGTTCCTGGTCCAACAAAGACAGTGTTGAATTTAGTCAAACTTAACGCTTATAATTAATCGTTCAAATTCTTTAGACTATTGTCCGAGAACTCTTGTGATTGTGTTCACAACAATAGAGAAGACAATGTCTTTCTTATCATTTGCGTTTGCTCATATATTCGCTGAATATTAATGATATGAATACATTAATGACCCAAGCTGTCAAAAAAGGATTAACACTTAAAAAATGCAAAGTTTATGTGGGAGAAGGGGTTCTGGGGTAAGAAGACTCCAATTGTATAATGCGTGGCTTCATCCCTACTCATGTTACATCCCATGCTGCACTGATTCTAAACTGGAAATGCTCTGTAATAGATCCTTGCCAGGGGTAGCCAATCCCTGACGAAACCTGACCAAGATAACAACACCTGGACAGTCCTTAATCCCCAACCTGTCCAGGGAGCATAAAAACTCCTATGAACAGTCCTTAATCTGACCAAGGGGTGCTAGGCCCCTATGGACAGTCCTCAGATAGATATTGCATATATGTGACGTATTGAATCGATGGGGCTGAAGTTGACATTTTAGAGACGAATGGCATACCCTTCTCTCCCATTTTTTAAAAAATTTTTTACTCTAAGCTACTTGTTAGAGTGGCTGATACCCCATATAGAGTGACAGGAGGAATTTTTATATATCGTTCGTAGCAATCAGATATCCAACGTCCTAAGGTTTTGATTAGCCACGATGGCAATTTAGCGGCAGCTGCGGTTGTTGCTGCCCCAATTCGATAGCTATGACCAGCATAATGCGCTGCATTTAAACCAGATTTTTAAAGCAGTGACCGTGTCTCAGATGTCAGAAGTTGCTTTGTCAAAGGCTTACCCAAGGAAAGAACGAATAATGGGCCATTATCAACTTTTCTTGTTGAAAGATACCGTTTCATAGCTAAGACCGGACATAGCGGAGAGTTACATGCTCCTACTGTTATAGATTGCCCAATACGAAAAGGATCGGTTTTGGATTCTTTAATCCGGCCGGATTGTCACAGTAGCGAAGCCAGCCCGGCAATTTGGTCATGCTATGCAAATCTAAATCATTATCATTATTCATGCATTTCTTTAGAAATTCATTTCTTATACAGTCAAAAACACAGAACTATTTGCATTTGCATGACCAAATGTCGGGCTGGCTTCGCTACTGGATTGTCATAGGCGCTGGATTCACGCTTTGTGTTAGTAAAACGTCCGTTAGTGTCCGATGTACTTCCTGATTAAACTTTGAGTTGCAGGTTAACTCTCTCAAAGAAAGCCAAAGTCATGGCGGCCCAAATCATAATTGAATTATAGTTTTCAGTGGACGGAATTGAAAGTAGCAGATGAAATAATTTCATATGGTGAATCGTAATAGGTAGACGGATCTGAATTTCGCCTCCTTGGGATCTCTTTATACCACACTAGACCAGCTGAAGGCGAGACATTTTTTGAAAATTTAAGCGAAAACCTTGACGAATATGAAAATGACGGACGGCGGCTAAATAGATTTTTATTGAAGAACGTTTGATGTTTTATGCCAAATAAGCAACGAATTCAGTTAGTAAAGCTTCAGAGGCAGGAAGGCATTGTTGCATTGTGCAAACTTTGGATAAATGTATAAGCTCCAGAAAACGTTTTTCACCCGATGAGTAGATCTGCTTGGTAGATGATGCCATTGACAAGTTTATGTACCTTTCTATGTCCTTATTTAAATGGGCATGCTAGGTCCCCTGAAACCACTTAGATTTAAGATTCCCTCTATAGCCTTTTTATCTGGATGCATCAGTGTGTAGCTCTAAGAACTCGGACCCTTACCAAGTAGATGAAATGAAAAAATTTCTCCCATTCCAATTTGAAATAAAAATCTTCCACATCTGTAAATCAACATTTTGAAGGTCATCAACATGACCGAAAGACTTTGTTGGCATAAACTATTTATAGGTAAGATGTCAGCTTGAGGTTCGATAACTAGAAAATCGTCTAAGATATGACATACAATGGAAATCTGACATTTATTAATCAATATCCACTCAACTGCATCCGAAAGTTGATTAAAGAGAACTCTTTCGCAACAGGTCGGCCATTTTATTACACTTGCTTACATCACCCCGGTTGAATTGAAAGTCAAATTTAGTCGCGATTATTTACATCTAATTACTACAAATAGTACCAATCGATTCCTCATTCGGTAGGTTTTTTATTGAGCATATATTTTCCGCCTAAGTATCTAGATTAACTCAAAATTAAAGCTTACGACGTTGAATAAAATATAACTTGCCTTATAAACATGAACTCATTGGCTAATATCTCCTAATTTATTTGACAGTTTCCTTCCAAAAGAGAATCAGAATCTTCCTTATGCTACGTGTTATAATTCTTACAAGTTTGGTTGTAATTCGAGCATTTGTTTATCTGTGGCGGTCGTTTACGTATATAAGTCTCTTCGGATTTTCCCGTGCACTTGAGCACGTGCGCTAACCTTCGAGAGCCGACAGTCTAGCGACTGCATTGGGTTAACACCCTTCGTTCACCATACTTACCCGTTTGGATGGTGAGGTGTTAGCCCAGGTGACCGAGGGATGGCCTGGGCGATTGCTGTTACTTGGACTCAGGTTAAGATCTATGCCCAGTGGTATCTTAGGCTGACCACTCCTTTAAAGGATTAACACCTTCACACCAATTAAAATAATTGGTGGAAATTTAAAGAGAACACGCGAAAAGGAGAAAAAAAGGATAATCAAACTACAATTTTAGAAAAAAAAAGAAAAAAGCTAGCTTTCTAACATGCTTGTTCGCCACGTTCCGATACTGATGCCAGGCCTTAAGCCACTCTCGTATTACTTGCCTCTCTCGGTCACGTGACCCTGTTGACGTATCGAGGTCTGGTTACCTAGCTGTTAACCTTGGTTATTACATAACCTCATGTAAATTCACGGGGAAAAATGCCATATAGTAAACTTTGACCTGTAGAATCGATTTCCGTTGTCGTTTGTTGTCTAGGTAACACGCTTTCTTCAAAATAAAGCTTCGAACATCTTTGGAATGTTTTCTTGTCGGATTATTTTGTTTTTCTCTGTATTGAGCTAAAACTTGGTGACTAAATAGTATTTTCAAAGGGCTATACAGTGGTGTAAAGACAAAAAATAGGCGAGAAGCGAAGGCGATATTACGAACCGTAAAACTTGGAGACATATAAATTTCGTGAACTGGTTATAATATATTTATACACAATTCTCACTTCCCGACAAGAATTTGCTTCAAATACCACAAAAACGTTTTCGAAGTAAATATACACTAAGTAGACAAATTGCTGCAGATCTAATGGTGGTATTGTCATCGAAAAATCTCAACCTGAAGCGAAGATATTTTAGTTTTTAATTCGGGTACCCCGGCGTCCCCGGCGCATGGAACCTGTTGGGATTGATTAATTAATTACAGAGACAGGGTGCACTTCGGAGGCCAAAAGGTAACACGAATTATCATAATAAAATTTTTCTTTCCAGTGCATGCTTAGTAATCCATAGTCGTCGGGATGAACAGGAATAAGTCGAAATGCAGATTCTATGCCAGTCTTAGCTAAAAAGCAGCCCTGGCTCGCATGCTTTATGCCTTCGATAGGATGGTCAATTGTGACATATGTACTGTAACGCAAAATCATCTTTAGAAATTGCACTGTTTATGCAGATCATACCTGATTTAGGAAAAGAGAGATGAAAAATTGTCCGGAATTTGTCAGAGTTCTTTTTTGGGACCAAGCTATCAATATTAATGATATGAATACATTATTTGCTACGAATACAGTCAAAAATGGCTTGTATTTTGCTTCGAAAGTCAAAAATGAAAAATCGAACACCGTCAATCGACGCGGAATATTGCTTAAAATGATTGTGTCAAGTTTCATTCCGATCAGATGAGTGATGACGGAGCCTTAGGGTTTTTTCAAAGAGCGTCACCCCTAACAGCAAGAACAAGAAGATTAGCAGCGTTTGGGGACCAGCTCCTGGTCCAAAAATAACAGAACGGGTCAGAACCCAAATAATTATGTATGTATTATGAACTTATGAAGCTAAATCAGTAATTGAAATCAGCCAGACAGCAATTCTAATTTCTCTTTAGTGGCTTATTAAACAAGAGGAGCTGACTCAGAGAAGCACAGAAGTGCCAAGCTTATCCAACTAAAGTGATGACAACTGGATTCTAACTTCAGCAAATACATAATTATTTATACATGCAGGTTCCGGTTTTTTGGGGACACCATGCTTAATTTACTGGACAGGTCTAAGTCCACACGATTTTACTAGTATGAATTATATGCACCAAAAGTGGTAAATGTGCAGGCATGGCTAAGGTAATAGTTTGTTTGCACAGATGGCTTCCAATCTTGACAACTTCAATCAGTACAATTGATTTTCTTGACTTGTTTGCATCTAGCCATTTTTTATCTATGATATAGAGGAAAAAATAAATACATGGTATGTGTTAAGACGAAATGCAGTAAGCACAATTGCCCTTCTATTCTAACATCAAACAATTATGTTTGTCAAATGGGGAGTGCTGCACCCGTTATAGCTGTACAATTATTATGTAAATGCGTTTACAAAATTCATTCAATATCTTCGGGTAGGAATCCAGAGAAGAATTCGTGTCAAACACATCTCCTAGCATCTCATTGAGTGCAGAAATACAAGATTCGACATCGTCACTTGCTCCACTACATGGATGTTCAGGCATCTTTTTCGGAGTTGGTACTCTTCTCGTCTCAGTCGAGACTGGTTTATAGGCTAAACAGGAGTGCTACTACAGTTTCTTATAATTAATGTTAAAATAATTTTCTGGTTCTTTAACGCCAGAAATGTTTTTGCTCAAATAGTTTCAAATTGTCACTTTGGATCGCATTGCAACCCCGAACGCAGAGAGCATTGTGCATTAGGAGACACACATTGGGCACAAGCACTCCAAAAGTCCTGATTTTTTAATCAAGGCCATGTTTCATAACTTTCATTGATTCTTGAGCAAGCCAAACACAATGCGATATATTCCGCAAGACATTTTAATTAATTGAAGAACTGACCAACTATGCTTTGGTGGTTGTGTATCAAGCTCTCTCGGTTTATCACCTGTAGAGAGTAACAATTGCTTTTTATGATGTGCTGTTGTCTCAGACGCTCCATGTCGTCGTCTTACTTTTGATTAAGGCTTTCCTGGCGTATCACCTTGTGGGAGCCATGCACGTTTTCTACTACCATTCGCATTTTCCATTTCAGTATTGCACTTACAATAACTATGCAATTAGTGTCATTTAATTTATAATTGTATAAATTTTCCATGAAAATAGCATTAACAAAACAAGGGAGAAATTGAGAGCACCTAATTGACCCACTGTGGGCAAAAAGTAAAAATTTAAATAAACGAAATGTATTCATGAATATCCCCCATCCAATTGAAATAACATCACACAACCTTAAAAATTTGATATACTTCATAATGTACTAATGTTCTTCACAACATTTAAAAAGGGGAGAGGGTGATCAAGTCTGTGTTAAGGCTTTGTCGAAGATTGCAGCTCAACACTCTCACAATTATAATTCTTAGTTCTATTCTCTTTCGCTGCGCTCAGCCGAATAGAAAATATTTCAAATCTAAGTATAGGAAACGAGAATGGAGGTGACCGCCCAGAATGTGTGCGCGAGTCAAACATTTATTGACAATAAATGGTCAATGCGTATACATAGGTAATTGATGTACTATATAATGGTATACTAATGCATTTAATTAATTATCCGTTTACGAACAAAAAAGTTTATTATTAATTACAAAGGTAACAATGTTACTGCTATTACAAAAAAAAATCGATATATACTGGTAGTTTCGATGATTGGAATTGACTAGTGTAAATTCGCGAAGCGAATTGAGAAAGTAAAACCGGTTCCGCTGGAGATGCTGAGTGGCGTCAAGTGCAGAATATCGTTGGAGCGTGGGTTTTATACTGACGCAAACACAATGAGATCTCGCGTGGGCGAGAAGCATGAGCCACAACGAATTGAAATACATTTCTATTCTCTTTCGCTGCGCTCAGCCGAATAGAAAATATTTCAAATCTAAGTATAGAAAACGAGAATGGAGGTGACCGCCCAGCATGTGGGCAAATATCAAAAGGAAAAGCAAGTCAGGATCAGAGACCTAGATTTAATGACACTGCCAATTGATGTTTTAAATCTGAACGGCAGTACAATTCTTTACTTTTGTCAGATTTCCACCTTCCGTGCTCTTTGATGGCTTGGGGTGACACATCCCGATTCGCTGCCGCCGTTGCACCACCAATGCGTAAGGAATGTAATCCAAAAGAAGATGAGGGCAATCCGATTTCCTTGTGAAGTATAACCTCTCGAGTGCGTGAATAGGAGAGCTGTGAGCCGGTTCGAATAGTATAAGAATTACAGAGACGGTGGAAAACCAATTTTCCAAAGACAAAAGTATTGGAAGAGGTGTCTGCCCGAGCCATGGAGGCGTATCGAAGGAGCATGTTGTACGGACATGTAGGAGTTGCTGTCTTAGCAATCAAGATGGTAGAGCCTACGTGTAACTGATCTGTCTTGCTGCGGGGGAGGAAAACCGACAAATGATACTCGTGAAATGTGATGTGACACCATTTGAGGTTGCAAATTTCGTTAAAACGGAGAAAGCCAGCAAAACCTATTAAACATAAAGTGACATCACGAATGTCGGAAAGAGAGGCAGATGGTCCTGCAAAACGCGACACGAGAGCAAGTAGATGCTCTGGAAGAATAGGGGACTTCTGCTTGGGAACACGAGCCTTAGCGATGTCTAGACGCTTACAACCTTTGAGAACAGCTTTAACAAAACCACTGACACAGGGGCTCATGACCCCACATGCGTTGTAAAAAAAATTTATGGCGTAAAATGCCGAATTACTAGTACTAAATGTAAATCCAGACTGTAATAAATTCACTAAGTATAAAGCAACGTAACAATCCTGTGCATGAAAATCATTCACTTCAGGAAATTGGGCACACTATAACTTCCATTTGTTGAACTGAGACACATATAACTTGGAAGTGGATGCGGCCGTAGAACTTCCAAGAGCATTAGTCACACCAGGCACGAGATGTACGAGTTCCGGACTTTGTATTTGAGGTAGTAGATCTGTAAAGAACATAATAGTCGCAAATTACTCCCGAATTTCCACTAAATATTTAATAATTGGAGCCTAAATGAATTGGCGCATATAAGCCTTTGCAAATAACCCATGAGTCGGTGCTAATAGACGTGTACGGCGCCAGAAGGCGAATTCCAACATTCCAGTGCCATAAGGCAAATTCTAACAGCCCATAAGGGAACCAATAAGAACACACATAACAGCCCATGAGGGCAAATCATATTAAATTACAAAAAGCATACAAACAGGTCAAATTCCAAGCTAAATGGTTGTGAGGATAAGGGTATAAAGCTAATGGAAACAAACCAAATAAATGTCTGGGACACTATGTTGAACCAATAGTTCATTAGAATACCGCCATAAGGCACATTAACCAAATACATGCCATATTGCAGCATAAACTGTGCTCGGCTATACAACTGGTAGTCATAAATGGGCTATAAAGCCATTACATATCGGAATGCGAACCAATAGGCAATAGTTCGTTGGAGTACCGCCATAAGGCGCATTAACCAAATACATGCCATATTGCAATATAAATTGTGCTCGGCTGTACAACTGGTAATTATAAATGGGCTATAAAGCCATTGCATATCGGAATGCGTCTATGTCAATAAACACTCCATCAAGACGATTTTAATGCTTCCGTGAAGCATCCAAGCAAATGGCTAAAACAGAGGATTTAAAACATCCGCCGCAGAATACTGTAGTCACTCCGCGTGGGGGCCTCCCGAAAATATTGTGAGGATCACTAAATTCCCAAACTTGTTTAACAAATGTTCTCAGCCCTGAACTGGGAAACAAAATGGGCCAAAAAGATGCGGACTTCCACATAGGTACTATGAGAACTCCTCGGGTTTTGCAATATTCGAGGTGATAAACTGTGCGAATCACTAAATAAACAGGGGCACTAACCAGCAGTTCTCATTGGACCAATCAAAGCTGAAAGCATCAACGCCGGAAGTACCCGGACACCAAAATTTCGAATAAAATTTTCTGCATTTAGCCGTGCCCGAGGAAGCAAAACAGTCAAGCGTAAATGGGCCATACATGGAATTTAAATGATTATAAAATTCAGACGTAATACTCCAGTCGTCATGATCGACGATGCGACTAATATTGTCTGCATACACATTTAGGGACCTAGGGATCTGCACCTGGAGAATGTTGTTGTTCTGTAAGCAGAAGCAAAAAATATCTAACGCGATTTGATGTAAGCGTAGTGAGGTCGAACCTTTCCCGCAAATAATTGCAGCATTAAGGTTGTCAGTAAAAAATTGTACAACGCTGCTCTGTAAATGTCTTTTGAATGCTCGAAGGCCATAAAGGATTCCTAGGAGCTCACGACTGTTGCTATCTAATTCTGTCTCTCGGGAAGAAAAGGCAGTAAAATATAAGTCGAACTCAGTCCGGTCTATAAAGAATACATGACCACCACATGCGTAAGCACTAACATCCGAATAAAAAATCGCGGTAGGGGCATGGTGTCGAAGCAAATTACGGTTATTAAGAGAGACAATGTTGCTTGACCAAAACTTTACCTCAGTGAGGCATTGCTGATAATACTGAAAATTGCTAAGATCTATTACAAAATCCCACTGGTCCGACAAAGCCACTGCTGATTGTAAAAATCGTGACATTATTAGGGTTACATTACCAATGACTGGCGACATGGATATAACTTTGCCGACGATAGAAGCGATAAAACGAGGGGAGACAAAAGGCAAATTATCACTAAATTTCTGAAGAGCAGTCGTAAAATTCGTTATCCTTGAGTGAGCTACAGCAATATAACCCTCAGTGAAATTCCATATCAACCCTAACCACTCGAGTATTTGTACGGGATCCCATACAGATTTTTCGACATTGGGGACAATTCCTGCGCTAATTAAGTCTTGGCGAACGGATGCGGGGACAGAGCAAGCGGCATCGTAGGTGTGCTCGCACCCAGCCCCGTCATCTAAAAAGAGAACGATACGAAAACAGCTTCGTGAACAAATAGGGAGCTGATGATAGCCCAAAAGGGAGAACAGTAAAACAGAAATAACGCATTTTTGTAGAATTAAGGGGCCACTGAAAACCCAAAAACTGTTGGTGGTCAGGCCAGATATCCACATGATGATAACCTGACTTCATGTTGAACTTAAATAGGAAACCGTCCGGTACAAAATAGTTGGCAAATACTTTCCAGTCGTCCATGCGGAACTTAGGTTTAGGGATGTGCTTATTAACATGGCGTAAATCTAAAATAAGTCTGGGTGTTCCTTTTGCGTTAAATGAAACGGATAAAGGATTAATTACCGTCGGTGGCTGGGGACACTCAACAATCAATCCCAGTTTAAGTAAATCACTAATGGCTTGTGACACAAACACATTGTTGTCCATGGCTGAGTGGTTATTACGAAACTGTGCAGAGGCAGGTAACGAATCAAAAGGAATCACATAGCCGTTTGTAATAATATTAATTACCCAATCAGGGGCACAAATATTTTCCCAAAATTTTACGTGGGCTCTTAACCGCCCTTTGACAATAGGGACTGATTTACCACACTCATATTCGTATAAATTATTTGCATAAAATTGAACTAATTCACTATCAGATACACCTTGTGAAAAATACTTATCTTTAAGACAGTGTGTGAACTCATCATCCGCCAAAGGAGAGCGCACCGATGATTTATAACTCTGCAAATCCGAACCAGCAGCATCCCCGCCATTAAAACTAGAAACCACATCAGTAGCTAGGCACTGTAAAAAAGAATCCCTATCTGGATGTGTTGGTGCTGTACGATCCCGATTGTGGGTGGGGGAAATAGGTGTTGCCGTTGTTGTTTCTGGCTAGTCGAACAGGGCACTCCCGCCACCAATGTCCATATGCTCCACAGAATCGACAGGATCCGCGCGACGAACGGGTATTTGGTGTACGACTCCAGGTGGGGAGACCACTGGAGGAGAACCGGTCGTAGGAGCGGCCGAAGGCGAATGTAGCGCCGCCGCGACGTCTTGTTTAAACTGTGAAAGGAAGTCCATACTGTCGGCGAGGTTTTGAAGCTTTTGCTTTTTCTCTTAAAGCCTCACGCTCAGCTTGTCGGATTTTCTTGTCGTCGTCCGGATCTAATGCAACAGCCGAAGCTTCGTAATGTTTTACAGTGAGCCAACCGGCCTCGGAGGTATCAGCAATCCTAATTTTCCGATTTCTCTCGTCAATCAGAGCCAAAGCCTTGTCGAGCGTGTCCTTAACTTGATCAAGCTCTGTACTCTCTAGAAGCTTGAGAGCAGTAGCTAGAATTCTAAGCTCAGTATTGAACTTAAAATTTCTTTCGTTACCAGAATGTGTAAACTTGATATCAGCGTCGGTTTTAAGTTGCTTCGATAAGGCCAAGGCACTTTCCGCTTTATTGCAAGAGCCTGTTACTTGATCAGCCAATTGATCTTTGTGATCGTTAAGCTCCTTAAGTAGAAAGCTACGAAACTCGTCGAGGTCAGCTTTAGTAACAGAGTCGGCCATGTAGACTCGCTAGAGATGCTGAGTGGCGTCAAGTGCAGAATATCGTTGGAGCGTGGGTTTTATACTGACGCAAACACAATGAGATCTCGCGTGGGCGAGATGCATGAGCCACAACGAATTGAAATACATTTTTGCTCAGCATCGTCTGATTACCGATGCTATATGTAATGCCACCTGCTAACTGACAAAATCTACGTTTTTGATTTTACCACTGTACGAAGAACAACATTTTCTAATATCTTTCTGTTTCGTTCTAGCTGTCGATTAGAAATAATGATGACCTGAACAAAGAGCCAACAGAACAAGAAACAGGTTTAGGTTGGTAATTTTTGTACTGCGGTAGTATAATAGTATAATTTTTGTACGAAGTAAGTATTTCATCACTTTCCACTCAGTCTTCAGAATGCGCTAACTAACTGACAATACTGCTTATGCTTCTAAAATTTACCAGTGCTATAAAAAGGTATCTTGCTATACCCGTCAACTAGTTTTTTTCTTCCAACATCGCCCCATCTGGCGCCATATCATAGCCAAATATCAAAGAACTAAAATTACGCTGGGAATCGTATGTAATAATCATAGACGTTATAAGCATAAATTGTGAGTTGGACCGTGTATCCTAGGAAACGGGAATTTGCGAATTGTTATTGGTCACTCGTCGCAAACAATGACCAATAACAACGCATAAATTCCTGTTTCTTACGATACACGGTCTGGATCACGATTTATGAATAAGGTCTATTCGTATTCACCAAAGAGTTTTTTATAAATTCCACTTTCGAAATTAGCAAGTGGAACGCAGTGTCAAGCTATCAATAGAGCTCATGAATAGTGATGTAATTGTGCAGAAACGGGGAATTCAACTGAAGCAAAATATCGAAAAATTCTTCAAAGCTGAATAGGAGCCCACTTGCTGGCCGCAACTATAACTATGTCTATGCTAACTAATAATACAGTAATTTCACTTAGTCGGTGGAATAGTCAGTTTAAAAATGAATTAATATCATGGCATTCTATTAAATAATCAGAATGCATGACAAAACATGCACCACTGGTCCTAAAATGAACAGAATAAACTTCGAACGGGAAGCAAAATTGTTTATTAATGTGTTCACTTTTTAGACTTTAAAACAACATAACCTGCTTGTATTTTCCCGATCCCTATTGTTTAGATAACATAAGAAGCTGCGAAGACTTGTACAACATAAATCCTCAGTTGCAGGATGGATACTATGAATCCAGTTATATGCAGGTAACACATACATTTGTTAGTAACATTTTGAAAATATGTGAGTATTACCCTGCATTATGTTTGTTTAAATTCGCCTGTTCAAATTCAAATTTTATAACCATTTGTTACATTATATATAAAAACTTTTGTACACAATTTCATAATGCTCTGAAGATGTAGCGGCAAAATGCTTAAAAGCTCTTTTGCTATAATGGTACTCTCTTAATTTAAAAGACTGGTTTGAGAGATTTTTTCAATCTTTAAAAAGTTTAAAGAATTTTTCAATCTAATAGACTACTTTTTAAACTAATGGATTGAATATAGATTGATCGGTATACCCTTTCGGTGTTCCAATCGACTGAAATATGTCACTCAATTAGATTACTTTTCAGTGGAAAACGTATGATCCATTAGATTGAATTTTCAATCTTTTGAATTAAGAGAGTATATTCATCTTTTATCTTAAATTCATACATGTACTACATGTGCACAACACATCAGCGAAGTACCAGAGTAATGAGAGTACAGTTATATATCAATGAAGGAAAGTTATTAGCATGCAAGCAACCATCATTAAAAAAGACGTGATCCTATATGAACTGCTACAGAGTGACCTAACGTAATATACGTTAGTTTGTACAATGCGAAACATTAGAGTTTTATGGTAGGAATTTCTTTTATCTTTGCTTTTTCTATAGCTGTTTTCAATAGGAAAAACCACGATTCAATGCCGTAGGGATTTTATTTTAATAATACATTCTAAAATGATTGGGTTTGATTGAATTACAATTGATAACTGCCTAAAATACACCATAAACATATTACAAATAATTACTTAAATACCTGAAGAGTGGGTCTCTACAGCTTGAATAAACGCACTTGTTTCTCTTTGTAAGCTGGACTGTTGTCGTTCACTGTTCACTGACAAGTTCAATTGCTCTTGTGTGAACACATATATCCGTATATATCAGGTTACATGCAACATGCAAATCAGGTTAAATCAACTTGCAATAAAAGTTAAATTTTTGTGCAATCAAATTAATTACTAATCATAAGTTTATGTTCGAAAGGCTGTATAAAAAACAGCGTGTCCGTAACAATAGCTTAGCAACCTTTTTTCCGATCACTAATTCGATTTAATTTTGCTTGAGTAAGATATAGCTGCTTTTTCCCGAGCCACCATTTTTGGCTGAGTTTCAATCATAAACACATTTTTTTTATTTTTATATTTTGAGAATTAGTGTCAGGGTTATTCGAAGGATTAGAGATCTTTGTTTAAGTGTAGGATTTTGGTTAAGACTTGCGTTAGGGATTGGTTAATTGGGATAAAGGAATATAATTCTATATTGAAATAATGCTCATCATCAGATATTGGTCGTACTCATAATAGGATACCATTTTTTTTTCTTTTCTTCAAATTATACTTCCATTTGAGCTATATAGTACATACTCGGTTCGTCATTAATCAAAAACCCCTTAACACTGTAAGAGGGTCCTATAAATTTAGGTATCTCTCGGCAGCCTACCAGGCCAGTCAGCCACTCAGCATGCCAACGAAAGTTTAGAACCACTGATCAATTTTAAAATCTCTGGAATACCCGGAACGCCATATGGTAAAGGTTCATTTTAATTGCGGTTAGATTAGCAAAAATGTTATTCGGTTCTTGTATTCCACTTAAAGACAATTTTCTCAATAAAAATATATACGAAATACATATAAAGTTCGAAATTATTTGAACGACTTTTTGGCTTGTTCAGGCTTATTGTGACCTATCAAATAAAGGCTGGACTCTCATTGCCCGTTTCGCAAATAGCGATTCCAAACATTGGATCGATGATGGTTCTTTTTGGTACGACCGGGAAACTCAATACGGAAATTTTAAAAGCGCTTCATCCAATGAAGATATGATATCCATGGCATTTTGGCAGGTTAAGGGGAATGAGTTTAAGATTTCTCGAAGTGACGACTCCAGTAACACAGCTCTGTTACAGACCACGTCTAACTGTCTTCACGACAAAACATTCAGGTACAAAATCACAAGTCATGGAAATTTTCGTAATGGCAAAGTTTGGGCGAGTGACCAGTGCCGTGGAAGTTGTCCAGTTATGTACAGCGGTCAGTACAAGACTACCGCAGGTTTTGAACAGCACAGCTGTAGCAGCAATATTCAGAGCAGTGCCTACATTGGGTTTTGGTGTGATTGGTCTACTGGTGATGGTGCAGTGATGATGATTGGCGGTGGTGGAAGAGCTTGTCAAAGAGCAGACCATGGTATTGGAATAACAGAGGAAAATTCGGCAAGACTTGGTGGAACACTACCACGTTTTGATTTTGGCTACGAAGCAAACAGGAATCCTCCATCAAGCTATTCACTTAATCTCTGGGTTCGTTGAACGTTTCGATTAATTATGATGCTGAAAATATTATAATTGAAGCATGGTATCTTTTTTATTTGTCGTATGCCTTTTTAGTTTGATTGATTCAACTTGATTTAATTGCTTTGCCGCATTTAAAAATCTACATAATTATATAAGTAAACACAAAACACAAATAATTTGAGCACCTGGGCTGGTTGTATAAAAAAGTGATTAAAGTTAACATTGATTGTTGCAAACAGCAAGCAATCAGAATAACGTATTTAGCACTTAATCACTATTCAGCTACGAAACAGTGATTATATAAAAAAGTGATCAACAATTTTATACAACCGGCCCCTGGCGGGCCAAACATGTTAGGGTATTGCTCCAATTACGGTTCTGAAGTGAGCTAGCCGTAAAAGTTGTAGATATAGTCGGAAGTATAGAAATAAAAGTTTAGAACATTTGATCAATATGTGTTATCATCACTTATCATGTTCAGTTTAAATAGTTTTGTATTTAAAGACTTTTGGCAATAAATTGTTTTAATGATTTATTTGAATAAAAGCATGAAAAAATAGGCCGATTGGCCGTTTATACATGGGAAATAGATTATCTATTTTGTTGAAAAGCTTTTTCCAAATTGTGCAAAATATAAATTTGCAAAGTTAGTTATTAAGCTCAATAACAAGCAGGGCCGTAGCTAGAACGTTAGTTTGGGGGGGGGGGGTATTCATATTTCATATATGCTTGTTCTGTCCGAAGAGCTTATTTGCAAATCAAATTGAAATTATTGAACAATTTGAATTTGATTTACACAACCAGAAACGCCACAGACTTGCTGCAAGTTGTGGACTTTACCGGCTTGCTGCAAGTTGTCATCAAGTTGCAGCAAGCCTGTTGACTTCATCAAGTTGCAGCAAGTCTGTGAGGATCAGACTTGCTGCAACTTGATATTTGCAGACTTGCTGCAAGTTGTTACAACAACTTGCAGCAAGCTTGTGGATATCAAGTCTTGACAAGTCTGTCGTAGCAACTTGCATCAGGCTTGATGCGCGTTCAACAGACTTGCTGCAAGTTGATAGTAATTTCAAACTTGCTGCTACACACGTAAAAATCTCACAACTTGTAACAAGTCTGCAGACAAGCCGTCAACGAGACGTGTTCGCACTGCTTGTACCAAGTTTGTCAACAAGTTGCTCCAAACTTGTTGACAACTTGTAACAAGCTTGACGAAAATATCAGACTTGTTACAAGGTTGTTCTAACAACTCTGATACAATCCTTTTGTAGCAAGTTTGTTACAAGATTGACAACACAAGGCTGTAACAATATTGTTATATCATGCTGTATCAGTCTTGTTGGAACAATCTTGTAACAGGTCTGATAGTCCCATCAAGCTTGTTACAATTTGTCAACAGCTTGTTCCAAACTTGTTCCAACAAATTCGGAACAAGCAGTGCGAATGCATCTTGTCAACAACTTGTGAACAGACTTGTTACAACTTGTTTGCAGGTCTGTAGCAACTTGTGCGTTTTTACGTGTGTAGTTGATATTTTCAAATTTGCTGCAATTTGATATCACAGACTTGCTGCAAGACTGAAACCACTGATGAAAGCATCAGTGCTGATACAAGGGAATCTTGCTGCAAATTGAATAATATATAAGTTGCTGCAAATTTGCAGTGAAAATCAGACTTGATGCGATTTAATATTTTAATGCAGCCTTTCTGCAAGCTATTGAAAAAACTTGCTTGTGAATAACAAGTCTTGTCAAAGCTAGCCTGTATTTATATATAAGAGCTCACAGACCTAACAGTCGTCAGCGTAAAATAATTGAAATCTATCCTCGAACACTGGTTGGAAAATGTTAAAAATACGAAAAACTATTCTCTAACTTAAAATAAAACGGCACTAGAATTAAATTTTCGCTGCAGCTTGTGACTTTATTTATTTTTGTTATCAATGACAAATTGTCACGAATAGTCGATACAGCATTTGATTGGCTTTTAAAATTCAAGAACAATCTAACAACCAATCAAATCAAGATCAGACCGTATTCGTCATTTTTTGACAAACAACAAGCGACAGCAAGAAAGATATTTAAAAAAAAAACAACAGAAGATGTCAAGCCTTTCAAAGGTTGAATAGAGATTGAAGCGAAAAAATACAGGTACAGTTAAAGTATAGTTCTTTACTTAGTGTATAGATGGGAGTTTAGACTAAAAATGACATTTTAATCATGTTTCTTACCATTTTCATGGGCGACAAGACATTTCGTGTTTCGGATATTTATAAAGACATTCAACAGTATCCCAGCGAAAACGGCAAAGAAAAGTCAAGCTTGCATGTGGTACGACTGCACCATACATAAGGTAGTTGTCATCTCAACGTGAGAAGAAGACTGTGCAACAGATGACAATGTTTTAGCTAGCCTGCTAATAACAAAATGGTTCTTAACGGTTTTTAATGTTAATGTTTAACTATATAGATCGTAGTTTTTATGCTAATGGCGTAATGCTATTTTTACATAATGATTTTAAAATGTTAACGTCATAAATGACAAATGTATACGAGTATATACTGTAAGACGGATAAAATAAAGCAGTTCATTTATTTCCTGTCTTTTTTATGGCTTTGTCAATATGATATGCAAGCCTGATTTCGACAACTTGCAGCAAGGTCTGCAGTTCGCAACTTGCAGCAAGTCTGTCGTTCGCAACTTGCAGCAAGTCTGCCGTTCGCAATTTGCAGCAAGTCTGCAGTTCGCAAGTTGCAGCAAGCCTGCAGTTCGCAAGTTGCAGCAAGCCTGCAGATCGCAACTTGCAGCAAGCCTGTTGACAACTTGCAGCAGACTTGTTGTCATCAAGCCGGAGCAAGCGATGCGAACGCATCCTGATATCGGCTTGATGATCGCAACTTGCAGCAAGTCAGCAGCAGACTTGCTGCAAGTTGCGCGTTTCTGGCTGTGTAATCGGGAAAACGTCTTTCCATATGAACAGGCCCTTAAAAAGAAGCTCGTCGGGCAGGATATGAATATATAAATGTACACCCCACTCTTATTTACGTCCTAGATACCGCCCTAATAACAAGATGCATCAAAAATTTTTTGGTAAATATAAAGGTAACAACAATATCGTCAAATGGCAAAAATACCCCTTAGAGAATTTATTATTGTTATTTTTATACTTTTATATCTTAATGTTTTCATTTTTCAAACATTTGAAAACTAACTAAAAATATCTTTTGTAAAACAACTCAACAAAACCCAACTTTATCGTTTACCAATAATGTTTTGTCAACGTCTCTCATGAATTTTCACTACATAAAATGGATAAATCGCATTTTTTGCCAGTTTTCATTCCTTCTAAAAATTCTTGCTCGAGTTCAAACTTATTCATCTCAGCTAATATTTTATAGAAAATTCAAAGTAGGCATAAAAATTTAAGTTAGTCATTATTGCATTCAATAAACTTCATCTGCATGGACAAGATAGGTACTTCAAAGAGGGGTATATTTTTTGCTCCACCTGGTATTTATGCAAAACTTTAAGTTGAGTTTGATCAATTTTGTATCCGGTAAATGTACTTTCCCTATAAGTGACAACGCATCTTTTGCAGGATCAGCAATTGATAGTTTGCACATTTTTGCGAATAACTTCGCAATAATAATAAAGAATTGCAGTAAACGGCCAATCAGCTTATTTCTTGTGCTCTTTCAAACAAAACAGTAAAAATAATTGCTAATACTTTCTAAATAATCAATATGTTTTAAGGTGCCTAAAAATAAAATTCTATTTGTCCAATTATTTATTGACTGCATTTCAAAGATCGCGTCAAATCTGTGTAACTTTCGTGGTAGCATTTCTCAAAGGGGCTGATTATATGATCCCGCTTACCCGGGATTACGCGAGGCGTAACATGATTTTGAGGTATTGAAATAAGTCATAGTTTGCGTTGTAAAAAATGTTTAATCCTTGATTGCATGAGATTTTTGTTTTGCCAAAATATGAAGTAAACAAAATGGTGTATAGCAGCACTAATTTTTGTTAAGTGTATCTTTTTGTTGATTAATGCTGAAAGCATTCAAACTTTGGTCGTTTCATTTCATAAAATGAGATTTTTCAATACCTCAAGATCATTTTACGCTTCATTTATTCCCAGGTATGCGGGACCATATAATCAGCCCCAAAGTCTCTTCCTTCTCGAGACATTCAATTTTGTTCGATATATAAATTACGTAACTTATGACATCACAGTGCATATATTAATAACTTTTCAAAAATCATCAGTAATTTGCAACGTGATCGACATGTTCCACACAAAAGTGCAGTCATTAATCATAGTTTACACAAACACAACACAATCTTATTTGTTTTTTTTTTATTTTCATATGCTACAAAATTAGCAATCTCAAAGATACTTGTTATGCGCAGTGATAAAATAAGTTGTGTAATTTACATATCCATTATCCAATAAAGTTGAAATCTCTATATAGAAAGAACAGAGCTAGAGAAATTGTACCAAAGAAGTTACAATGTTATTTTAAGCGGACTTTGCAATACAGTAAAAAAATAGTTATACGAAATTTCGTTGCATAACTTTAAATTGCAGTGCTGTGAATTAAAAAACAAATAAATAGACTTTCGATATTCGATTGGTAATTCGAATTGAGTGCATGACAAAAACGCGATGCTTTTATTTCTCTTAAACACAGTAAGGAACATTTCGAAATTAATCGAAAACTATAACTTGCAAAAACACGACGTCGTATGGACGTCGAAATTTCGTTGAATTTTGGTCACGATGTCGATCGACTATGTATCAACGTCGTTTCGACTTTCGTTCAAGATAATAAATTGGTCCATATCACTACAGTTCGTTGATGTTTGGGTTTGTGACGTTTCTTGACTCACTGAAGACTTGTAAAACATATCACGTATCTCAGCAGACACTTCCCCCTGAGCAACAATATCTTCACTAAAGCGATAAGGTCGCTTGTCAGTTTGCCATTTGCTGATTTACCCCCAGTACGGGTTATCCGACGTAAAGGTTTATCTTTTGGAAAGCTGGGAAATTTGTACTTACAATATTCAATGACGTTGTCTCTTCTATACCATGAACCTTACCCGATGTATCTTTAGATAATTTTACTTAAACGGCTGCGGTCAACGACTTTAAAATTTCAGAGTTTAATTCCTCATGTATACTTCTGAATTTTCATCTAGCACCTTACGCTTTTTCGAATGAAGTGGTCCCTCTTTGTAGTCTCTACTCTTTGATATTAGTGTAGTATGTAATCAGTATTTAAGGTGTGCTTTGAATAAAAGGTTTTTAGTTCGAGGGAATAAGTCTTGGCTGTTACAACTGGGCCTTCGAGCCGGATATAGACGTTTGACAGTTGTTTTAAGTTGACCCTAGTGTTGTAAACCTCGGTGAGAAATGGCAGAACGTGCCAGATTAGAAACATATAACTATGCTGTGGGACTTGGGTCACTCGAGGATGGCGTACAAGAAGTGGGCATCAGGGACATCTAAGACAGCTGAATAATAAGATAAGTGTACTTTTATTCGATGCTAAAAATGAAGATGCAGTGCAGGAATTAGTCAAATTATTTAATAGACAATGGGAATGATTCCGTCTAGTACATCATGAAATATTGTTATTTGCTAATCTTATTCAGTTGAGCGTAGCGAGCGCCACGCAGGTATACTAATTGCAAGTAGCAAAAAACCAGAACTATTTAACAAAGTTAGTCAATATCTCCACTGCAAAATCAGTAGCAAGACCGAAATCTCGTAGGCTCAATTGAAGCGTGAAAAGGCTAAAGCACCTACATGATCAACAAGAAATTGAGAAAACCGTTGAACTTCGGAAGTTAGAAATGCGCCAGCTTATAGAACGACAAAAGCTAAAGGACAAAATTGAAATCCCTAAGTTAGAAGAGCGACACGCTGCCGAGGAAGAACAATTGTTATGTGTCGACGAGAAATTATACAATAATGCAGATTTCAGCGAGCCTAAATTTGAATACTATAATTTGCCGACCGAATCTGCAAGAAGAGAAGGTCAGTTAGACTCTACTGAACCAAAACAAGGTATATAAAACTATTCTGTCGTCAACAAGGGCGATAGAGAGACAGATACGACGCGATACAACTCGCAAACGATTTAATGACACTTCTCCGAAGGGGAGGATTCCGCTTGACCAAATGGATTAGTTCAAGTCAGGAAGTTCTAGCTACTATTCCGGACTCAGAACGAGCAGATCCAATGCCGAACTTGAGCATAGATAAACTTCCAATATCTACATATAAACTTCCAGCATAGATAAACTTCCAATATATATCTTCCAATATATATATATATATATATATATATATATATATATATATATATATATATATATATATATATATATATATATATATATATATATATATATATATATACATATATACATACATTTTCAAGATTAAAAAGTTCTAGATTAAAAAATATGTACTGAATTTTCGGTTGCTAACTGCAGCCTTCTTCAGAGTTTAATACTGAGTATTCTGACAGAATATCATATAGTGTCATTATCGTTGCATGAATGCACTAATGGCATGTAGATTGGTGGAAATCTTTATGTTCATTTGTTGATCTTTTACCCAACACCGAGTGCAGGGATTCAAGGAAGAGTCTCTTGTGTGTATTTTGCACTCTCTTCTCTATGATCTTCGCATTATCCATACAAGCCTCGTGTCCTGTAGCTTCTGCATGATCTTTAATTGCAGACCTTATTTCAGGTCGTACGCCTGGCTTGTGCTCAGCCCACCGTGACTTTCACGATCTTTTGCTCTCACCAATATAAGTGAATGGACAGTCTGGATATTCAAACTTGTAAACAATACCCTTTATTTCAGAATCTGCTTGTTTGTCTTTTTGCTTTCCAAATATGTCACCCAAACTTTGCATAGGTATATATGCTGTTAGTACACCTGCATTGCACAATACCCGTTTTACTTGTTCGGACACGCCTCTCACGTATGGGATGCACGTAAATGGGCCTCCAATTTGGCTGACATTTTGGACGAAGACATTTCTATAATAAAACACGATAGAAAATCACTCCTTTTCAATCATGGAAGACCGTGAATCAAAAACAACAATAGCAACTTGTTTGATGTTACCATGGGTAGCTATGACGGGGCAGAAATTTGCGAACTAGTAGGCCTTTTCATCTTAAACCATTTAGGAAAAAAGCTTGGCAAGAAAACATTGGTCTTGTACAGGGATGAGGTTTGGCTATTATTAAAAACAGATCAGCACGTTTGGCAGACAAAACCAGGAAAGAGCTACATAAAATTTTCGGACAGTTTGGCCTAAAAATAACAGCAGCATCAAATTTACACGTGGTAAACTTTCTAGATGTAACTTTCGATCTTTCTACCGGAAAATATAAACCTTATAGGAGGCCCAATGACGATCCGTTATACATACACAAGCACTCTAAACACCCACCTAGCATTTTAAGGCAACTTCCAGCATCTATCAACAAGCGCATTTCAACGCTGTCATCTGACAAACAAGTATTCGACGATGCAGTGCAAACATATCAAAACGTACTAGGACATAGCAACTTCAGCCACAAGCCGGAATACATGCCACATGTAACACAGCAGCCACGCAGGAACAGACAACGCAACATTATCTGGTTTAACCCTCCATTCAGCAAAAATGTCAAAACAAACATCGCACGCAGTTTCCTCAAGCACTTTCCAATAGGCAACAAGTTACACAAAATATTTAATAGGAACACAGTAAAGGTCAGTTACAGCTGCATGAGCAACGTTAAGTCAATTATCGCAAGCCACAACACACGCAGTATTAGGAAAAGCCAACCACAAGACATAAGCGCAGAGATCTGTAACTGTAGGAACAAGCACGCATGCCCACTGCAGAACAAGTGCATGAGTAAGGACATTGTGTACAAAGCAACAATTAGCACAGGTAACACACAGGACACATTGGCATGACCTCAAACACATTCAAAGAGCGATACAGGAATCATATTAAATATTTCACACATAAAAAATATTCGAACGAAACGGAACTTTCGAAACACGTTTGGCACTTAAAGCAAAACAAAACAGATTTCACCATAAAATGTACCATAGTAAAAAAGTCTATTTCTTACACGGGAGGATCCAAAAGATGTAATTTGTGTTTGGACGAAAAAATTACTATTTTGAAAGAAAAAAACAATTGCTTGCTTAATAAAAGATCGGAAATAGTTTCGGCCTGCCAACACAAAAGCAGATTTCAGGTAAACAATCTAAACAAAGATAGGAATGCATGCTATTCAATCACCCATATATATATATATATATATATATATATATATATATATATATATATATATATATATATATATATATATATATATATATATATATATATATATATATATATATATATAGTCGTTTAACAATAATTTCCCGATCAATAGAACCAGTCATGCTAGAATGATCAAAAATGATTCACAAGTCTAGGTTCGTACGTATGGATATGAGGAGTTTAAGAAAGCGAACCACCAACAATTTCTGACAACCTTCAATTTATAACTGAACTTTATCAAGACGTTTCAGCTACAGCCTTCATCAATCTAAAGGTAACTGCACCTATTTCCACTTATTTATACGCTTAGTAAACAATGGATAACTAATTAAAATGCCATAAGATGTAATCTATTTACCATAATTAATTCTTTTGTTAGAATGAATGATTTATGCAAAAACTATTTTGTGAAAGGTGAAGGTATTTCAAAGTTTTAAAACTGGCCGCACATATTTTATGAAATTTGATTTTCAATGTGCTTCAAGCAATGTAGTTTATCTTATCTCTTGCAAAAGGTGTCATCTTCAATATGTGGGATCTACTAGGACAGAATTTAAAGTTAGATTTCGCAATCATAAATCAGCTATGCGCACTAATAAAAAAACATGCGAAGTGGCTATTCATTACAATAGTTCTCCACATGTTATGCAAGATTTTACATTTCAATGTATTGAAAAAGTAGATCCTAAAACTGATCCGGATAGCATTGAAAAAATTTTAATAACCAAGGAAGCTTATTGGATGGCGCAGTTATTTTGCGTCTTTCCTAATGGCCTGAACAAAAGATTTGAAATTCATTCTAGCAAAAGAATTAATTATGGTAAATAGATTACATCTTATGGCATTTTAATTAGTTATCCATTGTTTACTAAGCGTATAAATAAGTGGAAATAAGTGTAGTTACCTTTAGATTGATGAAGGCTGTAGCCGAAACGTCTTAATAAAGTTCAGTTATAAATTGAAGGTTGTCAGAAATTGTTGGTGGTTCGCTTTTTTAAACTCATATATATATATATATATATATATATATATATATATATATATATATATATATATATATATATATATATATATATATATATATATATATATATATATATATATATATATATATATATATATACATATATATATATATATATATATATATATATATATATATATATATATATATATATATATGTATATATATATACATATCCAACAAATATACTCCCTCTGCTCGACAGACTAAACATTAATACAAAATAACAAAGAAAACCGCCACGACTCCAAGATACGATGATATTTATTTATAATAAAAAATAGCTTAAACTTTCGGCAGCATGCCACCGCCTTCTTCAGAAGCTAAATACTATGAACCAGTTTGAACTATGAACCAGTTTGCGTGGTTTGAATACCAGTCATGATTTTTCACAACAATAGGTTTCTTTAGGCTTTTCTGGTTATTGTATTAATTAGTTTTAATTATTGTTGTAGAGTATTTAAGCCAGGCCAGCATTCATAGTATTTAGCTTCTGAAGAAGGCGGTGGCATGCTGCCGAAAGTTTAAGCTATTTTTTATTATAAATAAATATCATCGTATCTTGGAGTCGTGGCAGTTTTCTTTGTTATTATATATATATATATATATATATATATATATATATATATATATATATATATATATATATATATATATATATATATATATATATATATATATATATATATATATATATATATATATATATTGGGAATATTAACAATAACAATTAGTGAGTATTTCCCAAAAGGAAAAGTGCAAAATGGGACAAAAAAAGCCCCCCCCTTATAAATTTACAAAAATAATTACATTATAGGGAAAAACAATCAAATCTATATAGATCTATAGTTGAGGTGACGAAGCTCGATCAGTGCATAGCCCACAAGACCTTTAAACGCCGAAAGGTAGATTTGAAATTATAAACAGATAAGTAAACTAAAACTTGGTTGAAACGCGTCTTGGGCATACCTGAACGAACATTACCTGAATCAAAACAACTTATAAATTTGAATTTCTGAGACATAGGCAGGCACGCACAAGAGACAAGGTGCATGGTATGTCTACGTCAAAAACTGAGTTACATAAATATATAGTAGCACGCTTGACGAAGAAAGTTCTTAAAACTGGACAATGTCACGAAGCTATGGGGTGAAGCTGTTTTACACACCGAGTTCTATAGATGAACTATACGATTAAAGTAAGAGTGCTTGTGTGTAGTTGTTCTACAAAATGGCACTTCCAATACTAGACTTCAAGGATTTAAGATTAGACGAGAACGATCGTGTTTTAAAAAACTGACATGACCGCTAATGTCTAAGTCAACGTAGCCATATAGGATAATTAGGGGTGTTTATAAAAAACACTCAATTTAAAACATGCTAGAATTTTTTTTCAACACCCATTGCTAAGCAACTAACACAATGTACGTCATAAAACATTAAAAATTTACGATAATAGAGCATCTGAATGAGCTCTAGTGCATGCTGGACGTATCTGCTGTATATTAACCTCACTTGTGATATGATCTTCATCCAATCGTTCTAAACTGTCAAGTTTTTCAGTCAATTCACTAATTCTGCTGCGTGGAAGTTATGTATGATATTCTATTTTTACTGAAATGTGTAACCATCCTCAATACACAGGCATGGCAAACGCCCGCAGAAACGCTCTCGAAAAGAGAAATGTACTTTAAGAAGATAGTTCATAATGCAGGTAGGTAAACTATATTTTCCGTTTTTTGCATGGAATGTTATCGTAATTAATACAGAATAAAGACATAGTATCCATCGTGTAAAACATACGTAATACTAATAGAAATAAATGAAACAATTGATAATAAGCTTCACCCAGCATTTTACTATACGGCTCATGTAGATAAGACTATGTTCTCATGCATATATGTCCCGTAAAATCTTTTCAACATTGCACAAATAGAGTATATTTCTGACATGCAGGATGCATTTCTGGCTACGACAATTATTTCAATCTAATTAAGCCTCATAGTATTTCAAGCTAAGATTTTTTCTCTATCAATGTTAACTAAAGGTTTCAGTTATATTAATTTCAGATAGGGTGGATATTTTGCAGCATTAATTCAATATCTGCTAGTTCTGCTAAAATCCTACCGCCCTGAAAGTTGAAAATACCCCTGAAGCAGGTGGAAATAAATTTACTTGTGAAATACAAATGAGAATTTAACTATAAACAATTAAGACGCTCTATGGAGCGTTAACTCGCTGGGGCTTTACAAATAGGACATGAATAGAAAGTATAATATACTAATGACATTAAGCAAAAAAATGCAGTAATTACGTTGTCTAGCATGGGAGAAATATGGCAAAAAGGCAAAAAGGGAAGGAGAGAACATTTTTATACACGTGCAGTCTACTCAGCAGCTTTTTACGTCTCTGAGCTGTACAAGAAAAGATCGAACTGTGCCTTGTGCACATTTTCTGTGCACATATTGTCCAATGTATGGTAAACGTATCCATATCTTTGGCGGATTTTGCGAGGATGGGGACTCTTGTGCATTATTGTTCCTGTGTTGTGGTGTGAATGCGTTAATTAGCTTTCTTGCCATATTTCGAGAAAACCCATTCCATGACATGAAGTTTTGAATAGTTTTGAGCTCATGCTGGAGCAATTGTTGATTGCAACAAATTTTGTAAGCGCGGTGCACGAGAGATCTTATCCAAGCTGTTTTAACTGACCATGGGATGAAACTAGAGATGTGATATGGGTAGATTTTCGAAATATGGTGATGTCTGAAGAGTTTATTTGTAGATCAAGAAAGTGTACGATATTTTCAAAGAATTCTTCGAATGTAAACTGGATCTGAGGATGAAATGAATTGAAGGTTTTGAGGATATAATGGACATCAGACGGTTTCCCCAGAATTAACGTGTCATCAACATAACGGGCATAAAAGATTATTATGTTCGATTCGAGTAAATTCTGTGCAATGTCTTCTTCAAATGCAGTCATGATAATGTTGGCAAGGGTGGGAACAACAGAAGAGCCCATTCAAACACCACCAATCTGTTTGAAGAGTTCCCCGTTGATGGAAAATGGGGTCTTGGTGCATTAGTCAAGCAGTAATTTCTTTAATGTGCGTTTCTTTCGGGTAGTGACCCGTAGTGTTGATTAACTTTTTATTGTGAATTCTATCCAGAATTATGTTAACAGTTTTCTTTAGGGGGAGGTTTGTAAAAAGGGATTTGACATCAAAAGAAACAAATCTATAACCATTTCTAAATAGCTCTTCTGGAATGTTCTGATGCGAGTAACCGCATTAAAACTATCCTTCAAAGTGTGAGAGCTCATAGTCAGTGGATTAAAATCTGGTGAGATACTTGGCGATGGGTTGATAGGCAGTTCTGGTGGTGTCAATGATAGGACGGAAAGGTGGCAAAGTATCAAAATCTTATGGGTTTTAGGAAGACCATGAGCATGGGCTGGTTTAGTTGATTGAGGTTGAACTTCAGAATATACTTCAGTTGAAATTTCACCACGGTTATAAATGGTTCGAAGGTAGTTTTGTAGAGTCGACAGTTGGGTGAACGTAGGATCAGATTTAGGTTTCCTGAATTTAGTTTGGTCAGCAAACAGTCCGGTCATGCATGACAAATAATCTTGTTTCTTTAGTATAACAACTCCACTTCCTTTATCTGGTCGAAGGATAGAGTATTTCTGTTTGAGATCTTTTAGGATTTTGATACGTTTGTGATCAACGTTTAGTAGGCGGTCGTCGAAACCACGTACCAGATTTTTCGCCCGAAGGTTATTTATAGGAGTTGATTGTAGATTCGCGGATCCATATTATAAATCAACCGGGTTCGAAATCGCTCATGACAGACCTACCATGGCAATTGCCGTGTGATGCGAGGTCAACTAAAAACGTGATTGGAAAATAAAGCATCAAATATGAAATAAATGCAGTAAGTATCTCCGAGGGGATCTCCTTGTAATTTAATTCCTTGTAAACTCTGGTCAAGTTTTCAAATTTCTTGAATATATCCTAAAGCCTAGAGTAATTTGTGAATAATAAGTGTGATAATTGGTGGACGCTTATTGATAATTTGGGTAAAAATTAAGAAGCATTAATATTCAATTTTGTGGATACATGCATCTGTGGAGATCTGACATCAGAGATTTGCTAGTGGCGGATCTAGCGTAAGTCAAAATAAATTACCACAGCTCATTCTAGGATATTTTTACATTTTGAAATACCTTCAGAGCAACTTCATTGGTTTGATTTTATTCTTTTGAAATTCATAACGTATGACATTGTTATAAAGTTATTTTGAATTTAAAATTGAGCTGCTATAATTCATTTTGATTTGCCCTGGATCCACTACTGAGATCTGCAATATCCGATCCACAATTGAAGCCGAAACCTGAAATCACTGGGCATGCTGCCCCATAGTGTAATAAGCTAATAAATTATTTTTAAATTATATTATACGTCGATCAAAAATTATGAACTGCATGAAAAAAGGTTGAGAATTGCTTATATAATTTTAAATGGTAAGAATAGTTAGTAAGAATAGTTTAGTCGAAACGTGTACTCGCTGGGCATACTGTCCCGTCGAGGAATAAGCTAAATGAATTATACAATATGTTAGCTACCTCGATCATAAATTATGAACTGCATGAAAAAAGGCTGAGATGATGCTTATATAATTTTAAATGGTAAGAATAGTTTAGTATAGTCTATCTTTATGTTATTATCTTATCCTATGAGGGCCACAAGTTTTTCAGCCCATAGCTGTAATATGTTTTTACCCTCGTGAAATAAAGTTTTAATAATAATAATAATAATAATAATAATAATAATAATAATAATAATAATAATAATAATAATAATAATAATAATAATAATAATAATAATAATAATAATAATAATAATAATAATAATAATAATAATAATAATAACAGCTTTATGCATCTATTTAAGGTTCAGATTAACAGTTACCTATTTTCGGCAAGTTGTCCTTTCGGCAAAATGTAAAGAGGTATTAGTTTTTATTATATAGACTCCCATATTAAGTATTCTGTAATCTGATTGGCTTGCTACTAGTAGGATATTAACTCATATCCTACTAGTAGAGAAAACAACATGGCGGCCGTAAGTTTTTCGATCGCAAAAAATATTGTTTTGAGCATTTTGGTAGCCTTTCTTGGCCATACGTACAACACATAAGCTTAGATAAAGTTTTTGAAGGTTAGTTCTTGATTTTACTGTCACCTAAACAAGTATAAAATACAACTTTTTACGAATTAAACTGAATAAGCCTCCCGCCAAATGCTGGAAAAGATTATAATTGTTTTGAATTGAGCAATTTTGAGAACAAGCGTTTGCCTCGCCAAAAACATTTATATTTATTAAGAATTTGAAACTTTTGGCAAAATTTGTTTGAAATATAATCTTAAATAACGATAAGTAGTGTTTTATGCAGTATTGGTATTTAGCTAAACTGGCTAGCTAATAAGTATATTTTAGTAAAATATAACTGCACTGGGACGTTTTTTGGTAGCAGTTGTTGTCTATATAATAAAATAGTTATTCTACTCACTCTCGTCGTAGAATAACTATTAAATATGCCAGTAAACAACGCTTATTTAATGGACTTAATGGAAAGACATATTTAATGTGCTTATTTATAGCACTTAATGCAAAATGGACTTAAGTTTTTGAATTACGTTAATTTGCATGAACAATAGAGCCAAGAAAACAACTTGTTTTTCTTTAAAAACGATGTTTACAGGTGCTTTAAACCACGTAAGCAACTTGCCATCAGCAAAATAGTTTATAATTGAAGCCAAATAAGCAATCAAATTTCGTGCGCAAATCCGATCATCGGTTGGAAAATAGATATCAACCATGAATTTTGGAAATTTGAATTTGTTAACCCGATCCACGATAAACATTTCATGTGTCTTACGGTCCACTGCATGAATAGGTGTTGAAAGTACAGTAAATCGACGAGCCTAAGAAATATTCGAGCAAACATCTGATCAATTTCTTGAGGATTTTGCTGAAAGGATTAATATTAGGCGATTAATATAGGGTAGACTAGGCGATTCAGGAAAAATTATTTAGGGCCCCTGTTTACTAGGGTTATTTTGGACAAAATGAACCAATTTTTGCTTGTTTGAGTCGTACTGCATATCTAATCGCTTCTACTAACAGGTAGCCGAACAAGTGACGTTTCTATAGAAACGGCAAACTTTAATTTTCCACTCTATACATGCATCACTAACTCGGCTATTATAGCTTATCATTCTGTCTCCCACAGCGGCGTAACGAGCCCAAAAATTTAGTCCTGTTGTGCAAATTTTAAGCTGTTATCATTATTTGTTTCTTTAGACTCTGGTTGTTTCGCAGCAAATGAACCCAAAATGTTAATATTAATTTTGCATAGCAGGATTAATAGTCGAGCTGGCTACGCTATACAGATCGCCTATCCTGATAATTTCATCACAATAATTTCTTCTCGAATATGAAAAACTGTTTTAGAAAAAATTTTACCAAATCATAAATTTGTTTGGCTGTTAATTAGTCTTAGTCTACCAGAAGGATGTACATATATTGAGGTGACATATAGCGGAAACAATTTGTTCGTCTTCTCAACTCCGTACCTTTCCGTGTTAAGAGCGTGTCTTTTTCGGAGGAATCTAGCTTTTGAATTATTTGACTAAGATCTTGCGCTGTTAGACGATGTTATTTGTCTCTCAACTGGTCTCACAACAACTTTATTTCACGAATTGAAGTTGCCTGATCATGGCAACGTTTCTTGCCACTTGTCTCGCAATCGTTTTGTACGTTGAGTAGGTACACTGGAAATTATTTTCAAACAGCTGGAAATATTGGGAGACAAGCTGCAAGAACGATGTTATACTGTGCAATGTCAAAAAAGACGTCGAAACGTTGTGGCATTCGTTGCAAAAAGTAGACCCTGCGAAAAGTAGAACGTTGCTTTAGGAATAATGATATTCAGTATCATTTCAAACCGAATCGGTAGGACGTATCATGCAATAGCTGTGTATTGGGTATTTCTTTATTTGTGCGATCCACACCACGCGGTGCTGCATGCGCGATGCTGCTTCGTGCTTTAAGTCTTTACGAAGCTTAGACAGAATGGTTAAGTATGCTCTGTCCTTAGCCTCTTTTTTTCAAGACCATCTGCAGTGAATTTCTGCCATAATTCTTCAAATTCTGTCAGATTTTTTCTGCTGCTTCTATTTTCAAAGGTTGCCAGGGATCGCTTTCATCTTCAACCACTTGCTCCTCATCTGTATGTTGGTAATCTTCATGAACACCCAAACATTATTATACTAAGTAGTTAGTTAATATACCGCGGCCGCACCGCTACACCGCAGGCGCTCACAAACGTGCACGTTACGATTTTTGCGGTTGTGTTTTTCGTTATTAGATATTATATTGTTTCTGGTGTTTTTGTTCGGTTTTATTCATAAATTCAACAAGTTATGGACCCAGGAAATGCAAAGCTGCAAATTAACAAGTAAAGTACTGTTTTAATATATATATATATTTATCGCAAATGGCCCAGGAAGACAAGTTATCAGTCAATAAATCTGAAGGTGCAAAGAATTGGCAAATATGGTATCGGACAGTAGTTCTGGGGCAACTACGTCGTTTGAAAAAGCTCAAAAGAAAACAAAAGCTCTCATAGTTACTTCTGAATTTCAAACTTATTTACCTTACAAACCTATCTCAAACTCCAAAAGAAGTATGGAATAAGTTGTACTATCGCAAGATACAATCGAGATACAATCGTAAACAAATTATTTCTGAAGCAAAAATTTTTCTCCCTAAAAATGAAAGAGTCTCTTGAAGAAGAGCCGCAATGAATGAAAGTTATTACTGATCAACTGACTGCTATCAAAGCGACAATTCCAGTGGATGAGCACATAGTTGCATCGCTACTAAGCCTGCCACGTTCATACAACACCTTGGTGACTGCATTGACAACCAAAGAAGATGAATTAAACCTAAGCCAGTTGCATCAAGCACTGTTATAAACGAGCATGAAAAATGCCAGCCTCCCCATAAACAGAAGAAAAAACAGAATCGACTACTTGAAAATAAAGAGAAATTTGATAAATCGCCAAAGCACAATTACTCAAAATGCCGACAAACAATTGCAGCGTAAATGTAATTTTTGACGAAGAATTGGCCCAGAAAAGACAAGATTTGCTCAACAAAAACACCATAAAAAATGAGAATTATGCAGAAAGAAACTTTGAGATGTATTTAAAGGCCTGTCACATTTAAAACTATGAAGAATGGATAACTTTTAGCGACGAGAAGCTATATGACTTGTTGATGAAGTTCTGGTTCAGTACACGTACAAATAGAGGAGAACACTTCTTACTAGCATCACTGCAGAACATTTGCCACGCATTAAACTCTCTCCTTAACATGTCTAGAAGGTCTGTAGACATTACAAAAGATGCAGCTTTCAAAAAATCAGTATGAGCATATTCAAATGGATCCAAACAACACAGCAAAAATGGGGATTTTGCAAGGGCGCGAAGCGCCCGAAGTAATTAAGTAAAATCGAGATTATAATTATATTATATATATATATATATATATATATATATATATATATATATATATATATATATTATATATATATATATATATATATATATATATATATATAAATATATATATATATATATATATATATATATATATATATATATATATATATATATATATATATATATATATATATATATATATATATTATTATTATTATCATTATATTTTACGAGGATACCCACATCACCGAAGTGTTTTTCAGTGGGGTCCTCCAATAATGAATTTTACAAAAATATTTACTCTACAGTATGATACAATACAAAACGACACGGTACGATACAATTACAGTATGATATATATGAGATTATACGATATAATAAATATAATAATATATATTAATATATTAATGATCTAGTATCCAGATCCCCTCGCTACTATAACCCAAAAAGAAACTAAAGAAAGAAATCTTTCAATAATGCACAAACCATAGGAAACCATGCACAAAGAGAATTGGATATTATCTCTTATTTCTATTTTGAGTTTCTTTTTGCAAAACTTAAAACGGGGGAAATGCATAGTTTTTCTCTTGCGAGCAATCCTGTTCAAGAGCATCCGTGGCAATCGCTGTTGGGTCTGGCTTCCAACTGAAAAACGGACGCAATTGGGCATTCAGTCTGTCCGCGAAAAGATCTTTGGCACATGGCCCGCGAATCTGCGTCAAAGTGCGAAACACCTGAGGGCACCTTCAGTTGCTCGATTTGCTAAAGTACCTGGACTGCCAATCTGCCGTGGCGTTCAGTCTGCCCGAAAGGTGTTCGGCACTCAGAAGAATATTGCGACTCAAGGCTCATTCCCAAAGAGCTAGAGACAGGTTGGATAGAACTAGGAAGTGAGTCCCCCCTAGACGGTTCGCATAGGCTACTGCTGAAGGACTGTCCATGCGACGTCTCACATGAACACATAATCGACCCTTGGTGAAGCTCTTCACCGCAAATGACCCTGCCAGAAGCTCCAGACAATTGATGCGTAGTCTCTGCTTTATTTGAGACCACAAGCCTGTGGTTTGCACCCCCTGGTATACCGCACCCCAGCCCGTCCGCAAAGCGTCTGTTTCGATTGCTAGATCGGGACAAGGGTGCAAAGGGTGGAGCTAGATTAGGGTCTAGCATTTCCCCCATTCTCGCTGAAATGAACCGTCGAACCACCGTGTTGCCGTTGATGATCCAATAACCATGAGCTCGTTGTTCATTCATAGTTATACCTCTGCCACCATGGTGCGTTTTCTCGTGGATATAACTAACCACCAACTTTGTGAGGTGTCCAAACTTCGGTAAGATGATAGGCGTTTTCAACGTTTGCGCAAAGTTAGCCCCCCGTATTCTTCCTCCAACTCTCAGAATACCGTCCGAATCTACAAATGGATCTAGCATATGAAGAGCGCTCGTTTTCTTCAAAACTACTTTCTTCTTCTTGTCTGAAAGACGATTGCTTGACGAAGAATCAGCTTTAATGTCCTCCAGATTCTTTATCTCTCCAGGAAATGCGTCGGATTGCACCATCTTAACTATTTCCATCTCTGCTTTCTGCAGTTCGTCAACCGATAACAATGAACTCGCTGAGACCCTTTCTCTGCCTTCGCTTTCGGGCTTTCGATTCTTTAACTCATCCTTCTTCGCTACTGCTTTCTCCCTTAAATTGTTCTTGTATCTTAGACAGATCGCTACTGCTGCCTTCGCCGTATTCAAACTTGAGAAACGATCGAGTCTGCTGAGCATATCGTTCTTCTCTGTTACCACGTTTGCATTTACATTAACTTTCACTCCTGGATCGGCTGGGTCCACCTTACTTTTGATATCTCCCGTCTGCCAGGTCTCTTCTGAATCTTTCAAAAACTCAGGCCCTTCAAGCCACTTGGACCTTTCAACAAACTGCTTAGCCGTCATACCACGTGATCCTTCATCTGCTGGATTTTCGGCAGAGTTCACATATCTCCATTGAGATGGTGAAGACAGATCTTGTATCAGTTGAACTCTGTTAGCCACATAAACGTGAAATCTCTTTGATTCGTTGCAGATTTGTCCAATAGTACTCTTGTAAGCCTTCGTAAGTTAACTCATCTTTCAGCGCGTGAAACGAAAGATGTATGGCCCCACCCATGCTCATCCACTAGTCTCAAAAAAGAACATTGACCATACCCGATAGTAGATGCATTTGACATGGTGTGAAGCTGAGCTGATTTGACCTTTCCAAATTGTGGAGGCTTTAAGTTTCTTTTCACTTTTACGTTTTCGAGCAGGAAAAGTTCTTCTCTCCATTTCTCCCATCGCATTCGTGTCGTTTCGTCGAGAGGCTCATCCCAATCTCGGGTGTTACAGATATCTTGCATTATCTTCTTTCCCACTAACATTACTGGGGCGATGAATCCAAGAGGGTCATACACCGAGCTGATAGTTGCAAGGAACCTTATTCTTGTACAGGGTTGATCTTTAAGCTGTATCCGAAACTGCAGGGTGTCCGACTCGATGCACCAACACACTCCAAGTGCCCGTTCTACTGGTAACTTATCTTTCCCTAGGTCTAGGCTCTTGATCTTTTTTGCTAGGTCTTCTTCTGGTACCGACTGGAGTACCTTGCGACTATTACTCACAAACTTGGTTAACTTGAATCTACCTTTCTTGCACATTGCCTTCGTTCCTTGGACCACTTCGATTGCCTTTTCGTCTGTGGGGACAGACTTCGACATGTCATCAACATAAAAGTTGTGTCTCAATGTGTCCGCTATGTCTGTTCCAAGTTCTTCCTCGTGGTCATCAGCATTGCGCTTCAGGGCAAAGTTAGAACATCCTGGCGATGATGGTCCACCAAACAAATGTACAGTCACACGGTGGTCCACCGGTTCTTTTGTCAAGTCGGAGTCGGGCCACCATAGGAATCGAAGGTAGTTTTGATCTGGCTCTGTCACTTTGACTTGGTAGAACATTTTTTCCACGTCGGCCATCACAGCGATTTTTTCTTTTCTAAATCTTATCAATACCCCTGTTAACTTGCTAGTCAAGTCTGGGCCTTGCAATAAATGATCGTCAAGGGACTCTCCTTGGTAACGAGACGAGCAGTCAAAGACGACTCAAAGGCTTTCAGTTTTCTGCCGATGGTATACCCCGTGATGTGGTAAGTACCAGACGTGTCCTTCTCTCGCTGTTGCATTTTCGTCACTTACTTTGGTTGCGTAGCCCTTGCTGTCCATAAAATCGGCATAATCTTGTCGATACTTGTCACCAGAAAGAAGCCGCTTCTTCAGATTCTTTAATCGTTGCTCAGCCTGTGGACGATTATTTGGAAGAGTTACGTTTTGTTCCTTTAATGGCAATGGCATCTCATAGTATGAATCTTCCCGATGCACGATTCCACTTCCAACTTTCTCCAGAAAATGACGATCGTCCTTAAAAGTTGCCAGTCCTTCCTCCTAATTCTCTGAGAAATCCAATTCAAACATTCTTTCCACAGTTTTTGGCACTATTTCTTCCTTAACGTTTCTCTCCGTAACGATGCTGCCTGAAGACTCGTCCACACTTTGTACATGCACTCGATTGCAATGGACTGTGACATCATCATCTCTGCTCACTGGACCATTGATATACCAACCAAGTATGGATCGCACAGCATACGGTTCTGTGTCTTGTCCGTGTATTACTTCTCTTGGACGTAAGGCTTTCGGGCAGTTCAGGTCAATTAGCAGACCAACTTCTATACCCCCATATAAGGTGTCAGCTGCTCACTTATCTTCCGCAGGTGATGATACCTTTCAGCTACTTCTGGTCATGGTATTTCTTCTCGATCTATCGGTATCTGTTCTCTCGCGTAACTTCTCGGTAGATCCAAATGTACATCTTCTCTCTGGCAATTTACGGTTACTGGGCCATTGACCACTTTCGTTTCAATCTCTTGAGTTCCATGCATGGTTGTTAATACCAGTGTGGTGTCTTCACCGTCAATACCAAGTCTTTTCATCGTTTCTGTCTTAATAAATGTTCTCCCACTTCCGTAATCCAATAAGGCATACACCTTGGTTCTCTTCTCAGGTTCACTCTTGTTGTATAGCCAGATAGGTACAATACCCATATTAACAGGAGCATCACCAGCCTCGGTAATGCTGCACACAGTAAGTCCAGTGTTTACCCGTTCTTGATCATTCCTTTCAACGTTTTCCTTGGATGTAGCTTGGTGCTTCTTGGACTTTGGCTTCCAGTCAGGATCATGCAGTGTAGAAGGATGTTTCTTCTCACACGTATTGCATACTAGCTTATCTTTACATTTGCTAGAGATATGTCTTGGTTTCAAACATCCAAAACACAGTCCTTTCTTCCTAATAAGGTCCTTGCGTTCAGGAAGAGTTTTCTTTCCAAACTCTTCACACTCATTTAAATCATGTGGCTTCGAACACAATGTACACTTCTTAATACGTTCTTTGTGCTCTTCCATTTCATTAGCTTCCGTTCCAAAAGTTCTGGTACCCTTGCCTCTTAAATATCATCCGCTGTCACGGAATTTGTCCTTGCCTTCTTCTTTCCACTTTTCCGAGAATTCTTCCGAGAACACTGGGTCTGTCGCCAATTCAGCTTGCTCAGTAACGAACTTAGAAAACTCACTAAAGGTCACATTTCTACTCTTCTGGCTTCTTATCTTACTTGCTCGCTCTGTCCATTTGCTTCTTAAATATGGTGGTAGCTTTTCCCAAAACTGACGTAAAACTTGAGTAGCATTGAGATCATCCATGCACGGTAGGCCAGTGGTTGCGTTCTTAGCTTGTTCCAGTGCAATAGCAAATTCTTGTAAACGCTCTCCGTCTTTAGCCTTTACGGATGGCCATTTAGTAAGCCTTACAATGTAAGCGCTCGCAACTTTGAGCGTTCGAAACATTTTCTTCAGCCTTCGCCATCGCAATCATTCGCCTTAGTTCGAGTTCCTCAGCTGCCATCTTTAAAGCTTGTTTTTTTTTCAAAAATGCTGCCTTAGCTTCTAGTGAAGCTGTTTTAGCTTTAGCTTGAATTAGTTGTGATCGATTAGAAGATCTGGATGCATACGAACGCATTGAGTGGGAGTACTTAGATTTCACTGAGCTTCTAGATAATTCTTCGTTTAAATATTCCTTTGCTTCATGTAAATATTCAACCACGCTTTGTTTGAATGTAAATACGTCTTTATCATGTATATCAAACCACTCAGTAGCTTGTCTCATTTCATCATCACTGTTCAATCAATCAATCAATACCATTTGTTTCAACACGGTAAAATCTTCAGTTACAAAAATGGTAATACGATACATACATTACACAATACATATTTTAAAATAAATACAAAATAATTGAAATATTAACTGGTTTACAAGATTGCTGTGTGGGAGTCAGATTAGGTTATCATTATAATATTTATTAATTGCCTTCTTAAACTGTGGTAACGACTGGCATTTTCTTATATTTTGTGGGAGACTATTAAACAATACAGCCCCACTATTACAAAAACTCTTTTTCATATAATCTGTCCGTGGTTTCGGGACATTTAATCTCATTTCAGAGTTTCTAATATTATACCGAGTGCCACGAACAGAAAAAAGATCCTGCAAATAAGTAGGGGCTTCTCCATTAAGAATTTTAAACATTAAATTAGCCTTAGATTTTTTCCTACGCATGGAGAGATTATCCCAGTGCAGCACATCAAAAAGTGCACCCGCACTGGCATTATAACTCGCTTGCATGACAATCCTTGCTGCCCTATTCTGCAGCTTTTGTATTTTACAATTCAATGTTTGATTAAGACCATCCCAGACCGAGCAACAATAATCAAAATATGGTTGTATCAACGCTCGGTAAACTTGAATGGCCGTATCAGTTGTTACGTATGGTCTGATACGCTTTAATGCGCCAATTGCCGAAGCAATCTTCTTTGATATTTTCTAGATATGTATTGACCAATTCAAATGTTTATCAATATATACCCCCAGAGATTTGACTGAATCAACTTTTTCGACCTCACAATCATTGATTTCAATAGTTATTCTATCATCCATCCAATTAAGGCAGTTTGGTAAATCATTAATATATACAAGAAATATCAATGGTCCCAAATTGCTCCCCTGCGGGACACCGCAGCTAACTGGATTTGAGCTTGACAAATGGTCATTTGCACGACATTTTTGTGACCTATTTGTAAGATATGACTCAAACCATTTAAGACTATTTAAATCAACGCCATAATTTCCAACCTTTTTCAGAGTAATATCATGATCAATGGTATCGAATGCTTTCTTTAGATCTATAAAAACAACTCCATTAACCAGACCATTGTCAATGTTCATAGACCAGCTATTTGTAGCTTCGACTAATGCCGTTGGGGTGCTATGTAACGATCGAAATCCTGATTGACAAGTGGTCAGAAGATTATAATTATTCAAATATTCGTAGAGTTGTTCGTACACAATTTTCTCAAAAATTTTTGCAATAACAGGAATAACAGAGATAAGACGGTAATTACTGGGGTCATTCCTAGCACCACTTTTATAGACTGGCGATACCCTGCTCTCTTTCCATTCTTGTGAAAATATTCCCGTATTGATAGATGCTGTGAATATTGCCGTTGAGAAGGTGCAACAACATCAGCAGCTATCTTCAATAAATTATTAGGTATGTTATCAAGGCCAACTGATTTTTTTTCCTCAATTTTTGTCAACAACTTATAAACTGTTTCAACAGTGGGAGGTTTCAAAGAAAATATGCTATGAGTTGCCTCAAGATAATATTCTGGGCCATATTCCGTTAAAGGGATATCAGAAGCGAGATTACTACCAACAGCTGAAAAATAGTTATTGAAAGCTTCTGCTATCTCGATAGGCGAGGTAACTATTTTTTCCCCCATTCTTATTTCCGATATTTTTTTGGTTTTACTTAAATGTTTTGAACTAACCTCATTAATTATCTTCCACGTCTTCTTCATATTTCCTTTGTGTAGATCATGGTTGGTGGTAAAATATGATGCCTTGGCTTTTTTAATTTAATTATTAACATGATTGCGAGACTGTCTATATTCGTGCCAAGCTTGAGGATCCTCTGAAGAGATAGCTTTCTTTTTTAAATAGTCTCTTTTAAACATTTGACGTTTCAAATCATTTGTAATCCACGAGGACCTCTTTTTACCAATACGCCTTGATCTACATGGCGCATACTTATCAATAGTGTCCATAAGCATGCTTTTTCAGGTAGCCCACATCTCATTCGGATCTTCAAAACAATGTACATTACCACATTGTTTTAGTTCTAAATCTCTTAGAAAATTCTCTCTGCTGAAGTTTTTTAATGATCTAACTTCAACAATTCTGGAACCATTACGTTTGTATTGGGCTTTACGAACCAAGTAAATTAATGAATGATCGCTTATTGAGAGATGGAGGACACCAGAATTCACAACATTAGCAGGCGAATTGGTAATGCAAAGATCTATGAGAGTACTGGATTTATCAGTAATTCGAGTACGCTGATTTATCATTTGTGCTAGCCCATAGATATCAAATATTTCAGTGATTTTATTTCTGTTTGGCGAGTTATTTGTCAACAAACAGTCAATGTTCAGATCACCCAGCAAAAAGTATTCCAAATTCTCTGCATCAATTAAGCTAATCATTTTCTCAAATTCCGAAAAGTGACTTGTAGGAGAATCAGGAGGCCTGTACCAGGTACTAACCAAGATCGATTTAGAGCGTGTTTTTTAATTTCCACAATTAAGTTTTCAAGAGTTTCAGAAATCAGGTCATATCGTTCAATAAAATTTAAATTTAAGTTAGATCGAATATATATACAAATACTCCCGCCTCTACGGCCATTAACTGAACGATCTCTTCTAACTAACTCAAATCCTGGTAAACAGACCTCGTGATCACTAATTGAAGAGTCACATTTGGTTTCATTTATACACAATATATCAATTTTAGTACTACTCTTGTAAGTAATTTTGGTTAATACCGTGCATCAAGGTGAACAGCTCGTCTAATTCTTTTAATTTTATATGCACAAGTTTTCGGTTTGAAAAACTTGACAGAAGTGGTTTAATCTAGTTAATTTGTCTTGTGACATTAGATAATGCAGTTTTCCGATCGTTTTTATTTTTTTTCCAATATATATTGCCTACCTTTTTCTGTGGGCACTTTATTGCGAGCGCCTTATATCTCCTTTTCGTCATTTTTCCGATCTTGGGAGTCCTGTATTTACATTATCCGCTGTCCATTCTTCGTATTGTTTCGCTGGCTCGCCCACGCTCACTAACGTTGTCAAAACGTTTGCTGTCTTGGTTTCCCGTGTAATTTCTAAGTCTTTGAGAGCATTTCCAGCTTCCTTTCCGTAGTCCTTTCGGATAGCTGGCCTTTGAAGTTCTCTTGTGTCGAATTGGGCGTCCTTTCCACCTTCTTCCGTGTGTTCTTGCCCTAGTTTTTCATGCATACGCCACCGTACGCCAAAGACAATATATAAGGCCGTACTGTAACGGATGCTTTTCGATTTTCGGCGACCGATTTCGTTTAGTGACAGTCAGTTCGAATTCGGTCGTTGACTCATGGAACTATTCGATACTTTTTAGATTTAATAGCAATAACAACTCAAAATATATAGGCTTCTAATGAAACGTTTGTACTGCCAAGGTACGGCCTTGTCCGACTGTGCGTGACTCACGCGTGAAGCCCACAATTAACAAGTAACCCAAAAAACTGAATGTGATTTCACTAACAAATATACTGAAGAACAAAGATACAAATATCGAACCCACTGCTCAAAATGCTCTTGTACCTGCAGTGATACCAAACCTAGACAACAACCCACTAATCCCTCAGGGTCAGAATTTGGCCTCTTTGAACCACTTGGAGATGATATATACTTCAGTTGGAGAAGCAAGCAGGTGAAGCCATTTCTTCAGATGGCATAGAGAAGACAATAACGATGAAGGAAACTCAAGTCGCAAAGAGATCACCTCCATTAGGACATTTGCCCAGCATTTCACACTGTAAAATAGATCGAAAACGTCCACATCCATATCCATCCAAAGTAAACTTTTAACTTAAACTGTTATATTAAAACTATTAGTCTGTTACAACGACATTTTACATTCTGAGAAGAGTTACATGCATGTTTCTGAAAATGGATATTTAATTATGATCAATCACATTTGTTCATCACTGTAAGGTGAACGATAAAATCCTTGTTCCAAAGTTCTGAGAGGTATACGAGATTTATCCCTTGAAGTGCTATGGGGTATACGAATTCTGCATCGAGGCTAATTAATCCATACAGTAAGCAAGTTGCAACTCAATTTAATTTTGAGGGGACTTGCATATAGCTTGTAATTTTCTTAGACTGACAAAATGTGAACTGTTGACAGTATTAGACAGTATATAACAATGTTGAATCTGTTTTATACTTGCTTTACAAACAGAGTCCTTGCCTCAAGAAGATCTCATATCCAGTCATAATGTTCAATCCAAACTTGAGTGTTCCTTGAGATGCCTTCAAGAATCAACATGTGTGGGTTACAACTACAGATCTGCATCAAATATATATGCAGTAAATTGCCAACTCAGCAGTAAAACTCAAGAAAGAGAAGGGGTAGAAGATGGAAAAGATGGCAAAGGGCAATGGACATTTTATCAAGACCTAGAAGCGGTTAGTAGAGAAAGTTAACACAACTTATCTTGTAGGTATAACCTAAAAAAATGTCCACAATAAAATGCCATACGCTGTACCGTAAGCTACAGATTATCACATGAGCAAAATCAGATTCTATTTTCATATTCTAAATAATTTAACCAACAAACTTGGTGAGAATCTGATAGGGACAAACAGGAGATTGACTTCTGTTCTGGTGTTACCTTTGGGTGATGGATCTGATGAGTGTAGAAAAAAATGCATGCAACATAAAAACAAATCAAGATCTTTAGAATAAACGATTGCTAAAATTTGTATATTTAAAAAATTCACGATAGCAATAGATGCATAATTTATATACACACCATCCAACATTATTGCGCGTATAAATATTGCAGGCTGCGGTTTTAAAACCAAACATTTAAAGTTCTTTTATTCAACTTTGATGGTTTTTTTAAAATTGTAATCAGCTTTTTTTATTTATAACGTAGCTAGGGTTTTATTATTAATGATATTTTTGCCATGTCCTTTCTTAGAAGAGAATCGATACGCAATTCCGTCTCACCAAACGAAAAGTGTACTGTATGCAGAGACTTTGTATAGCACATTGCAAGTCTTGCATTGCATGAGTTGTTATATTTCCCTATATGAATACTTATATGAAACACGACGTACTGTAATGGGATTTTCTTTACTCGCTTTTTCTAGTTGTTGAAAAGAAATGATAATACTGTGAAAAAGATACCACAGTGTGGTGAGTAAAATTCACGAAGGCATGGATGCCGACCATGCTCCAACAAGTCGTTTCAATTTGTTTGTTACGTATGTTAGCTATACATATGTTGCGTTTTTCAGTGTGCTTTTTTATTTGTGTTTATTTGTGGCTTCATGACTAATCGCTTTTGCTGGTGTATAAACAAGGTGTTAAATCTGGACAAAGCATGGATAAAATAATCAAATGCCCAGTTTTTAAAGGTATTCCTGGCATTCGAATTCATAGATAAGCTGTACCAAGATAAGTGTACCAGTTTGCCGTCCTTAACTTCGCCGTACATTAAATTCGCCCATTCCAAAATTAACAAAAACACTAGTGTACGTACCGCGCGTGTAAACGGGGCTTTAATTATGGTAACAAATTATCTGAATCGTTGCTAGATTAATTAGTGTTTTAATTTCACCCCCTCGTGCAAATTCTTCAATTCATGAAAAAATTATAGACAAGAAACACTGAACAGTTGATAAACTGCATAAATTTGGGTAAACATTTGGGCAATACAAATATACCTCACCTTTCAATCCTTCCATATTTCTTTCCTTTCAAAGTGATTTCAAATAGTATGGATGAAATAGCTATTATGATTTCCACGTGTTTTTAGCCTGCGAAAAGGTGATAGCACTGATCTATATATAAAGTTGCGTTCACATGTGCAATTAAAAGACAGTACTTATCACAGATTTGAATGAAACTAAGAATTTAAATAACGGAATACATATTTAGTTTTTATCTTTTCGTATGTTTGTTGATCACATCTTAACCAATTTTTTCGTATCTTTTCATGCAAGAATAGCCCTTGCCCTGCCAATCGGACATTGGGCTGCCCACCCTCCGGAAGTTTTGCCTCAGCATGTGCTTGCAGATCTCAGAAATGTTAATTGTCTGTTGAAGCGTGTTTATTGATTCTTGTGTAAAGGCGCCAATCTGTTTTACCCATGTACGATTTAGCGCACTTTGTACATGGAAATTTATAAACTGCCGAGCTTTGGATGAAATCTGTGAATGGGGCCACTTTCGCCTTAATTATGTATGGTAAGCGCACAAAGATTTTACGAAAAATTTCACTGTTTGGCCCTGTTTTGGGTATTAATGTAAATTTGATCAGCTTTGGGTGTAAATTTCTGCACAAGCGCATTAGCTAATCTTTTAGAAAAGCGTGCAATTTCCTAGACATTTATGATAAACGTTCACGTTTACATGATGACTACAAACGAATACAAATCCTCAAAGCAACGAACGAAAAATACGCCATCCTAAAACCTGATAAAGGCAGTGGTGTCATATTGCTAAAGAAAGAAGACTATAGGAATGGTGTGACTGAACTGTTGCTGAACCTACCAATTTCTGTAAGTTTAACAAAAGTGACACCTTGACGCAACTTACCACATTACAAAACTACCTAGAAACGATACACAACAGAGGTGAAATTACCGATGGCGAATACAATTCTATAAGAACACAATTAACTAAACCAGTACGAGATCATCGTCTTGCCAAAACACACAAATCCTATGGCAATTTACCACCTTTAAGACATATTATTGACACGACTGGCAACGCTTACCAAAAAGCTAAGTTTTTGTCTCGCCCACTTAATTAGCCCGCTGACGCATAACGAATGCAGCCTGCAAGACAGTTTTTACCCCGAAAACATTCCTTACAACTTGTTCACTGACGGCTGCAGATTTATACGGGCGGCCGTTACCACCAAAAATGCGAAATTAATTGACATAAACGAGAATGATTCATTGTGTTTAGGAATGGTCCTACGTAATGTTGTTATGTGACTGGATAAAATAAGAAATAATTCACCTAGATTTGAAATGATTCACTTAGTTGTGAATGAATTCAATGTGCGCTATGCTGATTCATTGGGATCGTGTCAAATTACTTAACACGTTTTCGAATGATTTGACAAGTCGTGCACAAGTCATTTAACTCAACATGAAATGATTCAGCTAAATGTGAAATCATTCAGTTAAAAATGAAGTCATTGCACTAAATCAGAAATCATTCAACCAAATGTAGAATGATTCAACATAATGTGAAACGATTCAGTCTATTTTAAAGTAATTCGCCATGATTTGAAATGACGTAATTTGTGCAGTCTCGGTGCGTCTTGTTGTGAAACCATTCATCTAAATTTGGAATGATTCAATACGTTATAAAGCCAATCAACCCGTTGTGAAATGATTCAATGAGGTCTAAAATAAATCAACATGATTGAAAATTATTCAATAACATTTGAAATGATCCAGCAACTTTCGAAAGCATTCAATATGAGTTAAATGATTAAGTAATTAAATTAAGTATTTAATGAGTTATGAGTTAAAGAGTACAATAAAAAGTATATCAAGCCACAGGGTCACTGCTTCGTATGTGGAAATGCCACAAATATTGTGTATTGTGTAATTCGTAACTAAACTGATCACTCCAAATTTGTCGTTGCAAGTTTTTAAATTTCCTCTTGGTCATTTTGAGTTGACAAATTCTTGTGGCTTTTTTATTATATTATATCGAAGCTAAAAAGTTAGTTTGTAGAGATATTTTTGTAAATACGAGTTTGATAATGTGCATAACTACGGAAACGTTGTCAAGTGCGTGGTCGAAAAGTTTTTCTTTCGCTTTTTGAAGTCAGCACGAAAAGCTTGCGAAGACAAGACCATGAGGTTACAGTTATTGCGAAAATAATTCAATATACAATTAATAAGTCAACTGTATGTTTGAATCTATCGACCCATTTGCTTATTACTGCTGAAGATGAATCCATAGATTTGAAATATACAGTTGAATTATTAATTGTACATTAAATTACACATATTTTCGGAATAACTCTAATTTCATATATGCTGAAACCATCAGCCGGTCAAGGATAATATCATAAGTCGTCCAACAAGAGAATTCTAATGTTTTGGAAGGAACAGTTTCTTACTAAGTGGAAAAGACACAATTAAATTGCCTTTATATTAAATCGTTTCAAATCTTGTTGATTTATTTCACATCATATTGAATGCTTTCGAAAGTTGTTGGATTATTTCAAATGTTATTAAATGATTTTCAATAATGTTGATTAATTTAAGATCACATTGAATCATTTCTCAACGGATTGATTGGTCTCACAACGTATCGAATCATTCCAAATTTAAATATCATATTTATGCAAAGCTATAAATTGTGGTTAATGGAGTAATATATCAAAGAAAATCATCATTAATCCAGTATTAACCTACTAGCTCTACTAGGCGTTATTTTTAGCACAAAGAGGGTTCAGGTAACTCTCATTATAACAATGCTACCCCTTTTCTTCGCTCGGTTAATATTTTAAAACCTCTTATGGAGTTGAACTTTGGCAACTTAGCATGTGAACAACCGATGCACGTCCCGTTCGAACCAATCACAAGTATACTCAGGTTTTTTCCTGGGTTTTTACTCCACGTGAAAGTACACAATAGCCCTCTAATTCCAAAGGCATTTTGTCCGCATGTAACACAAGCTAGGATCATTCGCAAGACCAGAGCCACTGTGTTAACATCACTGGTCGAACTTCTGAGCATTGAAAACGATAAATTCTCCTGAAAATAAGAAAAAAACCCACCCACCTCCCCACGGCACGGCACGGACAATAGTGAACGGTGTTTGCATATGAAGATGTTCAGCACTTACCTAAATATAAGTAATATACATATACTATATCGTTGTAACTACGGAGATATTTAATCGATTAAAATATGGCAGGGAAGTGCTGTCCCTTGGGACAACACTTCGCCACGCGAAGTGTATTTTACAGGTCATTCAGATCGCAAACCGACCAGTATGACCTGACCTAGAGACTCGATGCGTGAGTCATTTCAGTTGAGTGCCGTTAACAATGTTTGGTCACCAGTCCAAACAGTACTCAACATCGACGAGATGACGAGCCTGAACGGGGGTTCGCCTGTTCCCCCGTTATCTAGAGGTCCACCTGTTCCTCTAGAAAAACCTACAGTTTTTGCATGCTCTCTCGGGTTTTGAGTACCCTTACTGTCTCAGTATACCAAGGGTGGTCCCTAGATCATCAGGACTCATTTCGCTGACAACATGCACAGAGATGCGTCATTTCCTCTGGGCCTAGAGGTTCGCCTGTTCCTCTAGAAAAACGTAGGTTAGCGAGAGCCTCTAGACCAAACATTTTGCCTGAGCACTTCCTTGCCCTAAATTATATGCCACAAACGAGTCTCGAATTTGTTTTGTTTAAGCGTATATATGGGTTGTTTTTGCTGGGTTGCCACTTGTTCAATTCCATATTTCGGTTATGTTAACATATTAGCAACATTAAATGAATGGTTTCACGACAAGACGCGCTGAGACCGCGCAAATTACATCATTTGAAATCATGCCGAATTACTTTAAAATAGATTGAATCATTTCACATCACGTTTAATCATTCCACATTTGGGTGAATAATTTCCGAATTAGTGTAATGACATCATTTTTCACTGAATGATTTCATATTGTGTTGAATGATTTCACATCTAGCATTCTAGCTGAATCATTTTATATTGGGTTGAATGACTTATGCAAGACTTGTCAAATCATTCGGAAAAGTATTAAGTAATTTGACACGATCCCAATGAGTCAGCATAGCGCACTTTGAATCAATTCACAACTAAGTGGATCATTTGAAGTCTAGGGGGGTCATTTCTTACCATTCCTAAACACAATGAATCGTTCTCGTTTATATCAGTTCATTTCGCACGTATAGCATTTTTGGTGGTAACGGCTGCCCATACATTTGTCGACAAAGACCGGAACTCAATCATGGTACTAAGGCATCGTGAGAACTTTCAGTCTTCTATTGATATATTAAATTACTTACAGTCAGTATATAAACGTTTGCACTTGTAAATTATATTTAGTCATTCCTGATGATGACTAAATAAAGTCGAAACGTAGAATCAAAATGTTGTCTTTATTTGAAGTTACCGTTGTTGTGTATTTCCTAAAAATACTCAGTGTTTACCACAATTACACTAGATAAGCTTAAGCAGATAAGACTTGTCACGATTGGTCAAAGTTTAGAGGGGCCGCGTAGGAGAATATATCTTGCGCAAAAAAAAACAGATCCGAAATTATGACTCTCGCTTTAGCTCGAGTAACTATTTCGCGTTTATTTTTGGACAATCAATGCAGAGAAGACACGAGCTGAAGGAATAATTCAGCTACATTAACAAATTTCCGATTTATGACCGCCATTTCAAATTTAGCTAAAAATTTACTCACTGACTGCACCTGTACTGTCCCTAAGAATTGCAATTATTGTTTAATTACATACAGGTAATATGTGAGTAAAAAAGCCATAACGTTTGTTAACAATTTTCTATTATAGCCATTATTTTTTATGGAGACTACTTTTTTTGCCGCCCCTGCATATACCCCACCCCTCCTTTTTAAAAAGGTCTAAAATTTATTTTAAAATTCTCCCTCCTTTTAACTACAATCTCATTACGTGCACGAATAACAATTTTGATTTATGTTAACAGCCATCGATATCCGTTTACAAGGACCATTAAGAGCAAATGGAACGGGACGTGTGGAGGTGTTCTACAACGAGCGATGGGGAACAATCTGTAATAACAGTTGGAATATCAAGGTTGCTAACGTTGTGTGTAGTCAACTTGGTTACAAATACGCTGCTCAAGCTCTTCAAGGAAGCCAGGTCCCTGACGGTACTGGGCAGATGTGGCTCAATGATGTTCGTTGCAATGGGAGCGAGCATTATTTGTGCAATTGCTCTCACAGGTCATGGGGAAATCATACTTGTCCACGCAGTCAGGATGTTGTCGTAGAATGTTCTTCAACAGGTTAAATTATTAAGCCAATTTATAAAACGCGGATTATAAATTAAAGTTATGAAGCATTGCAATTGAATGCGCCGAACATAGTTTAAAGTTTTCATCTTTCTTGGATATATTTGCCTGATTTGAGCTGTATTTGCCATCTTGTTTGCTTTTTATCGCCGAATGGCCGAAGTATCATCCAATTCTTGTGCTTTTTCATAATCATAGACGAGAGAAGAATAAATTAAGTAAATTCGTCTTCTTTCCAAACTGTGCAGTGTACATATCTTATTTTTGCAAGCTTCAAATGTTAGCCAAAATTGCCGACATTACGAATTAGTCCGGCAGTTGGAGGCCGATATACTTACCATATCGAGGGGCAATTATATTTGGTTTTATCTTGTTCCTTTAAGGTTAGTAAGTATATTTCTGCATGTCGGCCAGGTTGAAATTTCTTGTAGGCTCTTGCCAACACGTTTTTCGTCGATATTACTATAAAACTGTATTACTGTCAAAAACGTGGTATTTCAAGTTGAATTAAAAAAAATGACTAACATCATCAGAAAGCTCATTAAAAACTAGAGTTTAAGGCATTTAAATAGTCACCCCGATTTTTCAAGCGGTTTTCAAGTTATTGGTCCTTCAAACTACGAAAAAATGCTAAAATTTCCCAAAAATCTGGACATCAGAATGAAAATATGATTTCAAAGACTCATAACTTACTAAGAACTGGAAAAATTAAGGTAACCATTTAAATGTCTTACATGTAGTTCTTACGAACTTTCTCATGATCCAAGTTATTTTTTTCTAAAATTAAACTTGAAGTATCATCTTTTGGTTCGTTATGGTAAGTAAACAAGATTTTTTATACTTCTAGCTGCCGGACTAAAGTCTCGCCGCTTTTGTGCCCGATAAATGTCGCTCATCAATATCCTCATCTTGGTTCATCAATATCTCAGTAGATGAAACGATTGGAATAATTTCCGATGTCTTATCTTTTGATCACCAATTCTTCCCCGTTCTTGATCGCACTGAGTTTGAAAAAGTTTTGTTCCTGTCCGTTAAAAAAATCGTCACTTTATTTTTAATGACCGCTTGTACCAACAGGTTGACTGTGTTGGCAATGGGCAGTCTCTTAGGTCAAAAATGGTTGAACAACTGTCCTTCTTCTTTCAAACCTCTACCCTACAGACGCTTTGTTGATGACTGCTTCCTGCTTTTTCGCACTTTAGATCACGTACCACTTCTTCTCGACTACCTTTAGCAACAACACTCCAATAATTATTACCTTCAAACTGCGTTCGGACGTGATGGGAAACTAGCGTTTCTCGATATTGACACATCTCGTTCCGAAAGTACGTTCGCTACATCTGTTTACTACAAACCTACATTTACTGGCCTATTCACCAACTTTCACAGTTTTATTCCGCTTGCGTACAAACAGGGCTTGGTTTCTGTTTGATGTTTGTTCCCGCTATAAAAACTTTCATTCACAACTTGAAGTTGTTAGAAAGTTATTTAACTTGAATAGTTTCCCGTCTCATATTTTTGACCGTATTTTTCGCCTGTTCTTCGACCATACCTTTGACCCTAAACAGCCTATTCTGAGTGTCCCAAAGAAAGTAACCTACTTCTGCCTCCCATTCACAGCGATACATTCCCTGCAGATACGCACTCAAATCAGCCGACTCTGCAATGCCTCCTTTTCTCATCTTGACACTAGATTCGTTCTCCGTTCTTCAAGACGTATCTCCCCCTTTATCCCTTCAAGGATAAAGTTCTCAAATACCCAAGATCTAGTGTGGTATACTCATTCACGTGTCGATGCTATTCCGCGTCATATGTAGATCAAACCACGCGCCATCTACACAGTAGGATATCAGAACCTGTGGGTATTCCTCCAATCACGGGAAAACAGCTGCTATCTCTACTATTCTCTGTCATATTAATACCTCTGGGCGCCCAGCTAACTTTGACGACTTCCAAATTCTTTGTACCTCCTCTGACTCATACGAGTGTTCGATTCTCATTTAATAAACATAAACCTAATCTTAATGTTCAAGGCGTCTCTATTCCTCTTAACCTCTTCAGAATTGTCGTTCATATTGTATATGTTTGTAACGTCCGACTCATTATCACATTTCCATACATTCCCTAGTTATACCAAATTGCCCCTTGTAATTCTACACCTTGTAAATGTAACGCCATTCGCCTATGTTTTTAAATTTTGTATGTATTGTTAGCCACTTATCTGAAGATGAGTTCAAACGAAACGTCACATAATAAATATTTCCCATTGTTAATCTTGTTTTATATGGCTTTTCTTGAAGCAGTATGTTGCGCATTGATCTTCATGTTAACAAGATGCTGTATAAGTCGAGAAAATCGAAGCAAAAGTTTTGTGAAAATCCATGTGTGCTTTATCACCAATAAAGTCTCTTTCACGGCTATGATTTCCGTATTTTCCTCATTTCTTGAGTTATTAATTAGTTTCTAAATAATTTAATCTTAAACAAGCATGTTTATCCGTGTAAATTATAATAAACACTTTTTAAATTTCATCTACTCAATATAGTGGTTCGTTTACAAGGACCATTAAGTGCGAATGGCATTGGTCGTCTGGAGGTGTTTTTCAAGGACCAGTGGGGAACAGTCTGCGACGATGGTTGGGATATAAACGATGCTAACGTTGCCTGCCGTCAACTTGGTTATAAACATGCTGTTAAAGCTCTGCTAGGGGATGATGTTCCTGACGGGTCAGGACAGATATGGCTAGATGACGTCGTTTGCTCTGGAAGTGAGGAAAATTTAACGAGGTGTTCTCATAACGGATGGGGAAGTCATAACTGTGACCACGGTAAAGATGCTGGAGTGGAATGCTCAACAGGTAACAATAAGTGTACTTAGTATGCACTAAATCATTGTCTATTTCGTACAAATGCAGACTTCCTTCCTTCTGAGCCATGCTCTACTATAGTAGATGTGTACGCGATCTTCAGATTGGCAGAATCACGTGTACTGAGCATTTTACATTTTAGTTTATACTGCAAGCGATCAAAATCTTTGAAACTATAGTCGCTAATAGTTATTTACCCATGTTTTGCGAGCCTACTTTGTGTGTTGTGTGCTTTTAGTGTGAATTTATGCTTATAGCTCTAAAATTTTAAGGTTTTTTAACCTTTAAATCACACTCTTTGTATTTTTCGAGATTTCCTGCCACAAGTTACATTCTTTAGGGCTTGTGAGATTTTTGTTAAAATTTTATGTTGAACTGCATGTGTTTATGCATTTCAGGTACGGAAGGAGCAATTTTCCTGATATCTATTATCTCACGTACCTTTTTGATGGAAATTAGAGTTGGTTTTTTTGTTAATTTCAAACTTATTTCTAACGTCAATTAGAGCAGGATTTCAAGAAGTCATATGACAATGTTAATAAATAATTAAATTGACAACATTTACATTTTTGGCTCATTTTAGGGTCTTGTTATTTTCTCGATAAATACGGCTATATTCTGCACGGTGTTGTGTGGTGATGTTGTTTGATGTTCAAGAGATGTATATATTCAAAAAACTGTCGTCTCGATTAAGTTGCGAAAAATAAACCAAAATCCCAAGCGAAGAATGCAACATTCGAAGTAGAGGAGAGTTGACGACTTGTTATCTTTTCCGCTTGTATTTTGGATAGGAGTTTATACTGAAACAATTAGACAGCACGCCCTCCTTGTCTGATTGCTAATTATCTTAAGGTGCAGTGATAGACAGTTTATGTAGCCGTGATAAATAATAAAATGTAGAGAAGTATATAAAACCTTCTGCGGATTAGTATCTAATGCATCCAGTGTAATGTAATATAATTTCCATACCTGGATATAGAGTGTCCATGTTCATGTATATAGTACTCATTGTTTTACATACTCGATAAATAGGGGTAGAGGGAGACACATATTCACGTATTCCTTTTCTGCGCAATTGATTTTTTTAAAACCAAATGCCTTTACAGTCTGCGAACAGAAATATATGAACACATGCATGCCCCCCCCCCTCCCAATCATCGAATTTACTACGCCACTGACAGCATTAACTACAGAGAAGACGCAAAGACTGTTTTAAACAAAAATGGACTTTCTTCTGCATGCTCATGAACTGGCTGCATAAGGATCGTTTTCCATTTTCTTCTACTTGCGCAATCAATGATAACTGTTATTAAAATAATCGCTGTATTAACTCAAATGATCATTAGTTTATATTCTTTGCGTAGAAATTGCTCTAAAAATTTTTTTGTCACATTTTGTTTCGGACATTTTGTTGCAAATATAATATCCTCAAGGTCTTGTAAATCGAAATTGAATTTGTGTTTATAACATAGAATTTGATAGAAAATAGCTAGAAGTTCGTTCATTATTATCCGTATGAGCATCTTAATTTAGCGTGTACCTGCCTTCGAACAGCATAACGTCCCCTGCTCGATATCCTGTCCTTATCAGTCGATCGCTCTCCACCTCATGCCTGCGCCGGATTTGTTCTTTTTATATCGTCGTACCCATAGAGACTATAAATAACACTAGAGGGGGCATCGAGGGTAAAATTTGGGAACGCGGCATTTGGGTGGCAAATTCAAGTCCCGAATGTTCACAGACAAAAAAGTCGTTTTAGACGAGTTTTTCTGCTTTTTAAAATATGTTTTTCCACGTAGAAATATTGAAAATATTCCAGATTCTACAAAATAATAAAAACAGTCGAAAAAGTAGTATTTGCAAAACCAACAAAACTGGCAAAATGACCCCAAAAAACGTTGAGGAAAACATTTCATACAGATTTCTGCTGTTGCTAAGATGGTTACTAAGACAGTTGCTAAGATAGTTGCTAAGGAAGCATTAGCTCAGTCAAAAAGCTTCCCAATCGCCGCATTCCCTTTTGTTTTACTGAAACAGATTATGATGCCCCCTCCAGTGTTATTTATAATCTATATGGTCGCACCCCGCTCCTAGCCTACAAACAAACAAAAATGGCAAACTTTTTTCATCAGTGTGACTGCAGCATGCTTAGTTAATATGTTTGCCAGCTAGAACGTCTTAGCATTACAAAGATTTTGCTCATTCTGCAATTTCAAATGCAACGAAAAGAAAATTCCGCGACATTCACACGCAGTTTGTACTACAACGCATTTGGAAACATTACTGTAAGCCTTGTATGAAAATAAAAGAAGTTACGGAAAGTCGTGACAAGATGCACGAGCTACTTCTTTGTTATATTCTCTGTATCTTTATTCTAATTTATAATTTAAGTAGGAAAAATCTGCAATGTGATTGGCTAATGACCATGCATTATATATCACGCCAAAATGCACGCTACTAGCTTTTTGAGCTTTCAAGTATACACTCGTAAAAAACGAGACAGTTAAAGCGAATTTCACAAGATTAGGAATTAGATAAAAGACAAAATTTGACCAGTAAAGCAAAAACTAATTTTTTGCCTATTTATATACTTCTGCTGAATAGAAATTCACATGAAAAATTCTAAAAGTACGAATTCGAACATTTTGCGGCCACGCTTCATGTTGTTTCACATTTGTACACAAATAAAAAAAGTCTGACTGTGAAAGCCAAATAGCGGCATGAATACGACGGTTTGAAATTCATATTTAATACAGACGACAAGAAACCAATTTTCTTAACAGAACTTTTAAAATAACTTAGTTGGAAACGATGGAAAAAATTTTCTGCATTTCAGTCGCTGAACTTTGTAGCTTCCAAGTCGTCGAAATGCCAAAATTAACAGCGGTATGCCGCCGAACGACAAACGTTCTTCAAAATTTTTCTTGTCTTTGCTAGGCAACTTCATGACAAGGAGATTTTGTTACATGTTAAGAAAAATGATGAAAGTGTCTGAATGAATAATATCTGTATCATATATTTTAAAAGAAATAGAAAACTAATCTTGCGCATTCATGGTGTAATAATGCACTTGGGAAATGTTGGACGAATACTCGAGAAACTTATAAACGGCTATGCCTCGTGTTTTACACGTTTCTCTCGTATTTTCCCAACATTTGCCTTGTGCATTATCACAGCATAAGTGCACGAGACTCTTTTTCTATTTCTTAATTAATTTCAAACAAACATTTTTATCAGAATAAACTATAATAATCACTTTTTAAATTCCATCTACTTAATATAGTCGTTCGTTTACAAGGACCATTAAGTGTGAATGGCATTGGTCGTCTGGAGGTGTTTTTCAAAGACCAGTGGGGAACAGTCTGTGACGACGGATGGGATATGAACGATGCTAACGTTGCCTGCCGTCAACTTGGTTATAAAGATGCTGTTAAAGCTTTGCTAGGGAGTAATGTTCCTGACGGTTCTGGAAAGATATGGCTAGATGACGTTGGTTGCACTGGAAGTGAGGAGAGTTTAACGAAGTGTTCTCATCAGGAATGGGGAAGTCATAACTGTGGCCACGCTAATGATGCTGGGGTAGAATGTTCAACAGGTAAATTGTTGTACTTTGTATACACCAAGTCACTGTCTTTTTCGTTCAAATGCAAACTTTTGATTAGCTTCTTAACAATGCTCTATCATAGTAGATGTGTATGTGATCTTCATATTTGTGGAATCACTAATCATTTTATATTTAACAATTATACCACAAGCTCGAGTCGTATATGGGCTGATAGCCGACGAGGTACGTAGCACTGATCGAGTTGGCTATTAACTATATACGACAAAAGCGAAAGGTATAATTGTTTTATAATATAGTCTTATAGTCACAAGTTGCATCAGTGATAACTGTAGAAAGTTGAAAGGTTTTCCTAATGTTTTAGTTGCTGTTTACAGCACTTCAACATTTCGATGTTTTGTTTACAAAGACTCGAAGCAAATAAAATCATTTTGAAACGTTATTTCCAACAAAAAGCCTAAATCATTCAGCCAAAGAGTTGCTCAGTGAAATAATGGTTCTTAACTGTGTTTAGATTCGTTCTGACTTGCTTTGAATAATTGACGCTTTGAACAAATTAACACATTTTTAAATTTTCTCGATACGCTTTCGGTGTTTATAATTCTCAAAAGACCTTATATTCAACCTTGTTTCGTTATAATAAATGTATTTGATAACCTGTGAAACGTTTTGTACAGTATTTTTTGGAGTTTACATAGTTGTAAAGCGAATATTTTCCTCTTTTTGTGGATTTTTAAATCTGTTAGCTTTCTAGGCGCCATCTTGGTTTTTGCTACTCAACGTATATGACCTTATATACAGTGATTATTTCAACCAATCAGATTGCAGAATTGCTCATATACATTAATGGATGACTATATTATAATTTAGTTTTACCGCAAGCCATCGAATTCGTTGAAACTACAGTCACTTGTAGTTATTTACCCATGTTTTGGGAGCCTACTTGGTGTGTTGTGTGCTTTAAGTGTGAATTAATCCTTATAACTCTAAAATTATAAGGTTTCCAACACTTTAATTATATGTTTTGTATGTTTCGAGACCTCATGCCAAAAATCTTTATCGTTTATGTTGAACTGCATGTGTTATGATTCCAGATACGTTGCGAGCAATTTTCTTGATATCTGTTATTTCATCATTTTGAGGGAAATTAGAGTTATTTTTATTTGTCAATATTAAACTTATTTCCAACCTAAATTGGAGCAGCATCTCGAGAAGTCGTACAGCAATGTTAATAGGTTAATAAATTGACAACGGTCTCGTATCTGTTTATGTCGCACTCCCAGGTTTATGAAAACTTCTCTGTCCTCGTCCACTGGCCCATGTTATGAAATAGACAACATGGACGGTGGTAGAGTGATGCACAGTGTTTTCTGTTTTAATACGAATGTCTTTGCAAAGTGCAATGAAGAATATTGTTAAGGCTATAGGTGAAAATAATCTAATTTTATAAGATGAATCTTTATACTCTTTTTGAAGAGTCTAAAAGTTATAAATGTGCATCCCGGAGAGGCCGAGTGCGTCATATATCTCACGTTGAAACCTGCCAGAAAAATTCCCAAGAAAAAGAATAAAAACTGCCGGATTAAGTTTTAGTATAGAGACATGAAGAAACTAACAAAGTAAATTTTAATATATTGAGAACTCGTGAATTTTAATAGAATATGTTTGCTATTAACTTCTTTGTTAACCTAGCTATTGTGTGGTGTTCATGTTGTATTATCTAGGATAATTTTTTGTATCTGTTTGTGTTAATAGCTATTGAAAATTATACATACAGGTAGTTGGAAAGTAATTTATAGAATGTAAAAAAATATTACTTAGTATCTAATACATATGATCTTTAGAATTTTAGTAATTTGAATGGAACTGAACTGTATCAAACATTATGGCAAGAAAATATTTTTGCCTGAAATATAACCTTAAGACCATGTCTAATGATACATTGTTACTAATGAGATAATCATTATGATAATGATTATAATGAAACATACTAATAATCATTACTACATGATTGCTTCCATTGCATTTTCCCTGCATAAGGCCTGTCCATAGTGAAATTTTTGTGTTTGAAAAACTACATGGCCAACCTTTTATATTGCTGTACAGTTTACATGTAGTTTATTTTTGACACTTTGACATTTCCTTAGCCGGTTTTAGTTGGTCAAGGGGTGAGTTTTCTAAAGGGTTCAGTAAAAAATACTTGTAAACCAAATGTCAGGAGGAAAAATTTAATTGGAAAAGAGAAAAGCAAAGATAGAAAACTCGGTTCTCTTTCCAAAATGTTCTGGTTTAAAGTAAAAATTCTGCATTCTCTCAGAGCATGGTCACCTCTGGTTTCATTGTCAACCAGTCAATAAAATAATGTTGCCCTTCGCACAACGAAAAAACAGTGGATGTGACATTTTGTAGGTCATAAACTAGAAATTTCAATTTAGTTAGATATGAATATTGATTATTAGTTTTATAAAATCTACTTTTATGTCACATGTATGACATACTCAATCTTTTATTTATTAAAATACGTCTTGTAAACATATATTAGCATTATTTAGAAAAACAACTTTCTAGCAATACGTATATCTACAAAACATGTTGCAGTTACATGTAGTACTTTAAAGTTAATTAGATTATATCTATCAAGTCATCAGGACATTTAATTATAACAAAACATACTGTTTTTCTTGAGCGTTAATCATTATGTTATGGCTTTGAATGTTCTTTACACTTTACCGCACCCGAAAAACGCCAGCATGCGATGGTGTTATTTGTTACTCATTCTTTTTTAAATGTGTTTAATGGCGTATGTATGTCATAAGTACTAGAGTACAGACCACAGTCATAAAAGTGTAAAATTGCTGATTGTGTTGAATCTACTGACAAAGTAATGCAAATATGACAAGAAAGCATTTTGTGCAGATATGCAATTTAACATTTAACACTTAGCAAAAATCTAAATAACACTGAAATTCAAAATCACTAGAAGTAATAATTTGGAAGAAAGTTAGATTTAGACTGAACAATACTCGAGAAGCCTGTTAAACAATTGGCAATTCCTCGTGATTCACATACTTCTCTCGTATTTTCCCTACATTTGACGCAAGCAATCACACCATGAGTGCACGCGACTCGTTTTCTATTTCTTATTTAGTTTTAAACAAACATTTTTATCAGTATAAACTATAATAATCACTTTTTAAATTCCATCTACTTAATATAGTGGTTCGTTTACAAGGACCATTAAGTGCAAATGGTATTGGCCGTCTGGAGGTGTTTTTCAAAGAACAGTGGGGAACAGTCTGTGACGACGGTTGGGATATAAACGATGCCAACGTTGCCTGCCGTCAACTTGGTTATAAACATGCTGTTAAAACTCTAATAGGGAGTAATGTTCCTGACGGGTCTGGACAGATATGGCTAGATGACGTTGGTTGCACTGGAAGTGAGGAAAGTTTAACGAGGTGTCCTCATAACGGATGGGGAAGTCATAACTGTGGCCACGCTGATGATGCTGGGGTAGAATGTTCAACAGGTAAATTATTCTACTTTGTATACACCAAGTCACTGTCTATTTCGTACAAATGCAGACTTTTGATTAGCTTCTCAACAATGCTCTATCATAGTAGATGTGTATGTGATCTTCATATTGGTGGAATCACTAATCATTTTATATTTAACAATTATACCATGAGCTTGAGTCATATATGGGCTAATAGCCGACGAGGTAAGTAGCACCGAGTCAGCTATCACCATATACGACAAAAGGGTGTGGTAGCTATGATTGTTTTATAATATATTCTTACAGCCACAAGTTGCATCAGTGATAAATGTAGAAAGTTGAAAGGTTTTCCTAATGTTTTGGTTGCTGCTTACAGCATTTCGATGTTTTGTTTACAAATGCTCGAAGCAAATAAAATCATTTTAAATTTTTGTTTCCAACAAAAAGCCTGAATCGTTCAGTTAAAAAGTTGCTCAATAAAATAAATGGTTCTTAACTGTGTTTAGATTCGTGCTGACTTACTTTGAATAATTGACGCTTTGAACAAATTAGCACAATTTTGAATTTTCTCGATGCGCTTTCGGTGTTTATAATTCTTAAAAAACCTCATGTTTAACTTCGTTTCCTTATAATAACTGTATTTTCTAAACTGTGAAACGTTTTGCACAGTATTTTTTGGAGTTTACATAGTTGTAAAGCGAATATTTTCCTTTTTTTGTGGATTTTTAAATCTGTTAGCTTTCTAGGTGCCATCTTGTTTTTTTTTGCTACTCGCCGTATATGAGCTTATATACAGAGAGTATTTCAACCAATCAGAATGAAGAATGCTCATGTACAGTGGATGACTATATTACAATTTAGTTTATACCGCAAGCCATCGCATTCGTTGAAACTACAGTCGTTATTTACCCATGTTTTGGTAGCCTACTTCGTGTGTTGTGTGCTTCAAGTGTGAATTAATGCACCAATCGTCAGGAAAATATTCGGAGACAATTAAGAAACCACTATGACACACACACAATGTTGTGGGAGAAGGGTTGATGGGGAGAAATGCTCCAATTCTTATATAATTATAAACTGTTGTCAAATTGCCCCCCCCCCCCCCACAGACTCACAATTATGATTATGCATTATGATTATGATATAGCTGTGTCCTCAGGGGGTAATGGCTCTTGTTAAACTTAATTGGAATTACGACCACAAACGCGAAAAGAAATAAAGAACGACTACATTTTGTGTGTATTTATTAAAGCGAACCAAAAATATAAAAACATGTGTTGCCAAAAGGAGCACGTGACCTATACACTGATCTTTTATGATATCTGGATAGTTCGATGTTTTCGTTGACTGATCTATAATTAAATATTCTTAACACTCCCTCTCGAAAATATGAACTATAACCTTTTAACTAATTTAACATGCGTTTTTAACTCCCATGAGTCCTCTTAATCTTTGAAATAATGTTTTGCCTAGTGGTTTTGTCAGTAGGTCTGCTAACATTTGTTCCGTAGGACAATAGTCCAGAATAAGTTCTTTCTTTGCTACTTTGTCACGGATAAAGTGATATTTAATGTCAATATGTTTCGTTCTTGGATGATACTTTGGATTTCTTGATAATGCTATAGTTCCTTGATTATCTTCTTTAATCACCGTTGGTTTCTTTTGAACAAAACTTATATCTCCGAGTAACGCTCGTAGCCAAATTGCTTCTTGACTTGCTAACGATGCAGCTACATATTCTGCTTCAGTTGACGAAAGTGCGACAACACTTTGCTTCTTACTTGCCCAACTGATCACTCCTCCGCATACTGTGAACAAATATCCTGAATGTGATTTACGACCATTTGGATTACTTCCCCAATCAGCATCAACATAGCCTTTTAACTCGACATCGGTTTCTTTGTTTCCATCGAATGTGATGCCATAATCGATTGTTCCTTTGATGTATCGCAGGATACGTTTCGCCGCCTTCCAGTGTTCTTCTCCTGGGTTTGAACAAAATTGATTCACTGTTCCTAACGCTTGTGCAAGGTCAGGTCTTGTTGCAGTTACCGCGTATGTCAGTCCTCCAATTAAAGCTTGATAGTTCTCTTTATCAATAGGTTCTCCTTCGTTTGGTAGTAACTTCGTGCTTTGATCAACTGGTGTCGCAGCCGGTTTACAATCTTGCATACCAAACTTCTCTAACAAGTTTTCGAGGTATTGCGCTTGGTGTAATCTCATTCGCTTGTTATCTTTGTCTCGTTCCACCTGAATCCCTAGGCAGTAATGAACTTCTCCGAGGTCTTTCATCTCAAATCGTTGTCGCAAAGCTGCCTTTTCTGTAAGTAACATACTCTTGCTGTTACTTGCTGGTATCAAATCATCCACATACAAGGCAATGAGCATAATGTCCTCTCCCTCTCGTTTGATGTAGATACAAGGGTCTGAGCTCGATTTCGTATAACCTGAATTCTCCAAGAATTCATCGATAGTGTTGAACCAGCATCGTGACGACTGTTTCAGTCCGTAGATACTTTTGTTTAGTTTGCAGACCAACTCTTCTTCTCCTTCTTTCACGTATTTTTCAGGTTGAGACATGTATATCTCTTCTTCTAATTTGCCGTTCAAGAATGCTGTAGAAACATCCATTTGATGTACTTCTAGGTTCAACTGGTTTGCGATTGCCAACAATGTACGAATTGATGTATACTTTGCCACTGGTGAAAAGGTTTCTTCGTAATCTAAACCGGGCTTTTGTGAACAGCCTTTCGCCACCAAACGAGCTTTATGTCCTTCTACCGATCCATCTGCTTTGTATTTAACTTTGAATACCCATCTGCAATCTATAGCTTTACGGCCTTTGGGCAAATTGGTCAATGTCCACGTATTATTCTTGATATGAGCGGAGTACTCGTTGTCCAACGCACGTTTCCACTGTTCGTTATCTGGACCGTTCAGAGCTTCGTTTACGGTTGTAGGCTCTTCAAAACTGTACTCGCCATCACTACATGCGACATTATTTTCCCACCAATTGCCAGTAATAACTACGCCATGTCTATCTGGAGGTTCCCGCTTGCGCGTTGATCGTCGTGGTTGTTGTTGCTGTATAACATCCGTTTCTTCACTGGTACTTTCCTCGTTATCAATGTTATCATGGTCTTCTTGAGTTGCTTGCGGCATAGGTTCGTTGATCTCTTGTATTTCTTCTTCATTTTCAGAATCACTTGTGTCGAAAACTTGGATCTCTTTCTTCCGTTGGATAAATTCATCTTCGTCGAATAAAACATCTCTGGATACACATATCTTTCTACTTACGGGATCATATAGTCTATATCCTTTACTTGTAATACTATAACCAACGAATATGCATTTCTTCGTCTTCGAATCCCATTTCTTTCGATTTTCTTTAGGAACGTGCATATACGCTTTACATCCAAACACCTTGAAATGCGACACGTCTGGTTTGCTTCCATAAAAACATTCATATGGAGTCATATTGTCCACCGCAACTGTAGGACTTCGATTTCTAATTATAACTGCCGTGCAAACTGCCTCAGCCCAAAACTTCTTATCCTGTCCTGCATTATACATCATAGACCGTGCAGTTTCCTGAATTGTTCTGTTCATTCTCTCTGCAACTCCATTCTGCTGAGGTGTTCGGGGTACACTAAGCTGATGCTGAATTCCCTTTTCTTTAAGATAATTGGAAAATTCTTTAGATGTGTACTCACCACCGTTGTCTGATCGAAGAATCTTTATCTTCTTCTCTGTCATGTTTGTAACCATTGCTTCGTATTCTTTGAATTTCTCAAGTACTTGATCCTTTGTTTTCATGAAGTAAACAGCCGTGAATCTGGATTTGTCGTCAATAAAGGTTACAAAGTAACGATTGCCACCGAGACTGTTCTCTTGCATTGGTCCACAAACATCACTGTGTACAATTTCTATAATTTCACTTGCTCGAGTCGCCTGTCCTTTTGGAAACGATGCTCGTTTCTGCTTGCCATGTGCACAGCCTTCACAAAACTCTGATTCTTTAGCAGGTTGGAAGTCCATTCCAGTTACTAATTTCTGATCTCGTAACAGACGCAAATTGTTTTTACTCAAATGTCCGAATCTTTGATGCCATAACTCTTCAGGATGCTCATTGGAAGCAATATTAACATCATGAAATCCCACATTCTTTTCATTAACATCAAGGACATACAAGTTATTTTGCAGTTACCAGATCCAGATATTTTTTGAAACTCGTCGAGGACCACACATCCACCTTGGTGGAGCTCAATAGAATATCCTCGCTTAGCAGCAGCACTTACTGAGAAAAGATTCTTTGCTAAGTCTGGGACATATAGAACATCTACCAATCTAGCAGGTTTGTACTCATTTCCGGTTTTAACATCAAGCCAAATATTTCCTTTGCCAAATGCTTGAACTACTCGATTATCACCCAAACATACCTTTTGAGGATTTTCAAAGTGAACATAGTCTACCATCATTTCCTTATCATATGACATATGCTGTGAAGCACCTGAGTCAATATACCATGTCAAATCCTTTCGATTCACAGGTTTCGATGACCAAAATGACGCATGTGAACATGATGCCTTGTATGATGCACCATCTTGTTTCTCTTTGTCTTCCTTTGGTTTTTCTTTCTTGGGTTTACGACATTCCCTTGCCCAATGTCCTGGTATTCCACAGTTGTGACATTTGCCTTTTCTTTTAGGTTTCAAACTTCTCTGATTTGGTCGATCATGTTTGGACACTAAAGCTTTCTCTCCAGCATCTGGGGTTAATAAATTTTCCTTACGCTTGTGTTCCTCATGAAGTAATCTTGCAGTAACAAATTCTAATTTTAAATCATCAGCACGGGATTCTAAAGCTGTGATTAAACCATTATACGATTCAGGGAGACTACATAAGAGCGTTGCAACTTGGTCATCCTCAGTAATAGATGCACCAGCTGCTTCCAGTTGACTTGCCAGCTCTTTCATTTTGTTGATGTGCTCACTCATCGAATCATCAACTCCCATAGACATAGTAAAATACTTCTTACGCAGAAACAGTTTATTTGCTAAGGACTTTATCTCGTAATGACTTTCAAGTTTCGACCATGCTTGTTTTGCTGTTGTAGCCGTACGAACAAGAGACAATTGTTCATCCCCCAAAGACAGACAAATTGTAGCGAGAGCTTTTCTTTCCCGTTTTTGAAATTGCCGACGCTGAGTTTCAGTAGTTCCTTCTTCTGGAGGTTCTACCTCATCGCCCTTAACAATGTTCCAAAGATCCTTTTCCTCCAGAACCATTTGCATTTTAAATTTCCATAAGTGAAAGTTCTCTCCTTTAAACTTTTCGATACGCAACAGCGATCCATATTCGTCGTTTCCCGAGGTCGCCATACACAAGCTCCAAATCGTTAATTTCGCGTTTATTTCTTATAATATATACATCAGAAGCCGAACTAGCGCTCCTGGGCCCATAACCTGTTAAACTTAATTGGAATTACGACCACAAACGCGAAAAGAAATAAAGAACGACTACATTTTGTGTGTATTTATTAACTCGAACCAAAAATATAAAAACATGTGTTGCCAAAAAGGAGCACGTGACCTATACACTGATCTGTTATGATATCTGGATAGTTCGATGTTTTCGTTGACTGATCTATAACTCTGATCTATAATTAAATATTCTTAACAGCTCTCCCGTGTTGGACTTTGCTCAAGGGGTAGTAGCTCCCCAAGATGGGCACTCTCAATGTCCAAGGGGTAGTAGATCCCCGTGATGGTCATTGTTTACTTTAATGTCCAAGGGGTAGTAGATCCCCGTGATGGGCATTGTTTACTTTAAACATGCAAGGGGAAGTGAATCCCCATAACTAATTACAATAAAATATTGAAATAAAATATATATTACATTGTTTTATGTGAGTCTATGGGGTTGAGGGTGACCTTTGGAAGCACTCCATCCCCACAAATGCGCAGCATGCGCATTTCCCATAAAAGAAAAACCTTCCCCCGGAATGTTGGACCAGATTTTTTGGTGTTTTGTTAAAATTGCAATAGCTGTAATGAAATAGAAACTGCTTTGCCAGGTGATGGAAAAACTAGCCGTCTGAGCGTTACCATTGCTTTTATTACAGCTGGATTGTCAGAGAGGTCAGGAAAAACCTGTAATACAGGAAACCTGAATGGGGCCAAGACAACTACCAGCAGCTTCCCCACAAAGCTTCTATATTACAACTTGATGATTAAACCATTGATAATACAGCAAACAGAGCTGACCACCCCTGCAATTCTTATTTCTTCATGATTGCATTTTTTAATAGTTTAAAATCTAGTCCTTGGTTAGGCAAAAACCAAACGCAGACTATTTTCCAGTTGTCTTTCATATCATGTTGTTAAGAATTTTAGAAAAAAAAGTTTCATTGCAATAATTCACATAGTTGTAATGTAGTTTTAAATTGCACTGATAATATTGATAATACTGATTTGATTGAATATTGCCATTGCAACAAGATAATTGCTATATTGCAAAGATCAATTGGCCTTGGTCATCAATTAGTATAACTTTGAAAACATAGCAGTACCATTAGGCAAACATGCTATTTATCTTATAGGAGCTGTGTTGCAATTGACAAGTTGCCAGTTTTAATTACATTGATTGTGACCACATATAATGCATGGTGGTATAAATGGGTAACAAGCTGTTTCAGATATACCAGATAGCTCTCTCTCCCCAACTATAGGGGCCGTCAACAAATTTAGTGTGTAGTGTTTTGTGTGAAGCAAACATGAACAAATTTCATTTCAATGAATTATTAATTAAAATTGAGCTCAAAATGCAGAAAGACAGGATTAACATTAACTTTGGCAAACAAAGTATAAAGTACATGGTCATATAGACCAGGCAATTCCCCAGGTTTTCGAGAAAATGAAGCATTTTTCTAACTGGCAGTAAAATCCCAGTTTAGAATTACCCTAAGTCAAATTCAAAACTATTTGCATATGTAGATTCACATAATAACAGTGCTGAATCTTCTGATAAAAATTACATTTATATTTGGTTTATGATTAATCTTGGCGCAGAAAAATCAAGACTTGTATTAAGCATTAAAATTCAAATCAATATTGAACCATACATATGACGACAAATATGCATGGAAAAGGCTTTCAATGTTTTCTAATAATGTGACGTTGATATAAACACTTGAACTTTGAACGTCATCATCTTTGCCGAATCAAATGTCAAATTCACAGTAAAGTATAAGTCGAATATATCAGATTATTTAAGTAAGCTTTATGCCTGAGTTTTATCACAAATGAAAAACTTTATGCATTTTGGTTAGATTTTTCATCGAAATGTGCACTAGAAGTTTGAATAGAACGGAATACTTACGATACCATAATATAACTTGCGCGCAATATGATAATATGTTGATAGCTAATGTGGATCTCAGCCAAGTGCTCAGCAACTCTTCCCGGCGGTGTTTCAATGTTGTTCCAGTTGTTACCCATAAACTTTGACTAATCGCGGTACTCGGTGAATTGGCAAGACAATACTTTACCGGCATATAATACAAATGAGACGAATATATACAGGAGATTCGCCGAAGACAGATTCCACTCGCACATATCGACTCCAACGTCAAATCCTTCCCTACAACGCTAGGTTGTACCTTTTCTTTGAGAACCCACAAATCTTGATCGTTCGTTGTATTCCCAATTTTCTTTTAGCTTGGTCCATGCCTTTTCTTGGTTAGGACTTGAAAGATTGTGAAACTGTGACCTTTGTCTTGACCCTTGTCTTATACGCGAATGCTCTTCATAGTGTTCTGTATATAATCGGAGGAAAACTGAATTGGACGGAAAGCACTATATTTTGTCTTCGGACATACTCGGCCGTACAATCAGCGTGTCAGCGTCAATTTCAAAATATTGTCGTGGAGGTCAGACGCTTTTGCTTGCATGTGACAGAATGATACTTTTTTATCCAGGCAGGAAACTATTTAGACAACATGGTTAAACCTGATTGGTCCACCTGCCCAGACACATAGGGAGAGATGTAGACAATGGTTTGTTGTTAAAGTTGGCATTGAGCCTAGCACGTGTATGAACATGCGTTTCCCAAATTGACCTTTGTACACTGCAAGACTTTGCACAATTTTACTTCTGGCCCGACGCTTGTTTCATTAACTTAAGTTTATAGTGCTGTTACACATATAAACTCGCTTTTATCCTTATACAGTAACTCTAAAATTTTAAGGTTTTTCAACCTTTTAATTATATGTTTTGTATGTTTCGATATCTCCTGCCAAAAAGTCTTTATCGTTTATTTTGAACTGCATGTGTTTATGATTCCAGATACGCTGCGAGAAATTTTCTTGATATCTGTTATTTCATCATTTTGAAGGAAATTAGAGTTGTTTTTATTTGTCAATTTTAAACTTATTTCCAACCTAAATTGGAGCAGCATTTTGAAAAGTCATACAGCAATGTTAATAGGTTAATAAATTGACAACGGTCTCGTATCTGTTTATGTCGCACTCCCAGGTTTATGAAAACTTCTCTGTCCTCGTCCGCTGGCCCATGTTATGAAATAGACAACATGGCCGGTGGTAGAGTGATGCACAGTGTTTTCTGGTTTTTTTTTGTTTTTTTCTGTTTTTAACCAATTTCTTTTTTGTTAAAAAATAAACTTAAACTCAGATGCATCTAACTGTATGAAAACTGGCCTTGTCAGTACTCTGATAGATATGATCTCAGTATTATATGTCTTTGCCAAGTCCTACCCTCACAGTATGATTGTGGTGCTGTTTATTTTTTATGAAATTGTTTTGAACTGCAGTGAGAATGCTTATTGAGGTTGATGACTAAGTGATTATTATATATTTCCTAACTGCATGTGCTGTGTATATTCTGTAACTTGTGTTATTAGTCTTATACAATAGAAATTAAAAGATTCATTTATGAATTTACCAGTTAAAGGATAATACATTCTCAACAAGTTCATGTATCCGTACTTATATAACTATATATAGTGTGTTTTCTTCAGGTAAAACTTAATCATGTGCTTTTCAAAAGGTGTGTAAAAAAGCATGTCTATTGGTGTGTTATATTACACACCTTCTGTGAAGGTGTGATATAAAGCACTTTCTAGGTGTGTAACAAAACCCACTAAGGTGTGTTTGAAAACGCACCATGGTGTGCTAGAAAACACACCGAGGTGTGTTAGAAAACGCACCAAGGTGTGCTAGAAAACACACCTTTATACAAAACCCACCTTAAGGTGTGTTAAAATTTGGACAACAGAAAACACACCTTAAGGTGCGTTTTGTAACACACCTAAAGGTGTGTTTAACACACCATAACGTGTGTTAAACACACCTGAAGGTGTGTTGTAAAACCCAACTTAGGGTGTGTTAAACACACCTTAAGGCGTGTTTTAAAACCCATCTTAAGGTGTGTAAAAATTTGGACAAAAAGGTGTGTTAAATTAACACACCTTTTTTTAGAGTGTATATGGCGCTTTCAAACAGCATAACATCTCCTGCTCGATATCCTGTCTTTATCAGTCGATCGCTCTCCACCTCATGCCTGCGCCTGATTTGTTCTTTTTATATCGTCGTACCCATAGAGACTATAAATAACACTAGAGGGGGCATCGAGAGTAAAATTTGGGAACGCGGCATTTGGGTGGCACATTCAAGTCCCGGATGTTCACAGACAAAAAAAGTCGTTTTAGACGAGTTTTTCTGCTTTTTAAAATATGTTTTTCCACGTAGAAATATTGAAAATATTCCAGATTCTACAAAATAATAAAAACAGTCGAAAAAGTAGTATTTGCAAAACCAACAAAACTGGCAAAATGACCCCAAAAAACGTTGAGGAAAACATTTCATACAGATTTCTGCTGTTGCTAAGATGGTTACTAAGACAGTTGCTAAGATAGTTGCTAAGGAAGCATTAGCTCAGTCAAAAAGCTTCCCAATCGCCGCATTCCCTTTTGTTTTACTGAAACAGATTATGATGCCCCCTCCAGTGTTATTTATAATCTATATGGTCGCACCCCGCTCCTAGCCTACAAACAAACAAAAATGGCAAACTTTTTTCATCAGTGTGACTGCAGCATGCTTAGTTAATATGTTTGCCAGCTAGAACGTCTTAGCATTACAAAGATTTTGCTCATTCTGCAATTTCAAATGCAACGAAAAGAAAATTCCGCGACATTCACACGCAGTTTGTACTACAACGCATTTGGAAACATTACTGTAAGCCTTGTATGAAAATAAAAGAAGTTACGGAAAGTCGTGACAAGATGCACGAGCTACTTCTTTGTTATATTCTCTGTATCTTTATTCTAATTTATAATTTAAGTAGGAAAAATCTGCAATGTGATTGGCTAATGACCATGCATTATATATCACGCCATAATGCACGCTGCTAGCTTTTTGAGCTTTCAAGCATACACTCGTAAAAAACGAGACAGTTAAAGCGAATTTCACAAGATTAGGAATTAGATAAAAGACAAAATTTGACCAGTAAAGCAAAAACTAATTTTTTTGCCTATTTATATACTTCTGCTAAATAGAAATTCACATAAAAAATTCTAAAAGTACGAATTCGAACATTTTGCGGCCACACTTCATATTGTTTCACATTTGTACACAAATAAAAAAAGTCTGATTGTGAAAGCCAAATAGCAGCATGAGTACGACGGTTTGAAATTCATATTTAATACAGAAGATAAGAAACCAATTTTCTAAAGAGCACCTTTAAAATCACTTAGTTGGAAACGATGGAAAAAATTTTCTGCATTTCAGTCGCTGAACTTTGTAGCTTCCAAGTCGTCGAAATGCTAAAATTAACAGCGGTATGCCGTCGAACTATTTTCAATTCAAAGCATGACCGCTGACAAACGTTCTTCAAAATTTTTCTTGTCTTTGCTAGGCAACTTCATGACAAGGAGATTTTGTTACATGTTAAGACAAATGATGAAAGTGTCTGAATGAATAATATCTGTATCATATATTTTAAAAGAAATAGATAACTAATCTTGAGCATTTATGGTGTAATAATGCACTTGGGAAATGTTGGACGAATACTCGAGAAACTTATAAAACACTCGGCTATGCCTCGTTTTTACACGTTTCTCTCGTATTTTCCCAACATTTGCCTCGTGCATTATCACACCATAAGTGCACGAGACTCTTTTTCTATTCCTTAATTAGTTTTAAACAAACATTTTTATCAGTATAAACTATAATAATCACTTTTTAAATTCCATCTACTTAATATAGTCGTTCGTTTACAAGGACCATTAAGTGCGAATGGCATTGGTCGTCTGGAGGTGTTTTTTAAAGACCAGTGGGGAACAGTCTGTGACGACGGATGGGATATGAACGATGCTAACGTTGCCTGCCGTCAACTTGGTTATAAACATGCTGTTAAAACTCTAATAGGGAGCAATGTTCCTGACGGATCTGGACAGATATGGCTAGATGACGTCGGTTGCACTGGAAGTGAGGAAAGTTTAACGAGGTGTCCTCATAACGGATGGGGAAGTCATAACTGTGGCCATGCTCAGGATGCTGGGGTAGAATGTTCAACAGGTAAATTATTCTACTTTGTATACACCAAGTCACTGTCTATTTCGTACAAATGCAGACTTTTGATTAGCTTCTCAACAATGCTCTATCATAGTAGATGTGTATGTGATCTTAATATTTGTGGAATCACTAATCATTTTATATTTAACAATTATACCACGAGCTTGAGTCGTATATGGGCTGGTAGCCGACGAGGTACGTAGCACTGAGTAGGATATTAACCATATACGGCAAAAGCGAAAGGTATAATTGTTTTATGATATAGTCTTATAGTCACAAGTTGCATCAGTGATAACTGTAGAAAGTTCAAAGGCTTTCCTAATGTTTTAGTTGCTGTTTACAGCATTTCTGCATTTCGATGTTTTGTTTACAAAGACTCGAAGCAAATAAAATCATTTTGAAACGTTATTTCCAACAAAAAGCCTAAATCATTCAGCTAAAGAGTTGCTCCGTGAAATAATGGTTCTTAAGTGTGTTTAGATTCGTTCTGACTTGCTTTGAATAATTGACGCTTTGAACAAATTAACACATTTTTAAATTTTCTCGATGCGCTGTCTGTGTTTATAATTCTCAAAAGACCCTATATTTAACCTTGTTTCCTTATAATAAATGTATTTGATAACCTGTTAAACGTTTTGCACAGTATTTTTTGGAGTTTACATAGTTGTAAAGCGAATATTTTCCTCTTTTGTGGGTTTTTAAATCTGTTAGCTTTCTAGGCACCATCTTGTTTTTTGCTACTCAACGTATATGAGCTCATATACAGTGATTATTTCAACCAATCAGATTGCAGAATTGTACATTAATGGATGACTATATTATAATTTAGTTTATACCGCATGCCATCGAATTCGTTGAAACTACAGTCGCTTGTAGTTATTTACCAATGTTTTGGGAGCCTACTTGGTGTGTTGTGTGCTTTAAGTGTGAATTTATCCTTATAACTCTAAAATTCTAAGGTTTCCAACATTTTATTCATATGTTTTGTATGTTTCGAGATCTCCTGCCAAAAAGTCTTTATCGTTTATGTTGAACTGCATGAACTGTTGAACTGTTTATGATTCCAGATACGTTGCGAGCAATTTTCTTGATATCTGTTATTTCATCATTTTGAGGGAAATTAGAGTTCTTTTTATTTGTCAATTTTAAACTTATTTCCAACCTAAATTGGAGCAGTATCTCGAGAAGTCGTACAGCAATGTTAATAAGTTAATAAATTGACAACGGTCTCGTATCTGTTTATGTCGCACGCCCATGTTTATGAAAACTTCTCTGTCCTCGTCCACTGGCCCATGTTATGAAATAGACAACATGGCCGGTGGTAGAGTGATGCACAGTGTTTTCTGTTTTAATACGAATGTCTTTGCCAAGTGCAATGAGGAATATTGTTGAGGCTATAGGTGAAAATAATTCAATTTTATAAGATGAATCTTTATACTCTTTTTTGAAGAGTCTAAAAGTTATAAATGTGCATCCCGGAGAGGCCGAGTGCGTCATATATCTCACGTTAAAACTTGCCAGAAAAATTCCCAAGAAAAAGAATAAAAACTGCCGGATTAAGTTTAAGTATAGAGACATGAAGAAACTAACAAAGTAAATTTTAATATATTGTAAATTTTAATACTTCTTTGTTAACCTAGCTATTGTGTGGTGTTCATGTGGTATTATCTACGATAATTTTTTGTATCTGTTTGTGCTAATAACTATTTAAAATTATACATATAGGTAGTTGGAAAGTAATTTATAGAATGTAGAAAAATATTACTTAGCATCTAATACATATGATCTTTAGAATTTTAGTGATTTGAATGGAACTGACCTGTATCAAACATTATGGCAAGAAAATATTTTTGCCTGAAATATCACCTTAAGACCATGTCTAATGATACATTGTTACTAATAAGATAATCATTATGATAATGTTATAATGAAACATACTAATAATCATTATTATATACTGAGTGTCAAAGTTCAATTATTCCTGTTTCTTATTGGTTAAGAGCGTATCACGTGATAGTGGAGAAATTCTACTGTCTCCCTGGCAACGTAGCTAAACGGTGGACATTACTTTTATTCACCGGTAAATAACAAATCCACAGAGCCTCACGGAGCCATGTAAGGTAAAAGGCAATCCTTTTTATACATGTTTGATTGATTTGTGGTACTTTTCTTCTCTTTTGACGTTCAGTATATAATAAAATACTTATTGACTGAGACCTCGAGAAAGCAGTATGTTTTGTGGACCCTCGACTGTCGATGTTTCCCTCGGCTCGGGAAACTTCGACAGTCTCTGGTCCACAAAACATACTGTTTCCCTCGGTCTCAGTCAATAAGTGTTAATTATTACATGATTGCCTCCATTGCATTTTCCCTGCATAAGGCCTGTCCATAGTGAAATTTTTGTGTTTGAAAAACTACATGACCAACCTTTGATATTGCTGTACAGTTTACATTTAGTTTATTTTCAACACTTTGACATCTTCTTAGCCTGTTTTAGTTGGTCAAGGGGTGTGTTTTCTAAAGGGTTCAGCAAAAAGTATTTGTAAACCAATTGTCAGGAGAAAAAATTCAAGTGGAAAAGAGAAAAATAAAGATATAAAACTCTGTTTTTTTCCAAAATGTACTGGTTTAAAGTAAAACTTCTTCATTTTCTCAGAGCATGTTCACCTCTGGTTTCATTGTCAACCAGCAAAAAAAGTAATGTTGCCCTTTGCACCACAAAAGCACAGTGGATGTGACATTTTGTCAGTCCGAAACTAGAAATTTCAAAATTGATTAATGGCCAATAATATTACTTCTGGCCGTCTGGCTGACTATATATAAACAGATTCTCAACCACTTTCTGCCGTCTTTGAAAATCTACAGTAATTCACAACATTATTTGAAAAAATAAGCAAAGTAATCAGTGCCGATAAACTTCAGCACAGTAGTTGGGAACTACAAACCTTTAATGTCCTGATCGTGGCGTAAAACAAAACCTTTTACAGCCATATCAGTTTTTTCCTATTTGTTCAGCCATTAATAGCGATATGCAGACAAGCACAATACTGGCCAAACAGCTGATATTCTTTTCCTCTTTGATCACGATTAGAGATCATCGAACATCACGGCAGATATAATGGTAAAGTTGACATACATTAAGCGACATTTCAAAACCTGTTGGCAGGACAGCAATTATATCTCTTGCGCAAACTATAGATTATACAGCTTCCCTTTGTTGATTTTAAAATTTAGATGATTATTTTATGTTTTTCTTACCGCAATAATTATACCTTCGACTGTATCTTCTAAAGTAGCATTCATTGCGGACCCTAGCCTCGTTCCCAGGGCCTTTTAGAGTGAAGGAAATGGCCCTGACACCGGCTATCTTTCAAAACCACGAGTTGTGGTTTTTGAATAAATTAACGCGATAACTGTATGCGATTTTTTTTTCCAAAATGGCGGATACATCGAAGTGTTTAGAACAAAACACGTAATGCAGCGCCTTAGTAAAGCGCTAAATTTCACTCGTAATTTTTTCTCCACGCAGATATACGGATATACGGTTTTGAATAAATTAACTGGGTGAGGTTATCGACCAATGAAATTGCAGAAGATAGCAGCCGGTGCCAGGGCTTTTCCCTCCCTCCATTTTGGTGAAAAAGGCCTTGGGATCGAGGTTCATTGCGGACGTCATTGTGTTTAATTATGCTTTAGAATGCAAAAACCATGCCACCGCACCTTTGCGTCAGAATTTTGACGCGGCCAAACAACCTGAACATAGATATAGTAGGCCCTAGATAGTCAACGCGTACCCATCGCAGGTGTCGCAGGTATGATAAATCCAGGATGGCGCCGTTAACCGGATAAAAAACTAGAGAGTTCTAATACGAAAAACAGGTTTTTGGACATTTTAGACGGTTTAACTGCTGCGAATGCCGCTCAAACGGACTTTTTTGAAAATAGATCACTATTGCCAAGGTTTTTGAACGTAAAATGAGTGAGATTGATTCTTATAAAATAATCGTTCGAATAAAGATTTCAAGGAGTGAACGTTTTGACCGGTTTCGTATGTTTGCGTGGATTATTGGACTTTTAACACTTCAATCACGAGGTCGATCGCATATATTTAGAAAAGGATGTCTAGTATGGATGTTTTAGATGTAATCTGATAAGCGGGTGCCGAATTTTTTAAAAAATAACATGCGTTAAGTTACTCGTTGTCATCAGCTACGTACGTCGGCTGGTATATGACTTCTAGTGATTACTGCATATACCCCTCCCCCACCCCAGCTAGAAGGTAGAATTTTATTTGTTTGTTGAATATAGCTTTTATGAATTCAAGAGAAATGATTGTGCATAATCTGCTAACAAAGTGATACAAGTATAGCAACAAATGATTTTTTGTATGAAAGAAACCCATGTTTCTATGGCTTTAAATGATCGTCTGTGTGTTCTTTATACTTTACCGCACCCGAAATACGCCAGTGCGCGATGGTGTTATTTGTTTCTCGTTCTTTTATAAATGTGTTTCATGCCGTATGTATGTCATGATTACTAGAGTACAGACCACAGTTTAAAAGTATAAAATTGCTGATTGTGTTAAATCTGCTGACAAAGTAATGCAAATATGACAAAAAAGCATTTTGTGCAGATACATGCAATTTAACACTAAGCAAAAATCTAAATAACGCTGAAATTCAAAATCACTAAAAGTAATAATTTGCAAAAAAAGTGAGATTTAGACTGAACAATACTCGAGAAGCCTGTTAAACATCCGGCTTACCTCGTGACTCACACACTTCTCCCGTATTTTCGCTACATTTACCGCATGCAATCACACCATGAGTGCACGCGACTCGTTTATAATTCCTAATTTGAAAAAAACATTTTTATCGGTGTACACTATAATAATCACTTTTTAAATTCTATCTACTTAATATAGTCGTTCGTTTACAAGGACCATTAAGTGCGAAAGGCATTGGTCGTCTGGAGGTGTTTTTCAAAGACCAGTGGGGAACAGTCTGTGACGACGGTTGGGATATGAACGATGCTAACGTTGCCTGCCGTCAACTTGGTTATAAACATGCAGTTAAAACTCTGATAGGGAGTAATGTTCCTGACGGGTCTGGACAGATATGGCTAGATGACGTTGGTTGCACTGGAAGTGAGGAGAGTTTAACGAGGTGTTCTCATAACGGATGGGGAAGTCATAATTGTGGCCACGCTGATGATGCTGGGGTAGAATGTTCAACAGGTAAATTATTCTACTTTGTATACACCAAGTCACTGTCTCTTTCGTACAAATCAGACTTTTGATTAGCTTCTCAACAATGCTCTATCATAGTAAATGTGTATGTGATCTTCATAGTGGCGGAATCACTAATAATTCTATATCTAACAATTATACCACGACCTTGAGTCGTATATGGGTTAATAGCCGACGAGGTACGTAGCACCGAGCTGGCTATCAACCATATACTGCAAAAGATAGTGGTAGCTATGATTGTTTTATAATATAGTCTTATTAATTGTCACAAGTTGCATCAGTGATAACTGTAGAAAGTTGAAAGGTAATAGTATCATAAATGCCGATCGACCTTTTTTTAGGGGAGAGGGGCGCAAGGAGGGCAAGAGGGGGCGCACACATATTGAGGGGGCGCACCCTCATTAGAATATCGTGCCCTGATTGGTCAAACAGCGTACGTACACCCCGTGACGCACGCTATAGCAGCGCTCTGATTAGTTAAAAGAGCGTACGTACACCCTGTACGTACGCTATGGCCGCGCTTTGTTTACATTGTCTGCATTCTTTCAACAATTGCGGGTTTCATATTTCATATGTCGTGTTTGTGTTGTGTAATATAGTCTAGTTATTATGTGTCGCGTTATATGACCGTGTATTTTGTGTGGTTTTTTTTTCGCACAGCATTGTTTACGATATCTTCAGAATATGTTTAGTACCGTAGTACAAAATTTAAAGAAAGAAATACAGGCGATATTTTGTGAGTAAGAAGAAATTATTTCGTCATAGACTTATATACAACATTAGTAAGGTTTCTGTCTAACATTTCTAAGGTAATATCGTCCCAGTGTTTTTTGAGTTTGCTTATGTGCTGGGGGTATTTGTACATCAGCCTGCTCGAAATGCGGTTGCTCCAATTGTTTATCGCCAGAATCACCTTTGTCTGCAACTGATTCGTCATCGCTCACATCTGGAGAATTATTCTCGGTATTTGTGTCGTAAGTGTACCAGTGTTTTGTCGAATGCTCAATTGTGCGTGGTGGTGTTAAATAGTGAGGCATAGGTGAATGCCCTTCGTGTTCTTCCTCTCCCACGTCTATATTCGAATGCTGTGCTTCGCTTTCACTAGGCTGTGCTGCGATCACTGTCCTCGGCATCGACCTGTACTATATCATCTTCATCACTATACTCCACGTCAGCGTGTAATTGAGAAGACTGTGGTTTGTTCTTGGCCTCGTCAATGCCCTTTGTGGCTTTTTTTATGAAACCTGTCAGCTGATTTTCAAGACTTTGAAATTTACTTTTTAACTGATTTTTAATTGTTTGAAATCTATGATATTCATTGAAATAGAGTGTACTTTTCTCATCAGGAGTCATAGACGGTGCGTTTAAGATATTTTCCATTTCCTGTTCCGTATTGTACATGGCATTAAGTATAGGAGGTTGCCAATACGATTGCTTTCTCATATATCCACTAAGTTGCTGTTGTAAACCATTTCTCTCCCCAGGCAATACATTTGTTTTTAGGTGGTGATGATCATGGGAGTCGGTTTAAGGTCAAGCATAAGATACCTGCTGTGTTTGCCAAGTACTAAACAGATATATTAGATAGATAGATAGATAGATAGATAGATAGATAGATAGATAGATAGATAGATAGATAGATAGATAGATAGATAGATAGATAGATAGACAGACGGACGGACGGACGGACGGACGGACGGACGGACGGACGGACGGACGGACGGACGGATGGATGGATAGATAGATAGATCAACTTTATTTAACGAGGGTAGAACACGTTACAGCCAAGGCTGAAAAACTTGTGGCCCTCACTACACTAATTACAGGCAATAATTTATAATATACAATATAATTACACTATGTTACAAACTCAATAACTAGAAAACTTGTGTTCCTCACAAAACTAAGAATATCAAAGTATAATAAACTATATTATAAATTTATCCTACACTAATTACAGCAATGTTAAAAATGATCTAAATTTAGATATTGTTCAGTTAAGAATGTTCGATATTTATTCTTAAAAGTAACTATGTTGGAACAAGATCTAATGACTATGGGAATGCTATTCCACAGTTTAGCTGCAGATACTAAAAAAGATTTGCCACCTTCCTTTTCCCGATTGTATTTGGGGCAAACAACTGTTATTCTACCATATCATGAAGTTCGTGAAGATATTTGACTAACTGTTACAAACTTTTCGGCAACATAAGATGGGGCTAGATCATTTAAACTCTTAAAAACCATGCAACATTTATTTATTTTAAGTTCGTCAGTAAAAGGAATCCATTTCAGTTTATTGAACAATGTTGTAGTTCTTTCTTCTCTTAGTTTGGTATTTAAGATGACCCTTGCTGCACGTTTTTGAAAACCAAACAATCTACCAAGATTTTCTTGGCTGGTCATCGACCAAACCAAACCACCATACATAAACAATGGTTTTATTATAGCATTGTAGAATTGGATTCGCTCTCTAATTGGTAAATTATGTTTTATGGAATTTAATAATCCGATCCTCTTGCTCAGTTTTTTGCATAGCTCGTCGGTGTGATCATTGAAACTTAGGTTCTCGTCGAAGATAACTCCAAGAGCTTTATAACACGAGACCTGTTCAAGTGGCACGCCTTTAGTTGTGGTAATGTTTAATACTTGCTCATCTAGAGAAAGTTTAGCTTTTAATCTTTCGCCTGTAACAAGCGTCGATTTCGTTTTGTCTGTATTCAGCTGGAGATGGTTATTTTCTGACCAGTGCTCCAAGTTCGAAGTGCTTCTACATAGGTTGTCGCTCAAAGTCTGGGAATCTGACCAGGGGCAGAGTTACTTATCGTAGTGTCGTCGGCAAATATGTCCACAATAGAAGGGTGAGATATCGCTACAGGAAGGTCGTTTATGAATATCAAAAAAAGTGTAGGAGCCAGTACCGAACCCTGGGGCACGCCATGGGTGAGGTATTGAGACGAGGAGGGTACATTGTTGATAAAAGTACGTTGTTTACGTAATGTAAGATACGAAGTAATCAACTGTAAGCTTACACCTTCCAAGCCGTAGATATGAAGTTTGTGGATTAGTACCTTGTGGTCCACGAGATCAAAGGCTTTCTTAAAGTCAGCGAACACCATTCCGTTGATGAAATTCTTATCCAAATTATTCACTAACCTATCGTAAATATTTATGAGAGCCGTTTCCGTTGAATACTGCCGCCTAAAGCCGGATTGGAATCTATATAAAAGGTTATTGTTCTTTAAAAAAGTATGGATGGCATTATGCAGATGACGCTCAAGGACTTTCGATATCACAGGCAATACGGATATTGGTCGGTAATTATTTTTATCAGACTTAACCCCACTCTTGTACAGCGGTGTTACCTTCGCCTCTTTCCAAACTGTGGGGAAAACCCCACGAGCTATGCAAATGTTGATCAACTTCGTAAGAGATTCGATTATAGCTGGTGCTGCTATCTTTAACAATTTTATACTTAGACCATCAGTACCAGTTGCCTTGTCAGATGGTATGGCTTGTATTATATCATATACCTCTTGGGTTGATACATCAGGAAAAAGCAGTTTATCATCAGAGCCCTTAAATTTCCGGACAAGATCAGAAACTGTAGTTGGATTGAATTCACTATTAACATCGGCAGTCAGATTTTTTGCGAGATTAGAGAAATGATTGTTAAATATTTCAGCAATCTCCGCTCGATCTCGTATTTGTTTACCGTTTTCTTCAAGGAATGAGGGGCCATTTGCGGCTATATTTTTGCCTGTAAGATTTCGGATCGTTGACCAAAGTTTTTTGGGGTCGTTGCGATTTTCTTGAAACGATAAATGGAAATAGTTTTTCTTAGCAGATCTTATCGCTGCAGTTACTTTATTTTTTGCCCGCTTTAGATCAAACCAGTCTCTTTCAGAGTTAGATAGTTTTGCAGTTTTAAGTTTTTCATCTCTAGATTTAATCAACTGGAGCAGTTCTGATGTAAACCATTTGAGCTGCGTCTCATTCTTAATACGTTTTTTAATAAGTGGTACGTGGGTGTTAATCGCATCATTAAGAAGATGATACCATGCATCAATTACATCATCCACTTCTTCGAAAACAAAAGCAGAATCCCAGGGGATCATATGCAAAGTTTTTAAAAATTCATCTTCATTTAACTTCTTAAGATTTCTATAGACGATGTACTTGTGGCCATTTATATTATTTGAAGAACATTGTTTGTATAAACGTACTCCAAAAATAGGCAAATGATCAGAAATGCAAATTTCAGGGCAAACAATGTTAACAATTCTGTTCGGTGTATTGCTCCAAATATGGTCCAAACAAGAATTACTTGCAGGTCGAGTGACTGTTGTGACTAACTGAGTAAATTTGGAATCTTTCAGGGCTTTCGCGAGGCGTTGTTTCTTATAAGAACAGTTTAAAAAATCAATGTTAAAATCACCAATTAAAATTGTTTCGCTGTTCAACATGTGTACGCGTTCAATATTTTCGACCAATTTCTCATCAACTTCACACTTTAAAATTTGAGGGCGATAAATCGCAGCTATTAAGATATTTCGTTTGGACTTAAATGGGCATACCTGGAGCCAAAGAACTTCTAGGTCAGACTCTTCCAAATTTATTGAACTAACTTTTTATTTCGAAAAGCTCTTAGCCTTTTATACAAAATTTACATAACATAAAATAATTAACATACCACCTGATGACAAAATAATTAACATAAACTAATAAACATAACACTTCCTTTATTACCAAAACTAAGAATCCAATGTTCATTGTCCGTACTTCTATCAAGTATACACTGCGACTCACGATATTAGTTTTATAAGATATTTATGCCGTACGTATTCAAATAGAGCATTGCTATTCATTAACACTTATGAACAACAAAACAAAGTTGTGAGAAGATCTTTACGATGTTGATATTTGATGTTAGTCACATGACTGAAAAAATATGGCGCTGTTCCATATTTGAGGCGGACCCCGCTATTAGTTTTAAAAATATGATAACACGACAGGACGTCATTTTTGACTTAATTGGAAGTGGAAACGACATTCTTTAACCAAAAACAGCATAGGTAACAACAAGAGAATGTTTTAGCTAGAAAATAAACGAACTTGGTGTCATAGTTGAAGGATTTTTCAAAGATTACGTGGAGCGGTGGAAAAGAGAGATTCTGGACTTCTAAAATGGATAAGAATGGAAGGTATTAGGCGTTTGAGGGAGAACTGTTCGTAAATTATCATGATCAACGTCTATCAACATTTTGAGAAAGTTTGCTTTGCCATATATCTTCAAAACTAGCAATGATGGATTCCTGGTAAGCAATAATAATTCTAAAAATATACCTTAATTATTGTCGTGGAAGAAACTGGATTAAGCGAAAAGTGCATGAAAGCACAACAAGTCGAGACAGACAAGACAGACAAGTCGAGATCAATATGATAATGCCCTAATGCTGGGAAAAGGAACTTCTGATGAAAGCTTTTAGGTACCTACCAAAGAAGTGGTAGAGCGATGATTTAGGTCCGTATTATTAGCAACCACATGTCTTCGTATGTGCCTAAATGTGCAAAAGAGACCTCTAATCCTTATTTCCGCTGTAACCAGCAGAACTCGTTTACTTTACCACTTCTTTGTTGACTCCTTAGCCTCGCCGGTCACAGACCATCATTGAATATCAATAATCTAACCCATGCATGCATATTCCAAGCTTTATCATGCTGATTTCGTCTGGCCGTCAAAAGGGCAAACTTCTGTTGTGCTCTCAAGCATTTTTTTTTGCCTCAATCCAGTTCCAAACGTTTATTCAAGTACACCAGTGGAGGTACTTTTAGAATTATTATTGCTTGCCAGGAATCCATCATTGCTAGTTTTGAAGATATATGGCAAAGCAAACTTTCTCAAAATGTTGATAGTCGTTGATCGCGATAATTTACAAACAGCTCTTCTTCAAACACCTAATACCTCCCATTCTTATCCATTTTAGAAGTCCAGAATCCCTCTTTTCCACCGTTTCACGTAATCTTTGAAAAATCCTTCAACTATGACACCAAGTTCGTTTATTTTCTAGCTAAAATATTCTCTTGTTGTTACCTATGCTATTTTTGGTTAAAGAATGTCGTTTCCTGCACTTCCAATTATATTAAAAACGACGTCTTATCGTGTTATCATACTTTTAAAACTAATAGCGTGGTCCGCCTCAAATATGGAACAGCGCCATATTTTTTCAGTCATGCGACTAACATCAAATATCAACATCGTAAAGATTTTCTCACAACTTTGTTTTGATGTTCGTAAGTTTTAATGAATAGCAATGCTGATTTTGAAACGTACGGCGTAAATATCTCATAAAAGTAATATCGTGGATCGCAGTGTATAACTAAACTATACTATGTTGTTTTTTTTGTTGTTTCTTTTAACTTATAATTAGATAATGTCTAAGGAATGTAAACAAATTATACTTCTTCAATTAAACGTTTTGGTTTCGTACGAATACGAATTGGATACCAACGAGTACCCAAATGTTTTTCACTACGGTTTGTAGCATCAGGTTCTTTGATTACCGTTGATGATAATTGTTGAGCTGGAGGTTGTGGGTTAGTTTCCTGGGTTATGGGTAGAGTTGAACACGGCTTACTGGGTTGTCCTTCGGTACTACTCTTTGTCACACCAACTTCTACTGCCACGGAGGTAATCGGTCTAACCGGTGGTGGTGACCTCTCCATCTTAGCTGACAAACAGGGACGCAACATATCAAGTCTGGTTCGGAGTCTTCGACCCATCAAGATTTCAGCTGGGGTGCGACCAGTAGCGGTATGTGGAGTCGTACGATATCCCAACAGAAAACGTGCCAATTTTTCTCCAACAGATCCTTCTTCATTCTTACAAATCTTCATGGCGTCTTTGAATGTTCTTACTACTCTTTCTGCTTCACCATTTGAAGCAGGATGATAGGGTGATGATAAACATTGTCGAATTCCGTTCAACTTCAAAAAATCTTTCATTTCTTGCGCCACAAATTGCGGGCCATTGTCCGACACAATCTCTTCAGGTAAACCATGAACTGAAAATAGGTGACGTAACGCTCCAACCGCTGCAGCAGTGGTAGTTGATGACATTAATAGGACTTCAATCCACTTCGACTTGGCATCGACTACTATAAAATACATTCCACCCTGAACTGGACCCGCAAAGTCGAGATGAATTCTTTGCCTCGGACGTACCGGCCAGATCTACGGATTACTCACTTTGAAGGGCGAGTTGCAGCGGTTAGCTTGACAACTGGTGCAATCTCTGACCGTCTATTCGATATCTTGATCCAATGTTGACCACCACACATGCAAACGTGCCAAAGATTTCATTCGCACCATTCCTGGATGATTTATGTGCAACTCCGTCAACACCTCCCTTTGATATCTATTTGGAATCACCTCTCTGGTTCCTCTCAGCAGGCAGTCTTCCTCTACAGTAAACTCATCTTGCTTCGTAAAGTAAAATCGAAGTTCTTCAAGTAAACTTCCTTCATCTGGCCAACCATGCAACAGGAAATAAACCACGCGAGACAAAATAGGATCTTTTTGCGTAGCTTCTCGGATCATACATACAGAAATCGGTGCCCGTTCCAACTGAATTCGGTTTACCTTTTCTGCTTCTGAAATCCACACATCTGGCTCATCCACAATTTTCCTCGGCAACCGGGACAATGCGTCAGCATTAGCATTATTTTCAGAGGTTCGGTATTCGACATCCTATTGATATGCACTAAGTTGGATGGCCCACCTCTGCAGACGTGACACCGCCAACACAGGAGCACCGCGTTTCGGTCCCAGGTTCAAAGTCACAGATTATGATCGGTTACTAAGGAATAGCGCCGTCCATATAAGTACTGGTGGAATTTCTTCAATCCAAAAATTATTGCCAGAGCCTCTTTCTTGATCATGGAACAATTTTGTTCACTAGCAGAGAGTGTTCGAGACGCATAAGCTATAGGTTGTTCTTCTCCATCATCTGATACATGAGATAACACAGCTCCTATGCCACAGGACGATGCAGCAACAGCTAGTCTCACAGGTTTCTTAGAGTCGTAATGCGTTAACAATGGTGAATTTTCTAAGGCTGATTTCAAAGTCTCGAATGATATCTGACAGTCGTCGGACCATTTCCAAGGAACATCCTGGGATAGTAGACGATTCAGAGGGTTTACCAAAGTTCCCATATCTGGAATAAACTTACGATAATAATTCACAAGGCCCAAGAAGGACTTTAAATCTGCGGGGTTTTCTGGAACTGAAATTTCCCGAATGGCTTGAACTTTGTCATAACTTTGTCATAAAGATAATAATTCACATGGCCCAAAAAGGACTTTAAATCTGGGGGTTTTCTGGAACTGAAATTTCCCGAATGGCTTGAACTTGTCAATCCACTACAAATGCAAAATATTCCACTGAAGGTTTCAAAAAGACACACTTCGACCTTTTCAGCTGAATTCCCATACTCTGAAGACGATGCAGAGTACTGTCGAGATTTCGCAAATGTTCCTCGTCATTCTTGCCAGTGATAATTAAATCATTTAGGATACCCCCAACTCCTTGTAAACCATTCAACACCACATCCATAGTTTTTTGAAAAATGGCTGGGCTGGCTGCTACTCCAAAAGGCAATCTCGTATACCGATATAGCCCCAAATGCGTGTTAATTGTAACATACTGCTTTGATTCGTCATCCAAAAGAACTTGTTGATACGCCGATGATAGATCAGTCTTCGAAAATTTCTCTCCCCCATTAACCTTTGTAAATAGTTCCTCTGTGGTCGGCATCGGATATTCTTGCACGTCAAGGCATGGGTTAATGTTGACTTTATAATCCCCGCAGATCCTTACACTACCATCTGGTTTCAACACAGGGACGATTGGAGTTGCCCAATCAGAAAACTCGACCTTTTCCAACACACCGAGCTTCTCTAACCGGTTTAATTCCTCACCGATTTTGTCTTTCAAAGCAAATGGAACAGGTCTGGGTTTGAAGAACTTGGGCGTCGAGTTTTGCTTCATCTTCAAATGTGCTTTCACTCCTTTGACCGTACCCAAAGAATCATCAAATCATGACGCATACTGAGTCAGGGGCGGATCTAGGATTTTTTAAACGTCAGTCAAAAATTTTGGGCAGTGATGACGTCATAGTGAGACGTCACCAATACGATGACGTCATCATATTAGCATTAACTTTGTTACAGCCACATTTGAACTCCACTGCTGTTTCACCCAAAATCAGGTTCATCAGCATGCTTAGGAAAGGTATAAAGAGATTAATCTGACCCACAAGCTTTAATTTATTATACTTGTGTGAGTTTGTGATTTATAATTAGTTGCTAATAAACACATATACAAAAAAGATTTTTTTTTTGTTTGTTTATTTTTTGGCCTTCAAAATCTCATGCACTTACAAAAGGTCACAACTAGCCTGCATGCTATATCATATTTCATATTCTATGTTGACTGCCTTATTAGGAACAAAGGGACTGTTGTTACTAAATATTGTTTATGTTTGCATGACACCAACATATTGTTAGAAAACACTGTCCATTGTACATGATACCAGTATGGTTCCTATTACCTATTTGAGTATTTATATTACCAGATATTGTTTTTTACCTTCCTTGTCTCATAGATTTACATTTGGTCACTCAGGCCTGACCCGCATGCTATATCGTATTTCATATTACATGGAGACTGTGCCATTATGAACAAGGAGACTGTTGACACCAAATATTGTTTTATTTTGCTAGACACCAATATGGTTTCTAAAGAACACCAATATGGGAACACCAATATGGCTAGACACCAATATGGTTTCTAAAGAACAAAATGATTAGGTTAAAAGTTTTTACCAGGTTCAAAACAAAACAACAGGTGAATTACATCCAAATCTATATTGTGATTATGCTGGTGAGGTTTAATTAGGTGGTTAAAAGCAATTTATATTGCAGCTCACCCCAATCAGGGTAGTAGATACACATATTTGTACCTAAACAGATGAAAGACCCAAAATGCATCTAGAAATGATGACCACTTGTGACTACTGCAATTCAAAATAGCCTCTTTCCTCACTAAGTCCTCTTAAGTAAGATTACTATCAAAACAATCTTTGGACACACACAAGGTAGAAGATTTTTATGGCAATAGTACTTATCATGCTCTTTCATCACAGACAAGAAAAGGGTGTTGTGAATAAAAATTAGCATGAATGTAAAGCTCAAGAAGTTAAAATTCTCAAAGGCTGAGCTAAACTGTTATTGCCTACCAGTACCAAAGACACAGAACTGTTAAGGCAATCACCAGAGATATCAGATCTAGTAGAAATATTCAAAAATAAGTAATGTCACTTATATCTATAGTATCCAACAATACCACAGGCAATGTCATATTTCAGAAATAAATACTATTAATAGATCAACAGAACTTTGGTTCATAAATGGTAATATACACAATATAACACACTGTCGTGTTGTGATTTAAAATTTTATATTGCATTTCAGTGATTTTACAAAGTTTACAACATAAGTTATAAAGTACACAACATTGTTTTGAAATCGAGTTGACCTTTGCACCCAACGCAAGTATATGCAAATATATCAATATGGTAATACCTACGAACGAAAGTCGTCCATATTTCACACTGTAAATCTACAACAATTGTATGATAGCACATCAACAAAGTATTTTTGCCCAACTTAACTGATAGCAGAACACGCTTCGTTCTTTACTTCACGAGCATTTTTGGGCACGTAGCTTTCGGCTCCAAAGTTTTTAGCTATACTCCGATGGCGTCGTCTTGTGAATACACGTTCGTCAAAAGCTCTTGTGAATTTTACCCTTCATTTGGGTGTTAATACTTTCCAAAGGCTTCATATTGCCTCTGAGCAATTCCGATCTAACCATATCGTATTTGCAAGACATATTTTGCAAGACACAAAATATACTTCGAGTTCGAATCGAATGAACCTTTGCAGTCAAGGTTGAGATCATTGAATATTAATTAGCTTGCCAATGCCAAACTTGCAGCATCATGACTGAGATACCCCACGCAAAGTCAGTCAGAAAAAATGAGCCAATGAGAGTGGAAAGTTTTTTCAAATCATCCAATTAAAAAGCTTGTAAAGAGCTTCGAATTGCGCAAGCTAAGTCAGACCCCCGCAAAGGTCAGTCAAAATAGTTAATATGGCCTCTCGACCAATCAAATGACTAGAAACCACCACCCGAGTCGGCAAGATTTTGGTGAAATACCGCTGTCTGTGACTTGAGAGTAACGATTTAAACGCGTGCTGCCGGAATATATTTAACTGGACTACAATAAGTTGGAGCTCGTATAAAATTGTGAAAATGCCGCTTGATTCAGACAGAATATTAGTTATCTATGAATCTTACACGTAAGTCGCATGACTGACTTGACTACCCCTGGATCCGCCCCTGCATATACTATACCCCCTACCCCAGCTAGAAGGTAGAATTTTGTTTGTTTGTTGAATATAACTTTTATGAATTCAAGAGAAATGATTGAGCATAGTCTGCTAACAAAGTGATACAAGTATAGCAACAAATGATTTTTTGTATGAAAGAAACCCATGTTTCTATCGCTTTGAATGATCGTTTGTGTGTTCTTTACACTTTACCGCATTCGAAAAACGCCAGTATGCGATGGTGTTATTTGTTTCTCGTTCTTTTATAAATGAGTTTAATGGCGTTTGTATGTCATAATTGCTGGAGTACAGACCACAGCATTAAAAGTGTAAAATTGCTGATTGTGTTGAATCTGCTGACAAAGTAATGCAAATATGACAAAAAAGAATTTTGTGCAGATATGAAATTTAACATTTAACACTAAGCAAAAATCTAAATAACGCTGAAATTCAAGATCCCTAGAAGTAATAATATTCAAAAAAGTTAGATTTAGACTGAACAATACTCGAGAAGCCTGTTAAACATTCGGCTATTCCTCGTGATTCACACACTTCTCTCGTGTTTTCCCTACATTTGCTGCATGCAATCACACCATGAGTGCACGCGACTCGTTTTCTATTTCTTAATTAATTTTAAACAAACATTTTTATCAGTGTAAACTATAATAATCAATTTTTAAATTCCATCTACTTAATATAGTCGTTCGTTTACAAGGACCATTAAGTGCAAATGGCATTGGTCGCCTGGAGGTGTTTTTCAAAGACCAGTGGGGAACAGTCTGTGACGACGGTTGGGATATGAACGATGCTAACGTTGCCTGCCGTCAACTTGGTTATAAGCATGCTGTTAAAGCTCTACAAGGTGGCGATGTTCCTGATGGAGCTGGACAGATATGGCTAGATGACGTTGGTTGCATTGGAAGTGAGGAAAGTTTAACGAGGTGTTCACATAACGGATGGGGAAGTCATAACTGTGGCCACGCTGATGATGCTGGGGTAGAATGTTCAACAGGTAAATTATTGTACTTTGTATACACCAAGTCACTGTCTATTTCGTACAAATGCAGACTTTTGATTAGCTTCTCAACAATGCTCTATCATAGTAGATGTGTATGTGATCTTCTTATTGGCGCAATCACTATCATTTTATATTTAACAATTATACCACGAGCTTGAGTCGTGTATAGGCGTGTATGCCGAACATAGTGCTTTTAGTAGAGCCATAAATAGACCAGTTTCATAAGGTTATATATGTTTATTAAAAGTGAACGTTTTGTCTTAACATAAGACATCTTCAGACTAAATACAAGATATATTAGCATGCAATATTTGAATATATAAGTTTAAGTGTTATGTTACTGAGTGTCAAATTACAAGGGACAATTAGATTTGACTAGGACAACATAGGACAGTGTGATACAATTAGGACAACAAGGACATTTACACACAAAGACAGTCGAACTAGAAAAGGTTAAGAGGAATCGAGCTGCCTTGGATATTAAGAGTAGGTTCGTACTTATTTATGAGGAGGCTCTCGTGTATTATTAACTCATGCGAATCAGAACAACAAGAAAGGATTTTGAAATCGTCAAAGTCCAGTTTGTGACCAGAGGCCCACGAGTGGGAAAGCACACTGGACTTAGTGGGGTTAGAGGTATGTTTTCCCGTAATAGGAGAGATACACAGGTGCTCTGATATTCTAGTGTGTAAATGGCGTGTGATTTGACCCACATACGACGCGGAACAGCATCGACACTTAAAAAGGTAAACAACACTAGATCTCAGGTACTTGGGAACTTTATCCTTAAAATGGAAGAAAGAAGCGATTCGTCTGGAGGAGCGGAAAACAAATCTAGTATCGAGATGAGGAAAAGCCCTCGTACTGACGAATCGCTTCTTTTTTCCCTTTTAAGGATAAAGTTCCCAAGTACCTGAGCTCTAGTGTTGTTTACCTTTTTAAGTGTCGATGCTGTTCCGCGTCGTAAGTGGATCAAACCACACGCCATTTACACACTAGAATATCAGAGCGCCTGGGTATCTCTTCTATTACGGGAAAACATACCTCTATCCCCACTAAGTCCAGTGTGCTTTCCCACTCGTGTGCCTCTGGTCACAAACTGGACTTTGACGGTTTCAAAATCCTTTCTTGTTGTTTTGATTCGTATGAGTTAGTGATACACAAAAGCCTCCTCATAAATAAATACAAACCTACTCTTAATATCCAAGGCAGATCGATTCCTCTTAACCTTTTCTAGTTCGACTGTCTTTGTGTGTAAATGTCCTTGTTGTCCTAATTGTATCACACTGTCCTATGTTGTCCTAGTCAAATCTAATTGTCCCTTGTAATTTGACACCCTGTAACATAACACTTAAACTTATATATTCAAATATTGCATGCTAATGTATCTTGTATTTAGTCTGAAGATGTCTTATGTTAAGACGAAACGTCACTTTTAATAAATATACATAACCTTATGAAACTGGTCTATTTATGGCTCTACTAAAAGCACTATGTTGGGCTTTAATATTTATTCTGCGAAGTAATGAATTTGAAGTGAATTTTTGTAAAGTTTAGTTGATTATTATTTGTAAACACCTGGAAATTTATACTAAAGCAATTAGTCGCCTCAGGTTCGGTGATTACAAGCGTATAATCACCTCGCCTTCGGCGACTAATTGTTAAATAGCGGACGAGGTACGTAGCACCGAGTTGGCTATCAACCATATACCGCAAAAGCGAGTGGTAGCTATGATTGTTTTATAATATAGTCTTATAGTCACAAGTTGCATCAGTGATAACTGTAGAAAGTTGAAAGGTTTTCGTGATTGTTTGGTTGCTGTTTACAGCATTTCGATGTTTTGTTTACAAATGCTCGAAGCAAATAAAATCATTTTAAATTTTTGTTTCCATCAAAAAGCCTGAATCGTTCAGTTAAAAAGTTGCTCAGTAAAATAGATGGTTCTTAACTGTGTTTAGATTCGTGCTGACTTGCTTTGAATAATTGCGCTTTGAACAAATTAACACATTTTTGAATTTTCTCGATACGCTTTCGGTGTTTATAATTGTTAAAAAACCTTATATTTAACCTCGTTTCTTTATATTAATTGCATTGCTAACCTGTGAAACGTTTTGGACGGTATTTTTTGGAGTTTACATGGTTGTAAAGCGAACATTTTCCTCTTTTTGTGGATTTTTAAATCTGTTAGCTTTCAAGCGCCATCTTGTTTTTTGCTACTCGCCGCATATAGCTTTTAGTATAAATTTCCAGGTTACTATTGATTTTCCTGCATTCTGATTGGTCAAGACTCACTGTCTTTAAAGCGATAGTCACTGACCAGTGGCTATAGCTTTTTACTTTTTGCTTTTTTTATACAGTAATGAATTTGAAGTGAATTTTTGTAAAGTTTAGTTGATTATTATTTGTAAACACCTGGAAATTTATAATAAAATAGTCGCCTCAGGCTCGGTGATTACAAGCCTATATTAACTTCGCCTTCGGCTCAGTGAATATAGACTTGTAATCAACTCGCCTTCGAAGACTAATTGTTAAATATACAGTGAGTATTTCAACTAATCAGATTGCAGAATAGCTCATATACAGTGGATGACTATATTATAGTTTAGTTTATACCGCAAGCCATCGAATTCGTGTAAACTACAGTCGCTTGTAGTTATTTACCCATGTTTTGGGAGCCTATTTAGTGTGTTGTGTGCTTTAAGTGTGAGTTTATCCTTATAACTCTAAAATTCTAAGGTTTCCAACCTTTTAATTATATGTTTTGTATGTTTCGAGATCTCCTGCCAAAAAGTCTTTATCGTTTATGTTGAACGATCGTTTATGTCGATCGATCGCATATATTTAGGAAAGGATGTTTAGTATGGATGTTTTAGATGTAAACTGATAAGCGGGTGTCGAATTTTTTAAAAAATATCGTGCGTTAATTTAGTTACTCGTTGTCATCAGATACGTACGCCGGCTAGTATAACTGCCAGTGATGACTGCATATACTTTCCCCCACCCCGGCAGCTAGAAGGTAGAATTTTATTTGTTTGTCGAATGTAGCTTTTATGAATTCAAGAGGAATGATTGTGCATAATCTGCTAACAAAGTGATTCAAGTAAAACAACAAATGATTTTTTGTATGAAAGAAACCCATGTTTCTATGGCTTTAAATGATCGTTTGTTTCTTTACACTTTACTGCACCCGATATACGCCAGTATGCGATGGTGTTATTTGTTTCTCGTTCTTTTATAAATGTGTTTAATGGCGTATGTATGTCATAATTACTGGAGTACAGACCACAGTATTAAAAGTGTAAAATTGCTGATTGTGTTGAATCTGCTGACAAAGTAATGCAAATATGACAAGAAAGCATTTTGTGCAGATATACAATTTAACATTTAACACTTAGCAAAAATCTAAATAACGCTGAAATTCAAAATCACAAGAAGTAGTAATTTGCAAAAAGATTTAGACTGAACAATACTCGACAAGCCTTTTAAACATTCGGCTATTTCTCGTGATTCACACACTTCTCTCGTATTTTCCTTACATTTGCCGCATGCAATCACACCATGAGTGCACGCGACTCGTTTTCTATTTCTTAATTAATTGGAAACAAACATTTTTATCAGTGTAAACTGTAATAATCACTTTTTAAATTCCATCTACTTAATATAGCAGTCGTTCGTTTACAAGGACCATTAAGTGCGAATGGCATTGGTCGTCTGGAGGTGTTTTTCAACGACCAGTGGGGAACAGTCTGTGACGACCATTGGGATATGAACGATGCTAACGTTGCCTGCCGTGAACTTGGTTATAAACATGCTGTTAACGCTCTACAAGGTAGCGATGTTCTTGATGGATCTGGACAGATATGGCTAGATGACGTTGGTTGCACTGGAAGTGAAGTAAATTTAGCGAGTTGTTCTCATATAGGATGGGGAAGTCATAACTGTGGCCACCATGAAGATGCTGGGGTAGAATGTTTTTCCACAAGTATGTTTGACAAAACAATTTTCCATTCTTATTAAACAATTTTCACCACCATCACACACCTGCTTTAATATTCTCTTAGGTATTATTTTAGCAAACTCCGCAATTCTCAAACCTATTTTATTTCTATCTTATACCATATTTATAAGAATTTTATAACATAATATATTGTACAAACTTGTTTTTGAGAATGTTTCCGTCTGTTTCGTACTTTTTTTATTGCTCTAACTTGGATAAAAAAGCCCTACGCTACAGATCAGTAGCGTGCCAGGCCTGTCGGCATGATAGAAATTCAGAAATGCGCGCAGTGACCCGGGGAATAGTTAGGGGGGAGAGGAAGCCCCCTCCAGCCCACCTCCTACGTTTTTTGTGCACGTGAAGATTCCTACACCGCTGCTTTTCGATTTCGTTGCTTTATTTTTCCGTTAAATAACTTCCTAAAAATTAATAGGCTTTTAAATGGCATGTTCCTCACACGTATATAATTTGTTCCAATAGCTCTCCGTTTGCAAGGACCATCAATTGCGAACGGTATTGGTCGTCTGGAAGTGCACTACAACGGCCAGTGGGGAACAGTCTGCGATGATGGTTGGGATATGAACGATGCTCACGTTGCTTGTCGTCAACTTGGTTATAATTATGCTGTACGAGCTCTACAAGGGTCGCAGGGAGTTCCTGATGGTTCTGGACAGATATGGCTAGATGACGTCGGTTGCACTAAAAATGAAGCAGATTTGAGCAGTTGTTCTCATAGCGGATGGGGAACACATAACTGTCACCACGGTGAGGATGCTGGAGTGGAATGTTCTTAAACAGGTAAAATTATAATGTAAAAAAAGTATTATTTTGTACTATTTTATTTCAAGTCATATAATTATATTGCATGCATGATCCCACATGATTTTATGCGGTCAATATTTTTTTTCTAATACTTGCAAACATGGTTCAAGTTACGTGAAAGATGATGACTCTACTGATTTTACGCCAAGCTAAATTCAATCAATGAACAGCATATACTGTACATCTTATCAGTGACGTCATTACGGTGCAATTTCGTTTACAGTCATAGGACAAGGTTTATTTACCGTGTGGCTATGTTTAATTAAACGAAAAGCATTTCCCTTCGAATTATAACATTTTTTCAAAACTATGCTACATTAATGCAATAATCGCTGCAAAAAGAATTCTATGATTTTGAAAAAACTTGTCTCGTTTCATGCACTTTAAGAGATTACATGTATTCTTCCAGCTGGACTTGTAGCTTTTCGATTTATTATTCCATTTATTTGAAACAATCTAATTTAACAATCTATTAGAGTCCCGGATATACTGGCCAATCGTTTGAACTTTATTTATGGAGACTCGAATGCATATATTATTACCTGCAAAAAGTACAACATCGTACTCATTGCTGACCCACCGCGAAAACACCCTGGTGGAAGCTTGTTGCGTGATCCTTCAAAATAGGTGTTTCAATTAGCGTCATAAAACACAGCGAGGTGCAATTATCAAAATCTAGAATAAAGAAAAGTGTAGACGCACCTACTCTAATCTGTAATAATTCTGTAATCTTTGGGTTCGTTTACACTCTGTATACGACAGCAGATACCAACTACTGTGGGATTATTACTGTGAAATATTGTAAAACTAGAACTGCCGCAAAATTTATTAACAACATCAATTTTAACTATTTATTTGTTCTTCCAGATTAACAAAAAGTTTAAATACTTTTGTCTAACGTTTCGGTTTCCTCAACGGAGACTATGAAACTAAAAGTTTACCGTTACTGACTTGCGTCAGCTGAAAGTTCGCGAGTTTGCTCACGCGAGTCCGCGCGTGCACGTTCACTAACTATTAAACTATAATACGCGCTAGGCATATCTCGGCAAATGTTAATACTGTTATTGTCACTCTTAGTATACCAGCTCTCAAGAAACATTCTTCCGTGATAGTTGGCAGCAAAATCCAAACAAGCGGCTTCCTCCCAATTCATTTGGTGTTTGGTTGACATGTGATGTACTGCTATGTTATTCCTTGTGTCTTCATTCGCTATGCTGCGCTTGTGTTCTTTAATTCAGCACTCCAACGTTCTTCCAGTTTCTCCAACATAGCTGGGAGGGCATTCTGTGCATGGTATTTTATAAACTGCTCCTGCTCGTGAATTGATAGGGGATGGATCTTTTACTTCCGTGAGCACATCTCGTAGAGTAGTTGAACGTTTATGGTTAGTAAATGTGCACGCGCGGACTCGCGTGAGCAAACTCGGTAAACTTAGCGGTAAACTTTTAGTTTCATGGTCTTTGATAATGGTTTCCGTACAAGAGACCGAAACGTTAGACAAAAGTATTTAAACTTTTTCTTAATCTGGAAGAACGAATAAATAGTTAAATGTTTCAACCAGGATTCAAACCCTTCAATGAAACATCAATTTTGTATCACATTAAGTGGATATATATACACGTACTTATCAAGTTTGCTATAAAGCCGTCGAGAATCATTCATCCCTAACACACGCTAAACTGTGACATTAATTAGTGTGTTATCCCCAAGCCAGCGCCCGGGCGAGGATTACTAATTGTGAGATGCGAATTGCGAAAGTCATCCACCATTATGAGTCGTTTTTTGTTTGGTTTGGACGTTCGACTTTTTAACTGGCGTCATTAAATTCAGAGGTTGGACTGGTGACTAGGAACGTCGTGATCGGCTGAATTGAGATATTTTGTTTTTGTATTAGTCACGACACGAAATTAAAAATGTAATTGTTTTGCATTTTGCAAATTTTAGAAATTTCTTTCTATCGATCTGGAAAGCATTTAATTAATTGCTAACTTTACTGTAAGTCACAAAATATCTAGAAAAATGGAAAGTATTACGATGGCTGTAGTTGTCGAAGAGAGTCAAGAAGAATGCCTGGGGAAAATTTGAAACGGCGAGGGGTTTCTGCATGTAATTTCTAGTTGCAGTAAATACATGTCACTAAAATATACATTTTGAAGGTAATTTGGAGGCGCTTCACAATCCATGTTTGCGACGATATTGCTCGTGTACATACTGTACAACCGACTCCTTGCCGTCGATATATCAACACAAGCGCTTCGATTCGAACATTTGCTCCATTGAACGGTTTCATTCTCAAAAAAGGCGTCAGCATATACAACACATGACTTTCTTTAAAAAGAGTCCGGCTATTTTACGTTGCTGCGGAACAGAAAATGGGGGCTTCAGGTAATACAATTTAGGGCCGCGGGCTAATTTGCGAGCCTGACGAGTTTTTATATCGCGAAAGTTATATTTGACCTTGGTGCCGTTCACAAACCTATTCCACAAGCATCCCAGTGCACGTTACGTCATTGCATACATTACTATATAAATATCCTAAGGCTGGCAACTGTTTCACCACATTAAACTGGCACACGTTGGACTTTCGCTTGAAACAAACAAAATAACACAATTTAGTAAATTTACTGCAAAAAAAAAACTAGATACAAATGACTTTGAGTATCTCTTCTACATTTCTAGATAGTTTTTAGACAAAAACAAGATTGGGACATATTTACATTTGTTTAATAAAAAGTGTTTTTTGATCGAAATTTTTCGTGTAGATAGGCGGAATGCAAATTGCCCTACAAACGTCAACTTTGGAAACAGCTTCGGCTAAGCAAATCTAAGTTCCTATTGGATGCTATTGAATTCGTATTTTCTTCGGCGTTTCCGAGTTCTCTCCAACCAATAGCAGCTTAGCCGAAGCTGTTTCCGAAGATGACGTTCGTAGGGCAATTTGCATTCCGCCTATCTACACGGAAAATTTCGATCAAAAACACTTTTTATTGAACAAATTTAACTATTTCCGAATCTTGTTTTTGTCTAAAAACTATCTAAAAATGTAGAAGAGATACTCAAGGTCATTTGTATCTTGTTTTTTTGCAGCCTTAGGATGTTTATATAATAATGTATGCAATGACGTAACGTGCGCTGGGATGCCTGTGCCTATTCTTTACCGTTCTGAATAATTAGCTACACAGATTAAAAATGACTTTGTTCTGTTCGTTATTTCCATCTTCTTTTCACGAAAAGAATTGTAATTGGTGGCTGTTCGGAGGACGTCCAACAAGGCCGGACGAATTCGAGACCATATAAAATGCCCGAGTCACTTCTCATACTGGATCTGTACGACAAGATATCCGCACTTTACGGTTATTGTCTCGGTAGAAACAAGCTTTAGCTCAGACTCATGGCATTATCAACAGAATAACTTGAAAGAAAATTCCTCATGTATGCGATACTGCATATTGTTTTATTAGACCATTGATAGTTAAAGAAGCGACCAAATACCATATTTACTGACCAAAACAACTTTAATAAATAAAATAATGAACAAACTTCTATTAATTCAAAGGCGTAGTTTGTTAAATACACTTTAAATTAAACAGTTAAATGCACTTTGAATTGTCTCAGTTACTAATATGTAGATTTTTTAATGGCGATGGGCTTATACACGGGGGGCTTATACACGGGGAAGCTTGTAGATGGAATAGTGAGAACGTCAGTAATTCTATGGGCTTATACACGGGTGGGGGCATATACATGACTTGGGAGGGGGGCTTATAGTCGTTGGTTTACGGTATTTACGATAACGCAATAAATGTTGGGTACATATTTGGAGAAAAAACTAGGAAGTTGGTATTGTATAAACCTGATTTGTAAAGACCCTGCAGTTCACACTGATGTGGATGCGAATGTCCGTAACAAAGATAAGATTATAGCCAAAAATCGCAGCAAAAATCACAGCAGAAAATCACCTATGTGAATTTGTTTTCGCTTATGAACAAACTAAATCCCCGTCACTACATCTAATCACACCTTAAAATCAATATTTTTTTCAGATTTGGAAGAATGAAAACTTTGGAGGAATTATGCAAGGTTTGCTTCGAAGGATTACATAATTCATTTAAATGCAATGTTTATTAATCATATAATAATAAGAATAATATACAAGGAAATGTTGCTCGACTGTACTTGGTCAATTTAAGACTGGAATTCCCACACAGGAGTGCAAAAATCTATAACAACAGAAGAATCAAGCAAATTTGAGATAGGAAAACGCGAATGAAAATTTTCTTAGCAAAACAAACAAAGATGGCAGGCGAAATTGGCGAGCAATTGTTGTCAAATTTAGATGGGGTTTTTTTAACAAAATATATAGATTCACTTAAACAATCTGTTTCAACAATACGAAGTTCTTGGTACCCTTGTAAATAATGTAAATTTAAAGTTTTAAAAGGAAAAAAGTGAAGGGCGTACTATTTTCTCGAACATTTCCTTTTATATTAACAAGTAATAGCATGGTTTCGAGTCCAATTTGGAAATAAAATGCACGAGTGAGTTTTTTAATGATACCAAAATTGCACGAGTCCGCAGGACGAGTGCAATTTGGCGTCATCGAAAAACTCACGAGTGCATGTTATTTCCAAATTGGACTCGAAACCATGCTATTACTTACACTCTCTACTATTAGCTACAGTTTGTAATATTTACATCACATGTCAACCATATATAATATTTAAATGGATGCCCATACAGTTCATTGCAATACGCACGTGCATAAACTGCTTGTTATTTATGACTTATTTCACTTTAACCTATGTAAAGAATTAACAAGTATAACGAGATTTGATAAATTGAAATTGTAATTCTAATAATTTTCTCAACTCTATATTCTATTAAAGTAGTTAAATAGCGTGTTTTTCCGTAATATAAAGGGCCATTTGCTAAATGCATGGGTCAGTATAAGCAACGAGATATTTATTGTCTCTAGCAGTTGTAGGTAGGCAAAATCCATATGCCACCATTGGAAGGGCTTGTCAGGTACCGAATAAGATTGAGTGCCAATGGGTTGCCTGTCAGGAACTGTTGGGTTTTTCCGATTAAAACACGTTTCACATGATTTACACCTTAAATGGCAAACAAGCTTACTATAAATGATGAAAAAACTGAGTTTATGCTCATGTGTTCAAGATCTCGCCTTGCATTTATTGCTAATAGACAGTGGCGAAGCCAGCCTGACATTTGGTCATGCAAATGCAAATTTTTCAGTGTCTATAGACCATATAAGGGATCAATTTCTAAATAAATTAATAATGATAATGATTTAAATTTGCATAGCATGACCAAATTGTCGGGCTGGCTTCGCTACTGATAATAGACCTAGTTTAAAATTAGGGGACAGACATATAAGGCACGTTCCCAGTAGCAAAGCCAGCCCGACACTTGGTCATGCAATGTAATTTTTGCAGTGCTTACAGACCGTATAAGGAATGGATTTCTAAAGAAATGAATAATGATAATGATTTAGACTTGCATAGCATGACCAAATTTTTGGGCTGGCTTCGCTCCTGCATGTTCCCTACAAAAAATCGCTTGGTATGGTTCTTGATGAGCAGTTGAAGTGGTACAAACACAATGAAGTGCAATGCAAAAAAATTTCTAATAGTATAGCCCAGTTAAAAAGAGATAGACCTTTCGTCCCAAGGCATACGTTAATTAAAATGTACAATGCCTTTGTTTTACCTCACTTCAACTACTGCTCCACAGTATGGAATCATGGTTCATGTAGTGTAATTTATAAGCTATCAAAATTACAAAGGAGAGCTACGCGTATAATCACCTGTAGTACATCAATGATATTCGTTCCTCTTAAATCTTAAAAGAACTTAATTGGAAACCAATTGAGATTGATTTAAAAAATAGGGAAACTGTTATGACATTTAAATCTTTAACCGGACTAGGACCTGATTATTTAGAGCAATTATTTAATGAGTGCAATAATGATATCTAGCTTTTGCCTGAGAGGTTACAGTACTAAGTTAGCACTCCCAAAACCTAGGACTAATTGCCTAAAAAGAAGCTTTTCCTATAGAGCAGCAAAGTCTTAGAACGAATTGTCTAATGAAATACCTGATGATTTCCGAGAGCTATCAGTTAGTGCTTTTAAGCGACGACTTCAAAAAAACATTTGATTGTGTTTTGTTATACTTTAACTAGTTTGTGTGTATTTGTATATATATATTCATATAAATGTGCTGTTCAATTATTGATTAATTAATTTGTATAATCGTTTTTAACGCACGGCTCTTTGAAAATCAGTTTTATAAATAGTTAAAATATTATTAGGTTACTGAATAGTCTACCGTGTATACCGATTTTGAATAATAATAATAATAATAATAATAATAATAATAATAATAATAATAATAATAATAATAATAATAATAATAATAATAATAATAATAATAATAATAATAATAATAATAATAATAATAATAATAATAATAATAATAATAATAATAATAATAATAATAATAATAATAATAACAATAATAATAATAATAATAACAATAATAATAATAATAATAATAATAATAATTTTTAAAACCCTGAAAATCTCAATTTATTATGACAAAAAATAAATTACATGTCACAATGATCTTCAATTATCTGAACTAAGAGTAACAGTTCACTGTAATGTTCAGGTCCATTTTCTATCACACCAAACGGTAGCAGTTAATAGAAATTTAATAACGCTGGATCGTTCCATTGCTTATTCCTTCTACAGTAAATAAAGAACGTAGCCCTAAGAGCTACCTCCATGCATTTAGCTATAATACGATTATCATTAACTTCTAAATGTTTCAATAACCTACGAAATTTTGCAACGTTCTTAGATACAAAACCTAGAGTGGTCACTTCTAGAGTAATGACATCAAAAGAATCACAGTTAATCATCAACTCTTCTTTAAGGTTACGGTATCTCTCCTCTTTTCTGCGCTTCGCTATTAAGCAATTGGTCTCATATGGTACTGTTAGTTCAATGACGTATACTTCCGATCTATAAATCAAAACAACATCCGGTCTTAAGGATCGAAACAGAGTTGATGTACAATTCAAACCCGAATCAGGACAGTCAGCGTATAATTGAATGTCGGGTCCAACCAGGACCTTCAAATGATGAATAATAGTTACTAATATCGAATTATGACGCCAAGTATAGCGATGTTGTTTCAAGGCTGTTGAGCAAAATGAAAAAACATGAAGTTGAGTCTGAATTCTATTGCAAAGATCACAATTTGGCGATTCTCGAATATTCCATCGTTTTAGATTCGAATTGTTACCAAGACTTAATATTAAGGCTCTTCTAGCAAAGCATGTAATACTGGTAGGCATCTCCGTCACAATTTTTTGCCATAATTTGATAATCTTTTTATGACAAGTCTCCATCAACCGAGTAATAAGAGTATTTTGTTCTTTTAAAGAAATAAAGCTTGACCACGTCTCCACAAAGTTACGGTGAGCCAACTCTTTATCTGTGGTCGTCTTTAATGCATACCTATCCGACGTTTCAGTAGCCGCATTCTCAATGATTTCATTAATGTTAACATTCTTCAATGATGTTACAGCATACAGATGTTGTATATCAGCATTTGTAGACCCTCTTAAAACTCGGCGAACTGACATTTGACATTGTTGGTAAATATCTGCCATGGAGCAAAAATCCACACCAAGCTTTGACTTTGGGAATTGCAGATGACTTATATTTCCACTAATCGGGATATGGAGCCACTTTCGAAGGTATCTTGAAACAACTGAATCTAGATTTTGTTGTATCCAAGTAACAGTTAGTGGGTAGATGGAAAAGCGCCAGCGGAGTTTAGAATACACGTATGTTTGAACTACACGAATCTTAGAAAAAGGCTTCATGGTAAAAAGATCGATTTTGGACAGATAGTCATTAATTTCGTTTATCAACTCGGATTTTATCTCTTCACAATTCATTTCAAAATTGAACTGCTTGCCAAGATATGTAAAACTTTCGCCACTTTGAATTGGTGGAATGCGTTTACCCAAAAGAGTGATAACGGGCTCATATTGTACTACCTTTGACGTATATTTCTTCATCCCAAATGTGTGGCACTTTTCAACACGAATGCTTAAATCTGCCCAGGTGCACCACTTACTCACTACATTAGTCAGAAGCTGATTGTCCTCTTCATGCGCAGATATCAAGGCAGTGTCATCGGCAAATTGGAACCAATGACAGGGATTTAAGGAAACATTATTGACATAGCCTAAGCAGGAGACTTTCTCATCTTTAATCGTATTTATTAGCGTATTTACGCAAAGGTTGAACAATAACGGCGATAAACAATCTCCCTGCAAAACACCACGTTCAACAGGAACTGGGTAGGTCAAGTACCTCTTCGTCGCGATAGAAGTGGTATAATCAGAATATAAGTCTTCTACCAAGCTTATGACTTCGTCTGGCAAATGATGAAATTTTAAGATGGATCTTATCCAATTATGGTGAATCTCTCCGAATGCATTTTTCAAATCCACAAGAGTTACAATAATAGATCTCTGTTTGTTACGAGCATGGTTTAACAGATAAGTTAAAAATTCTGTATGTTCGATTGTACCGGATATACCCGGCCAAAATCCCTTCTGTATTTTGGTTTCTATATATCTGTTCTCTCTGACGAATTCGAAAATTCTATTCCTTAGCAATGAGGTCAGTACTTTCACCATAACTGGTTCTAAGGTGATAGGTCGAAAGTTAGCTGGATTATTAAGTGGTCCTTTTTTATGGATTAGGATCGTTACTGCTCGTTTCCAAATAGATGGAATTTGTTTCTCTTGCCAACATTTGCATAAAAGTCGCCAAAGCTGAGTTCTCAAGATGGGACATCTTTTAAAAGGAATTATACTTATTTGGTCTAAAGGGCACGGAGATCCACGACTTTTCATTTTTCTGATTACTTTTGTCACTTCAGAATAGGATGGACATTCAAGATTAAAATCGATCTCAGGATCTGCAAACGGCTTTAACCAAGACGGGAAATTAAATAAACGGTGCTTAGCTCTTTCAGAAAAGACACTCTTGAAATAATCAAAGCAAGATGCTTCATTAAAATTCGGTTCAGCTTCATCAGATTTATCTAGTTCATTGGAGCAAAACTTCCAAAAATTAGCATTCAATTCTTGTTCACAGTCACGCTGAGTGAACCTATTTAAACACATTCTTTTACGCAGCAATCGACTTATGTATTTAATTTCCTCCAAATTCCCATTACGAAACTTTAATTCTCTAAGACACTTTTTGAGCTTTGATTTGGACATACTATTGTAATGGTTAAATTTGCTAACCGCCTTTACTAGGCCACATGTATCTTTGAAATATGACCAAACCACTTCATTCATGTAGCTAATTTCAGCATTTAAATCACCAAGGTCTCGTGAGGTATCAATTTGAATGCGAAAATAATCATTAGCCCTATTCCAATCAGATTCTGAACGAGGAAGCTTAACGCCACTGAGTAAAGGATACTTTTCTTGCTCCAAACCTTGACTAACTGCTTCGCCAACTCCTGTACCAACGTCACCCCGCTCGTGAGAATCTCCCATAGCAAATAAATCTGCCAGCTCGTTGTTGTTCTGTATAAAGCACGAACGTCGGTGCAAGTTAAGCGATCTATAGGTCTTAAAGCTGCGACCGCAATAGCATTTATATATTTCACAATTTGTTTCCCGAGAACTTAAATTTACACTCTGCAGCATACCACTTGTATTAGATGACTCCGACGAGGAACCATTCGCAGCATGGCCCTGTGAAACTTGCCCGTCGTGAGATAAATTCCCAACACGAGACTTACAGCGCCAGACGTGTTTACCCAATGATTTAAAATCTTTTCCACAGTATTGACAAATCGTTGCATTATACCTTCTGATTTGGCCAAAAATAAGCAAATGTATCAACAACAGCGTTACCAAACATTGCACTTCCATAACAATATAATTTCTACAACTCAGAACTATCGTAAGTGCTTTAAAACCAACTAAATTCTCAAACACTGCAGGAACGCCAAAAGCGTGACCGCTCTCGACGCCACTCACCGCATAATAATAATAATAATAATAATAATAATAATAATAATAATAATAATAATAATAATAATAATAATAATAATAATAATAATAATAATAATAATAATAATAATAATAATAATAATAATAATAATAATAATAATAATAATAATAATAATAATGGAAACATGTATTTAATAATCAATTTACACTATTAAAAATATGACAACCTGCACTCACTACAATATGTAGGCATCCAGGCTGTTACTATGGTACAGAAATTTTTTTTTAAATCTATATACACCAAGATATTAAAAGTCAAAATTACCAATATAAAAGTTCCGGGTTATTCCATTTCCTGTCTCTCATGCAGAATAAATAGTACGTACTCCTAATGCATACTCCGCATAATTTCCTAACTATAAAGCTTCTTTGAGATACATCTAAACCTAATACATTATCTAAAAAGTCATAAATCTTTTTACACTCCAGTCCAAATACACCAATAGCTCCCATTGATAAATTAAAATATTCTACAGTGTCATATCGCTGCTTCAAAGCATTGCAAAATTCCTTATAATGTAAAGTTTTTCTAGTACAGTTTTTAGTAATATTAGTTTCAAAACCAATAGTCAGCTCGATGACATAAATTGCTCGAATTGTAGTGTTAACAATGATCATATCCGGTCGAACTTCTAAACCTGCTATTATTGATGGATTTTCAAAGCCGTCAACATCTGCATAAAAGCTTAAATCTTTCTTCACATTTGATAAATACTCAACAAGATTTTTAAGTACCGAGTTGTGACGCCAGGTATAACGCCCTTGCTCCAGATGAACTTTACAAGATGACACAATATGTTGTAAGGTTTGCACGTTTGAACATGAATAACAAAGATTGCTGGTTGCTTTATTCCAAAGAAGCATGTTCTTTAAAGTTGGCAGAGTATTGTTTAAATATCTCGTGACAAAGTTGTAAATGTTCTTTGGTAATTTATCTAAGGTGGCATGCCAGTCTTTAATCATATCAGGAAAGGCTTCTTTCCAAAGAGATTTTATAACTAAGCTTTGCGAAGTTAAATGATTTTTGATGTTTTCAACTTTTTCAGCCCGGATTTCCCGAATAACTTCCTTCGGCTTGAGATAACGATCGTACTGGACATTAGTATTCGTGCTACTGGCTTCATATACCTGGCGAATGTCAGGACAGCTCGAATTCTTTAATTTATTTCTCAAAACGACTTGACTCTGCGTAAATTTCGTTGATATATCCACTATATTCAGGCCAAATTTGGATTTGGAAAGAAATAGGATATCTAGAGTGCCACAAGGAGGTATCTCAAGCCAAGCACGAAATTTATTATGACATATCATATCCAATGTCTGTTTGACCCAAGTCTTGTCAATATCTGCGATTGTCAAATGCCAGGATATTTTGGGTAACAAGTATTTCATGTACAATTGTAATTTAAACTTCGGGTGTAATGGAAGCCGATCAATCTTTTCCAAAATATCCTCAGTCTCCGAGATCAATATCTGCTTGTGATCTGTATTATCCATAGCAAAATTATAATAACGTCCCAAATAGCAAAAGCTTTCATTACGGTTTACTGACGGAATCAACCTTCGATTTAAATATAATTTAGGAAGAATCTGAGAGCTAGTAGAATTCACTTTAGATACCCCAAATGATTTACACTTGTCAATCCGCAATGTCATTTTGGCCCATGAACACCATGCAGTAAAAGCGTTCAGTAAAATTTGAGTCTCATATTCTTCTCCAGTTGTGATTGCCGCATCGTCGGCGAATTGAAACCAGTGTTTAGGTTTTAAAAGGGGTTGGGATGCCGTAAAGCCGAGTTGAATAAATCTTTCAGACTTTATATATTGAACATAAGTATTCATCAACATATTGAACAACAGTGGGCTAAAACAACACCCTTGCAAAACTCCTCTATTAACTTTGATGAAAGGCGTTTGATATGCATCAGTAATTACAGATGAATAAAAGTCACTGTACACATTTTCAACGCATTTACGAAAATGCTCTGGGATGTGATGATATTGTAATACCGTAGGAATCAATCGATGGTGAACCTCACCAAAAGCATTTTTCAAATCCAACAAAGTCACTGTTAGGGAGCGCTGTTGTCTTTTGGCTTGCTTAATTAGAAATGCTAAGTGTGATGTATGTTCGAAGGTACCAGACATACCAGGGGTGAAGCCTTTCTGGATGCTGTTTTCAATGAAACCATTCTTTAATAGAAATTCGTACATTGTATTACGCAAAGCCGACATAAAGATTTTCAGTGGAACGGACTGAAGAGTAATCGATCTAAAGTTTTGGGGATCATCAGGAGAATCCTTTTTGTGAATTAAAATAGTGACCGCTTTCTTCCACACTTCCGGAATTTGACCCGATTTCCATACGTTCTGAATTATGGCAGTTAAGTACGTCCTGAGGTAAGCAGAGTGTTTTAACGAGATAATGGAGAATTGGTCAAGCGGACAAGCCGAGCTATTAGATTTCATTTTTCTGATGATTGAAGTTAATCTTGCATAAGTGGGAGGGTCTGAATTAAATTGGTGCGTTGGAGTCGACAATGGGGGTATCCAGTCAGGCATGGTAAAAGTAAGCGTGGGAAATAAGCTTCTCCACATGTTTATAAAATACTTTGTGCAACTTGACAAATTAAAAGTCGGTAAAATATTTTTACCAAACTCAAGCTTTAATTTCGCATAGCGCCAGAAATTTTTGCTAATTTGTTCGTCATCGTTGAGGGAATTAACATCAGAAGTGAAATTTTTCCTCGAGGATAATCTTCGTAATAATTGTGAGACGTATCTAATGTTATTTACATCGGCATTTGGTTGACACTTTAGCGATTTCAATTCCCGTTTTAGCTCTTGTTTAGTATAGTTAGCATACTTGATATCAAATTCATAATCGAGACTCTTCTTATTTACTGTTCCAAAATTTTCGGCGAAATAGTCATATACTAAATTTGTCATCTTGATCGTACATTCGTTTGTTGATTTATCATTTATCTCGCTTATTGGCAATTCTGCTCTAAAATACAAATCCGCTTCCCTCCATTGAGCTTCGTTTTTAGGCAATTTAACGCCCGGTTTAAGACCAGGAGTATCATCCGAGATAAGGCTTTCAATATCGACAGGTAAATCATGTTCAACATCATTCACATCAGATCCCTCAAATACAAGTTCAGAATTCATACCTTTAACAAATCGACATGATCTTTGATGGGCTTTAAGACCTCTCAAGCCTTTACATTTCTTACCACAGCAACAATGGGTGTGATCTACATTCGAAATTCGCCCTTGATTTCTCAACACAGCTTCGTTTGAATCGACCGTATCCTGCGTTGCACCCTGATCAATCAACGTAGGCTCTTCGTTTCTTTCATTAACACTTTGCCGACTATTAAGCTTCGCTTTACAACGCCAAACATGACGACCAATGCTCTTAAAGTCAACGTTACAATAGGAGCAAACAACCAACACGCTCAGCCAGAATATTACCGTTCTCATCATGAAAGACAGGAAATTTTGTCCGAGATTCAAATAGGTATGATAAAAAGTTGAACGAGCTTTCAAGTAAAATAAAATATCTGTACCAAATAACAAAATCGATGAAACATCATAATAATAATAATAATAATAATAATAATAATAATAATAATAATAATAATAATAATAATAATAATAATAATAATAATAATAATAATAATAATAATAATAATAATAATAATAATAATAATAATAATAATAATAATAATAATAATAATAATAATAATAATAATAATAATAATAATAATAATAATAATAATAATAATAATAATAATAATAATAATAATAATAATAAGAATAATAAGAATAATAATAATAATAATAATAATAATAATAATAATAATAATAATAATAATAATAATAATAATAATAATAATAATAATAATAATAATAATAATAATAATAATAATAATAATAATAATAATAATAATAATAATAATAATAATAATAATAATAATAATAATAATAATAATAATAATAATAATAATAATAATAATAATAATAATAATAATAATAATAATAATAATAATAATAATAAAAAAATAATTCTAAACAGTCCATCAAATAAAGCTCCAGGTGCCGATAACATAAGTATTCAATTTATTGCAGATTAAAAAGAAGTGATTTTAGGCTCTGTCACGGACATCATTAACTGTTCCATGATGACCTCAACATATCCCGAAATGTGAAAGATAACAGAAATAGTACCGCTACATGAGGAAGGCGATTTTGAAATGGCCTCAAACAATCGACCAATTTCACTGCGGTGGTAAATGATAAAAGTCCGGTTGGCAACGATGGGCTAGAAAGCAGCCAAGCTTAGCAGTGTATATAAAACCGAGCTGGGCTAGCCTGCCCTATAAAACGGCCTATACAGAAGACACAACGTAATTTGCATGCATGTTTATAATACCGAAGCAGATATACATATTTTTATAGTAGCAATCAAAGTCTCATTTTTTTGTCTATTCCCATGAACCCTTTCATGTTTGAAACGATGAAAAGACCCTAAATGATCAAAAACGTCCAGCCAGGCCTTGCTGCAAGCTAGTTTGCTTCAGCACAATAGTTTGGCCCGGTGTCAAGCGAAATTTCTGACCTTTGCGAAATATCTGACCAACCGTTACGGCTTATGGATTTCGTGCACGTGGGCGCGAAATACATGACGCTTGCTGAATACACGACTAAGTCGAAAACGTCTTTAGGGTTTTATGATATTTTATCTATGTATTAATGTATCGCATCTGCCTGTGAAACTGGATTCAGTTTAATATCTACGAAATCAGTCATGAAATTAAGGAATAAGGGTGGTCACTACAGGGAATAATATTTTATCGATGATCAGTTAATGATTTATAATGTAGACCTGAAGCGCTGTCATTTACAAACTGTTCTTATTAAATATTTTCGGAATTTAAGGAAAAAAGTATATTATATAGATGAAATATATGAAATTACGAGAAATGACGTCGATGAAGAGATAGTGAATAGCGCGTAAACCAATCAGAATTTGTACTGGAACATACTAAACTAATTTTTTCTACAGGGTGTATAAAGAAAAGTAGACAATTTTGAAACGCGAAGCGGCTTGAAGTATGAAGTTTTTTATTAATATACATTGCTTGGGTACTTGCGGTGTGGAAGTGAAAATATTCTGAAATTTAAACGTTTCAAACCCATGGGTGTGCGCATTTTGAAACGCACTAAAAATGGCTTGCACACAAAATTTAAAGGCTTAAAAGTAATTTTGAGTTGGTAGGTAGAAAATATGTCAGGTGTTTTATTGCTGTTCAAAATTTCAAGAAATTTGATTGAGTTTGAGCCACTCAAAACGTCGTGCGAACGTATCTTTTTCTCAATAAGAATCGTTTTTCTCAAGAAACGTTCGAATTTTAATTAAATGTCCCTTGGGAGTTGTATGCAAATTAAGTAAAACATAAATTAAACATGCACAAAGCTAATTTTGCTAAAAATATGGAAGTTCGCACGACGTTTTGAACGGCTTACACTCGAGCAAATTTTCTGAAATTTTGTACAGCAATACAGCACCCGACAAATTTTACATCTACCAAGTCAAAATTACTTCTAAGCATCTAATTTTTGTGCGCAAGGCATATTTAAATTGCCGTAAAAGACAGAACCCCCCGGGTATTGAAGTTTTAAGTTTCTCATGTTTCCGGTTTATTCGAGATTATAACTACCAAAACAATCTATTTTATTAAAAAAACATCGCATATTGAGGCGCTTCGCGAAACAGAGAGTGATTTCAGATTTGTCTACTTTTTTTTTATACACCCTGTATAATAAGGGTTAGATTACTGGAGCCTTGGTTGCATGGGAGACTGGGGTGTCGTAGGAGCTAACGATTGAGCTAACGATTTGTAGCCTGCGCCGCAGACGGTGTAGGTTACGTGCAGGGGGAAATAATAACCGTCTACGAATTAGCGCACAATTTCTTGTGACAGTCGAGACAATGAGAACGCAGTTATTATCAATTTTATCAGGAACCAATAGAAAACAAGTACACGTTTCAAGGTATTTAACACCTTGCCAAAACAAGAAATTCTGCGCTAATTCGCAGACGGTTATTATTTCCCCCTGCAAGTAACCTACACCGTCTGCGTCGCAGGCTAACGATTTTGAGACCCTAAGCCATTGGTACGCCAACCCAGAACACTAAATGAGCAGCTGGGAAATTTGTCTGAGCATGCGCAAGATAAGCCTGCGTGAACACGTGGAAATTGCGTGATTTACGCGTGATATTTAAAAATCATATAACAAACATGGATCACAAGCATTTTCAGTGAACTAAACGACCTTTTAGCGTAATTTTTAAGAGTACACTAACAAATCAGGTGAGTAGATGTAAACATGAAGGCCAAGTTCCAGCTAAAATCATGTTAGAGCAAAAGGCTGATTTTTTAAAATTCGACTCAAACTAGTCAACGCTCGTACTCGAACAACAATACAAAAATGTCACTGAAATCGATCGACTAAACGCAATAGTCAATTGAAAAATATCTTTACCATTTGTACGAAAACATTTATACAGTATCAAAGACATCATTGCACTGACGGCCCACGTGATTGTGGATGTTTTATCACTTTCACGACCATTTCAACAACAACCGTAATTTAAAGTACTTTTCCGGTAGCGAGTTTCACAACAAACTATTGGCCATAAGCGAAATTTATAAATCAAAAAAATTGGTTTCGAAAGGAACATAAACATATTGGAAGTAACAGGAAACAAATATCTTTTTGGAGCAAAAGCTAAATTTTTCAGTATTAAGTCAAACGTAAATTCAACATCGCGCTTAATTCTTGGCAACCCACTCACATGTCAAAGTTTGGAAATTTGCTTCAACAGACGATGTCATCACTTCAAAATACGATTAACTGACAGCTATACCAGTCCTTTACTGAAATCAATGAAAAATGGTGAACAAAATTACAACTGGCTCGTCAAAGAAACTAAATTTCGAGCATCTCTGAAACCAATCTGTATTTCGCAAATAATATGCTAATTACATTTTGTGTTCAGCCGCCAACAATATTTTTGCACAGCGGTGGCAAATTTCCCAGCTGCTCACTAAATGTACAATCTTGACTAGGAGTAAGATAAATGATTTTTTGACTTTTTAAAGTGCGTATCTCATAATCACCATTTTTTTTTCAAAAATTCACCGTGACGAGACGATTCGAATGAAATATACCATTCTTCGAACAGATAAATACTTCCAGAGATATTTGGGTGCAAAGTTGAGCTTTTGAAATCATGGCCGGGAGAAAAGAGGCTGGGTTGAATTAGCTCTGTGACGTCATACCGGGAACACGTCTCAATACCGCATATAAAAACAATACAAAAATATAGTCATGTTCGAGGCGAAAAATAGCCAAAAATAATTACTTTTGGGAGATATTTGTCTGTATATAAACTTGCACGTTCAAGTCGACTGAAAACCCATCATTGTACTTTGGAAACTGAAGAAAATAGCTCAAATTAAGAGATTTGAGTCAAATGCAACGTTAGCATTAGTTAGGCGTCATGTGTCATATAACGCGTCTGTTTACAAATGAATTCTTCGCTTTGAAGCTGTTAAAGCACATTGGACAAGGTGATATACAGGCATGAATACACAGAACACAAGGATATTAAATCGCTGGCTGAGTAGGCGCATGAAGAGTTAAATGGCGCAAGTATTATAACAATGTTGACTGTGCGTATGTTAATGACCACGAAAATTTGGGATATATACTTCTGCTAATCGTGTAAACGTTGTCTGGTTGAAATATTCATTTCTCACAAGCTTTTGACTGGCATGCAGTCTGCAGTCTTCGATGGGTAAATTAAATTTGAAAGCTTGCAACAATGAATCTTTATGTGTTTTATATATTGGATATATTATTTATCACTGTATTTCTCTATCTATATAGAAAATTTTGAGAGTAGAGTAAATGTCAGCATTTAGATGAGCTTTTTATTTTCCTGTATCGCATACATCATTGTGCAGCTGCCTAATCTAAACTGTAGTGTTTCTTAATATTTTTTACCTTTAGGTTTAGTTTTATTACTGTATTCGTAAATAAGGTGGTCGTAGAAGCCTAATATGGCCCTACAGTATACTTTTCAATCTCTTTCTATACCTCACGCAGTCATAATAATAAAGTATTACTTGCATAAAAATAACAAGTATTCAGCATCCAATGTGGCAATTTGATAAAGCTTTGCGTCTAGATTTATATGAGCAAGATGATGTGTGTACAAATACCGCAAACAACATAAGAAGTCTTTACAGTAACTACATCAACGAAGAAAACACGAGTGCTCACTGTGCTTGCGACTTTTTCATGCGTCTACTCAGCTAGCGATTCAATATCCTTGTGTTCTATGTATTCATGCCTGTATATCAACTTGTTCGGTGCTTTTACAGCTTCAAAGCGAAGAACTCCTTTCTAAACAGACGCGTTATGTGACACATGACGCCTGACTCAATGCCAACGTTGCATTTGACTCAATTCTCTAAATTTCAGCTGTTTCCTTCAGTTTCCAAGATACAATGATAAGTTTTCAGTCGCCTTGAATGTACAAGTTCATATACAAACAAATATTCCCCAAAAGTAATTATTTTTGGCTATTTTTTGCTTAGTATATGACAATATTTTTCTATTGTTTTTACATACGGTATTGGGACGTGTTCCCGGTATGACGTCACAGGGCTAATTCGACCCAGCCTCTTTTCTCCCGGCCATAATTTCAAAAACCCAGTTTTTGGCGTGTTTGAAGCCGAATATCTCTGAAAATACTTATCCGTTCGAAGAATGGTATACAGCATTCGAATCGTGTTGTTATGGCCGTTTTTTGGAAAAAGAATGGTGATTATGCCATATACACTTTAAATTTCACGATAAACTATACAATCAGAACTTCATACTGTATATAACCCACTCAATGGAATAAAATCGGAAGAGAAGTAAACACGGTTCGCCAGTGTATTGAACGACTTCAAAAACTCAAAGACCATACATGATTTGTTTGTTAATTATAGGCCAAAATACTCCTGAATTAATAAGTTTTTAAAGTGACTGACTGGCAAGCATAGATCTCGCCTTGCTCAAGCGAGGTCTTGAATTAGCCTCGAGGAAGACTAGCTGGGCTGTTACATTACCGCAATCTCGAACACCTACAGAATTACACTATACAAGACGGCAATAGACCTTATGCATAATGACGTCACAAGTCTTATGACGTAATTTTGTATAAGGTCTATTAAAGGATATGGCAATGAAAATTATGCTTGTCTAATTTGTAAGAATACATGAAAAAGTTGGAAAGTGCGTTTACAGATTTTCATTAGCTCGTTTAAAAAACGGATGCTGTCTGATCTTGTTTCATAATTAGATTTCTGTAAAAAACAGGAGTAAACATTGCAAAAATCACGACCAGCAGCCAATTGTATGCGTTGTTAGAGTTTCAATTTGAAAGGCCTCAGATCACAATAAAATACCTAGGAAAGTGAGAAATATGAAGTCAAATATTGCCCTGCTTTTGACGTCATGTATAGCTGACGATAGATCGATATATCCAAGATGGTGGATGACGAGCGTTTCGCAAGAAAATAATGCCAATTTTTTCACAAAATAAGGAATCTGATGAAAATTCGTAAACAAACCATATACCTAATCTTGATGCTCGTACAAATTAGACAAGAATAATTTTTATTGCCATATTTCTTTAACCCGGCTCGAATGAGCATGCAGGACCTAAAAATTATTCAGCACACTTTTTTCTTGTTATTTTCCAGTTAACAAATGCAAACAAATCCATGCATGTTTGACTGGGACCTATGTCCCAATGTTAATTTCTTGTTCGGATGGGATTGTATGCCCCTAAAACCAAAGATACTTACGCCGCGCTTGATAACTCCTCCAATCAACTTGCACTCCTTCGTGTAAATATGGTTGGTGAGCGGGTACGATTTTTATTCCCGAGTTGTGAAAGATCGTTAAACGAACGAGTGAGTTTAGCGATCCTTCACAACGAGTGAATAATAAAAATCGTACAAACGAACCAACCATGAAGTAAATTGTTTATTATATGAGTGTAAAGATGAGTATAGAGATACCAAATATTTGATATACTGACGGACAACAATATACAAGCGAAATATAAAAACAAAATTTCTTACCATTTAACGATTTGTTTTCGTGCAGAAAATGCAACCATGAAGTTTATTTCATGTTAATGAAACGACAAATGTATTTCTTCATGATCTTTCGAGATTTTTTGCAGACAAAATATTATAAATCTCTCTCCTCACTCCTCAGTAAGTTGACAAAATCGGACTCCATGTTTACATTAGCCTGCGAATAGGTGTTGAATTTTTTGGGTAAGAAAATGTCAGCCAATCAAATCGCTCATACGACTTTTTTCACATGTGAAAAAATATCGTACAACCAATCAAAACGCTCATACGACTTTTTTCACGTGTGAAAAATATAGCATGCAGTGAAATACGAATTTTATTTCAGCCGAATACTACACGCAAATCTCTATACTCATATAATAAAAAATGATGATTAATGTAAAAATAATGTGGTTTTGCGATATATTCTCCATGGTTACGTTAGTGAATTACGATGAAAATTTTGCAGCCTCTTGTCAATTAACTAATGGTTTTAATTTTGCCCCAAACAGATAATTATATTTGCTTTCAACTTTAGGAGTCTATGAAGTCAATACAGCCCAACTGTCACTATCTATTTGTCCACGACACCGTGATACATTTGGCATACGATGGAGTTTCAAAAGGTTCTGCACTTGTCCCCCAATTTGGGCCGAGCACAAAACAAAAAATGTAAAAGGTGATCGAGGAATCACTCGTCAACAGTCAAAGCAACTTTTCTAAGAAACGCAAATTCTTGTTCCAATTGCGTCACGTACGTTAAGAATTCGTTTCATGCTTTATTTTACTTTATGAGGTCGTTTGTAATTTTTTTTGAATTCATTATTTCAGCTATTTGTAAATCTTGTTGGCTCAGACTCACTAGAGCCGACACAAAGCCGAGTGAGTCACTTGAGCCACCTGAGCTTGGTGAGAGCTCCAACGTGGAGATATTGTTAACATCAATACTGTCCTTATATGTGATGAATGTCTGGATGAATAAATAAATAACTGACTGAATGGGATTTTCGAAATCTTCCCATTTTCTTACTTTTGTCCATAGGAGAACGATTCAATGACAGAGCTATCAGAAATCACGAGAAACCTTGACATCAAAGCAAACGAAACTATGACGTTCCGTTGCGGACAAAAATACGAACAATAATATTTCAGTCGAAGTCGAATATTTCGAGTTCGAAGTCGAATATTACGAATTCGAAGTCGAATATTTCGAATTCGAAGTCGAATATTTCGAATTCGAAGTCGAATATTTCGAATTCGAAGTCGAATATACAAAAATCGAAGTTGAAAACATATAAATCGAGAAGTCCAATACATATGAGTCGAAGTCGAAAACATGAAATTCGACAGTCGAGAGGAAATGAGAAAATTATAATCGAGAGGAAACGGAAGTAATCGCAGTGAGCAAACAAATATTCGATGGTCGAGAGGAAGCATGGAATGTTTAACCGAGAGGAAGCGGATATGAGAAACTCAAAACCGGAATTGGGTTGTAAATCCGGGGTTAATACGCCGTAGGTACATAAGCAGAGTTAGATTAGTGTGTTTACCACATATGGTTCAGCAATCTCCAAACGATATGAATATTCAACAAACGATATGAATATTCAAAGCATTCTCGCTGCCGTCATGAACAATTTAAACGGATTACCAAGTCCTGCTCAGAGATCAGAGAAGTGCAAATTCATTAGAGTATCGATTCATAAACGACCGAGATGAGAGAAACGCAAATGGTGATCGTGTGGTAAAACCTGACTAAGCTGAGTCTGTTTCTCCAGACGCCGGCACAAGCAATGCAAACTGTGTTTGCTACTCTATCCTGAATACGTAAATGTACCCAGACGCAAAGCCAAGGTAAAATTCATTGATGGTGGCAAACACAGATTTTTGATACTTCTGTCATTTGATGCAGTTTTTCTCCTGTCCTTGAATGCTATTAACTGCTTTCTTTTTAAAACGACCGGTAGATGACGACCGAGTTTGGGCCTTATCTTTTCTTTTCCTGGTTTCAGCATCACCATAGTTTTGTAATTGTGAATATCTCAAAGATAATGCAGTGAGAGAGCTTACACTGCTTGTGCCAGCGTCTTGAGAAACAGACTCAGCTTAGTCAGGTTCTACCACACGATCGCCATTTGCATTTCTTGAAATCGCAAATGCGTTTCGTAGCTCATCTTGCTCGTTTATGAATCGATACTCTAATAAATTTGAACTTTGGAGATTGCTGAACTATGAATGTGGTAAACACACTGTAAATCTACCTACGGCGTATTAACCCCGGATTTACAACCCAATTCCGGTTTTGTGTTTCTCATATCCGCTTCCTCTCGGTTAAACATTCCATGCTTCCTCTCGACCATCGAGTATTTGTTTGCTCACTGCGATTACTTCCGTTTCCTCTCGATTATAATTTTCTCATTTCCTCTCGACTGTCGAATTTCATGTTTTCGACTTCGACTCATATGTTTTGGACTTCTCGATTTATATGTTTTCAACTTCGATTTTTGTATATTCGACTTCGAATTCGAAATATTCGACTTCGAATTCAAAATATTAGACTTCGAATTCGAAATATTCGACTTCGAGTTCAAAATATTCGACTTCGAATTCGAAATATTCGACTTCAACTGAAATATTATTGTTCGTATTTTTGTCCGCAACGGAACGCAATACGAAACGCAGAAATATTTTCCTTCTTCAACTGAATCCGGGCATAGAATAAAAAGGTGACCAGAAGGGCCACTCAGGGGTAAAACGTGTGACATTTTTTTTGCGCACGTGGCAACGTCCGCCATTTTGAGGGCGAGTCGATGCGCTGGAGTTTTGTAGTAAACAATATGGAGAATCTGGAGTTTTGGCTACTAAAATCGCTATAATTTTTGAACAAACCGGCAGATTTTCTTTCTACGGCTAGAGCTTATACTTAAAAGGTTAGTGGAAATGTTCGTTTTGCTAGAAGTGCTTAAATTAATATTGTTCGCTGGTAAAAGGCGTTTGATGGAGCGAGGAGTTGAGTGGCTGAGCCTCTGAGGGCTGTTAAAGTGTATTAATACTTCACAAAAGTGCTGTGCATTGTTTTATGTTCTGTACAATTTGTAATAAATGTGTTAGTTTATTGTGATAATATGACATATGTAGCTCTTTCTCAGAATCCATTGTGTCTGTGTGATAGTGTCAAGTCAACAAACAGTGTGCCCTTTGACTAGTATATAAACATTTGATTATTTACTTGTTCAACTGACAGTTTCATTTGAAATTCACAGGGTGCAGGACTGATTTGTTCATAACACTAAAACTGGTGCATTAATGGCATGGATTTGGTTCAGTTGACTGACCTCTTTGGAATTGCAAATATGAAGATATTCAACCTCTACGCAGGCTGACAGCTACAACTACAAAATGGGACAATTGCTCCAGCTGTTTTATGAAAACTATGTCACTCAACAATGGTTAAATTTTCACTAAAATATGAAGGGTTGATCACATTTCAGCTCATTTTCATCCTTTTACTCTGACACCAGGCAAATTTACTTGTGAAAGGAAGTCTTAATGGGTTAAATAATTTTGGAAATAAACTTTGAGGATTGTTAATTAAGCAAAACAGGATTATTTAATGTACTGTGTATTTACTGACTAGTAAATTGTGATGTTGTATGTTAACTGTGTTGAATATAATCACATTAATAAACTTGTTTCACTTGTAGTTTGCTAAACTTTATAACCTAGCAACATGCAAACAGAAATGTGGCTAAAATATTGGATTTAAACTGTGTGAACTGTTAGTTAAAGTCGTTGTCTCTGAACGAGGACGTACAAATGCTTCAAAATTAATTAATTAATTGTATTACACAGTAAAAAAGAAGTTGGTTAATAAGCACTAACCCCACCCTGTCCCAGTTTCTGATCACATGCAATCTTTTTGTCATACAGCTACCTTTTCAGATCGAAGGAATGGGAGGTGCCCTGTAGATGCGAAAATCTTGACAAAAAGGATGCAGAATACTTGTATAAGAACCTAAGAGTGTGCCGAGGATTTCGAAGATATTATGTTTAGCAACGATCTTGAAAACCACATAACCCTTTAGCAAAACCAACCCTATTTAATATTCCGAACCCCACCGGCCACAGTGGGCATGAAAAGAAGGGCTGCTGAAAAGAAAACAGTACCTCATAGCTAAGCTAATTTCAAATTCAGTTCATGTAATTAGTTATGAAAAAACCTACATTAAAAAACACTAAATTAGAAAAAAGTCTCTAATTACATGAAAATCCTCTTAAAGGCAAGAAGGCTAAAGTGGAAAGAAATGAACATGGTCTGTGCATTGTCATGAAATAAAAGAGTTGACTAAAAATAAGCTAGTATTTTTATAGTAATTTTCTACCTTTACATCGTAGTTACTACACACTACTATATGTACTGCAAATGCTCTAAAAAAACTTTGTTTTAGCTGCCAAAACAAATGAAACAGCAAGTAAGTTCTGAAAGTGACATTCCAGAAACCAGTACATCACAAATACATAGTCATTATAGCCAGCAGATATGTCAATGTACAGGTCAAACAAAGTGTGCTTGATACTAAGCACGCTATATACCCATAGTATATGAACTATACAGACAGTATGGTACAGTACACTCTTGACAGTACACTAATCATATATTATAGTGTATAAGAATATAGTCTATCATTCATTTTCTAGAGCCCTTGCATCCAATTTCTTTATTCCAAGAGGTTATTAACTGTGGGCTAAATGATGACAGTCAAATGCAAGACTCCATTTGCCAAACAAGCAGTGATCTGTCGAACAACACACCTAGGAACCCCAAACAAAGGAAATTTATTCATACTCAAAGGCAGAAAATCCACCGTTTACAAGCAGCCCTGAAAAAGAAAAAGCCCACAAGACAAGGGAACAAGGAGAGAACATTACAGGAAACACTTACACATTTTACCAAGATCATTGTTGAATTTTGAACTACTAGTGTCAGGCTGTCAGCACAATTTTAGTACTACAAAGTATTAAACAAACACAATTCGTGTATAAACTTGGTATTTATTCGGCTGTAAACCTGTTAAGAATAATCTGGTAAGGACGGAAATGGAAAGAAATACGTTATATTAAGCCCCCTTTAAGATTTTATTTTAAACAGAAGAAAATCAGTGGAATTATTTAGACAACATCGCGCGTACGTCGGGACAGGCCTTCGGTGGGTTCATAGTCTCACAATAAAATAGAACAAATTGGCTTTAAAAACGGTCGAATAATGCCATAACAAAGGCAAAAACAATAACTTACCTCATATTTTCCCATTTCAACGATAGATTCTAAATTTGAAACCATAACTGAGCCATGGGTCCATATTCACCGTCACCCCAATATATTCTTATTATGTTTGTAAGAAATCGACTCGCTCCCAAAATGGCGGCCAACATGCGCGAGGCGACATGCGCGTGCACGAAAACTTCCACGAAAGGTTCCGACATGAGTGGCCCTTCTGTGCATTCTTATTCTATGATCCGGGCATAGTCAGGGAGGCAGAGGTAATTTTACTTATCTTCTCGAGGGACAAATCAATGTTGCTCTTAAATTGTCCGTTGGATGCCTAATATCACAATTCTGAATGTTGTTTGGCCCGATTTATCTTGTGGGCTTCGATCAACACGTTTTTCTTCAGTTTTATTATAAAACTATTATGTGGTCAAAAATAGTAAACTTTCAAATTCGCTCATTTAAAAAATAACTTGTATCATAAGAAAGCTTATAAAAAACAACATATAAGACATCATTACGGCACCCTTGTTTTTCAAGCCGTTTTTGAGTTATTGCTGCTTCAAAATGGGAAAGTGTGCTAAAATGGCGCTAATTTCCTGGGCACTAGTCGAAAAATAAGTTTTCAAACGCTCATAACTCAACAAAAACGTGAAAAATAAAAGTAACCATAACAATGTGTTATATGTAATTTTTTATTACCTTTTTGATAACGTAAGTGGTTTTTCCGAGAAATAAATCTGAAATTTCGGTTTTCTTGACAATAATATAGTTTTATAGAAAATTTCGGGAAAAACGTGTTGCCTGGAGCCCACAATAAATTTTATCGCGTTCAACATGCAGAAATATATTTATTAGACCTAAAGGTACAATATAAACATAAAATGAAATTGTCCCTCGGTATGGTAAGTAAACATATATTTTTGTACCTCTGCCTCCCCGACTAGTATAGCAGCAGCAGTTCAAGTGATGCATCATCAAAAAAGAAAGAATGTAGCGATGCTGCAGCTACCCAACGCCTAAAGCTGAATGAATTTCTTTGTACAAGTGGCAAACCACCAGTAAAAGTAGCGAAAAAAGACTGGGAGCACCTAAGTATGCGAACCAAGAACGATCACATTAGTATAGCCACAGATGTTGTTATGGCTTCGTTCCATGTCATTGCACCAAAAGGTCCAGGTTTCCTTTGGGAAGCTCTGAAGAATTCTAAGTCAGTGGAAAAGGCGTTAAAAACAGATGAAAATTATTCAGATACAAAGTATCTTCCTGGCTTGGCCGATGCTTATGACCATGCTACTACTAGCTGCTGGGACACTCGCAGACAAGTGTTGTCTGTCATGGCTGATTTAGTACCATATCATGTAATACAACAGCACATTATAGCGTATTCTGCCGCCCACGAATGCACGTGCTGTAATTCAATGCTCGACACACAGTACCCTTTTAATTTCATAAAAGGGTACTCTTGAAACATGTGTTCAATCATACTTTATCTTTTATTTAAAATCAGGCGTTACCGAGTACTGAATAAAAGCAGCTCGTCAACATAAAGCGCAGCACGGTTGTGGAGTGCCATTGCCTTCAGTGAGGAGTCCCAGAATGCGAGTAAGCCTTTCCCAACTTGATAACTTTTTGTCATTTATCACAAGTCCACGTATTGTACAGGACTTACCGTTTGGCCAGCGTCATTTAAAACTATCAAATGCCAAAATTTTGGAAACACCCAACACCGTCAGAATGATGATTTCCTAGCATTTAGTGGACAAGCATGTACAGTACTGCACTGAAATTTATTTCAAGCCCATCAGCAAATCGTCAATGCTTCGTATTCTGTAAGCGTGCACGGCAACGGTGCTTGCTTTAGATTACATAGATAGGTTATATCGCCGCCGAAGGTGCGAAAGCCTTTGACGATCTGATTTCTATCCTTGAAAGGCTTGGTGACAATGGGGCTAGTAGAGAGATGATTTCTTCATGTGAAGAAGCACTTAAGACTGGGAAGCAATATATTAAAACAGATTATAAGATAAGTTATGGCAATGTCTCCCGCATTTGATATTTTTCAATGCATAACAGATGATCATTATGTGATAGGTAATCAGTGCTATTTTTTGCAATTGTGCTAATAGGTGCACGTCACGAATGAATCAAATGTCCCTGACCACTGTATTCCTTTTGCATTAAGTGACCCAAAAGAACCCCTTCTAAAAGAAACTTGTCAGCACTTGCACAACCACCGTTGCTCAGTGTGTGATAAACTTAAAAGTACTCTTCAGGAAATAGAGTCATCCTTGTGTTACAGATCCTGAGGAGTATGATAACTTACTCTTCTCGTGCAATCAAGCTTCTAAAGCAATTATGTCGTGGAAAGCTCACTAACTCAGGTCAATTCAGCAAGACAACGCTCAGTTAGAATTGTTGGAGAACCTCGACGAATCATCTGTTCTTGTTACAGAGGACTGGGCAATGCAGTTTTTGCCAAGAAAATACAGAGTCTCAAACCAACTGGTTTGCAAAGAGAGGACTGTCATGGCATATTAGCGTGGTAATGAGAAAGGCAGGAGGAGTACTACAACAACAAGCGTTTGTGCACTTTATACAGAACTGCAACCAGGATAGCAACGCTGTTGTAGGTGTTCTTAACCACACACTGCGTTCACTGAAAAAAGAACACCCAGAAATCACCAAAGCTTTTTTGCGTCAAGACAACGCTGGCTGTTACCGCAGCGTAGAAATGCTGATATCATGTCGTCTAATGGAAGAATCAACAGGGATTAAAGTGTGCTGACTTGATTTGGGCGACCCACAAGGTGGGAAAGGGCCATGTGATAGAAAAGCCGCTACTTTGAAGGTCCATATTTTGCGCTACGTCAATGAGGGAAATAATGTCATCACCGCTACAGATTTGAAGGAAGTTATAATGTCTCATGGTGGCGTAAGAGGTGTGAGAGTTGCTGTACTTCCCAATATCAAACAGTAAGTGACCAAGACTGGACAAGGAAAACTGGATGGTATTAGTACCTACAATAACTTCTCATACAGTGACGAGGCATTGACAATTTGGAAAGCATATGACATGGGTAGTGGAAGGAAACTTTCTTGGACCACAATGCAAGGTACTTAAAATCTTGGTTTGATTTGCCTTTTATCATAGTGTAACTTTATATTTATTCACTTTCCTCTTTCAGTTGACAGCAGCCTAGTACAAAATGCGTCTTTCCAGAACTTCTCGTTTTCTTCGGGAGATTTCGCAGACGTCCATTCTTCGATAAAGAAATGCACCCAGCAAACCAAAGAGCAGCAAGAGGCACCAGCTATGGAGACACTGCCTGTAGAAGATTTAACTGAAGTCCAATTGTATTCATGTCCATGGGAAGGATGTGTGAAAACATTCCAGCGACATTGCAACCTAGAACAACATTTGCTGTATGGTAAATGTGAAATGGAAGTAGAACGTTATTCACTCTTAGATATGGCTAAACTGATGTATAACGAGCAATTAGTTCAGGGCTCAAGTGAACATCCACACATACCCGGTCCTGCTTTGACTTTATCAACACTGCAGGAAAATCTCGAAGAGGGATGGGCACTGGAATCAGCAAAGTCCACAGTACGCTTTAATGTCAACCAGAAGACTTACCTTGATGACAAGTTTGGGATAGGGCAGCAGACAGGGAAGAAGGCGGTCCCAACTCAGGTATCTCAAGATATGCGCCACGCAAAGAATGTAGAAGGCACAAGAAGATTCACTGTGGACGATATTAGCTCATATCCTACTAGTAGAGAAAACAAGATGGCGGCCGAAAGTTTTTCGATTGCGAAAAATCTTGTTTTGAGCATTTTGGCAGCCTTTCTTGGCCACACGTACAACACATAAACTTAGATAAAGTTTTTAAAAGTTAGTACTTGATTTAAATGTCACACAAAACTCGAGGAAAAATTTTTGCCATGTGTTTTATCGCATATAAAGACTTCTTCACGGCTATGATTTCCTTAGTGTTTTATCATTAATTGTTAATGATTTTTGATCTATTATAGCTATATTAATGCAATATATGGCCTAATGTGAGAGTCGAAATCGTTGGGCCCGGACAATTTATCCCATTTCTTCGGCAGAACTTATGCAGCAGTATGAGAAAACAAGATGGCGGCCGAAAGTTTTTCGATTGCAAAAAATCTTATTTTGAACATTTTGGCAGCCTTTCTTGGCCATACGTACAACACATAAATTTAGATAAAGTATCCCCCAGCAATCAAAGAAAATTTAGTGTATTCTTAGAACTTCAATTAGTATCTGATCTCGTCATGTCGTTCGGCAAGAGAGTCAATATTTTCTAATTATAAAAAAAGGTCATTAATACATGCATTTAAAGGGGTCCACTAGTAAAAACAATTTTTTTCTAGTTTCCAATGCAATCAGACAATAGTTTTAATATGTTGTTATGGCAGCTTCCATGATTGAAAATATACATTGTTGGTTGTTTTTGTTGCTGTGGTTACCAAAGTGGAGTGTCTTCTCTGCCTAAATTTTCACAATTTTGAATGCATGATTTCGAGAGAAATATTAACGATAGAAACTTGAAACAACTTTTAATTGATTACCCAAGACAATGTCCAGAGTGTGAACTAAAACAATTTCATAACAATGTATATAGCGCCTCAAAAAGAATTAAAGATTATATTTTAGAATGTTGAAAGGTTTACAGTTTGTTAAATTTCTCTGTTTATAAATAGTTGTTTTGTTTGGAATTATGGAAATGTTTAGAGAACCCTGCAAACAATATCTTCTAAAATTTCTGAAAATTCATAAATTTGGATTTTTTTACTAGTAGACCACCTTAAATTCCAATTGATCAACTTAAATTTGATTTGAAAAGAAACTCGTCGGGTAGAACATGAATACATGAATATACCCCCCCCCCCCAATTAATGTTCGAGTTACGGTCCTGGGGTTGTTTGAAGGCACGAGCGTGGTCTTGCTTAGAATTTGTAATGAAGGTTACTAATTTTCTATAGGGTGGTCGCAACGACTTACTGTATGTGCACGATTGTAGATGGTACATAATTATATTTATTGCAGCTTCATTGAATATATTTCAGGAAACTCCTAAACACGTGTCACTACTATTATAACGTAAATAAACACCTCAACTCGAAAATGTTTAGCCTAGAACTACATTACCTAGTAAATGCAACATATATGTATACAAGAAAACTATATCAAATCTATGCAGTACTTTTAAGTGGGTATGTTAAGAAGATAGAAATTTCGGTTTTGCCTTTCGACACTCGACGTGGACTTGGATCAAGTCCGTCTCTGTATAGTGGGAAGAGAACCGAGGGAATTGAAACTGCAATAATCGCGCCGCAAGCGAGCGCGCCGCGAAGCGGCGCGCGAGGGAGAGACGGACTTGGCTCACTTGCACAGTTTCGAATCAGATATTTGGCGGGAAATTTTTCAGATATTTAGCGGGAAATGGTATTAATAGACCAGGTGTTATTTTCATTTTTGCTTGATCTCTCATTAGGGATAGTGAAGGGGAAATGATCAAGCAGACAGAGCAAATACTTTCTCGTACGCCATAGCTAATAAAGTCCAAGACAAAGGGTGCTCATTTGAAAAATTAAACTCTTCCCAGATCCAGTTGGAGCGACCATAAGGACATCCCGACCAGCCACATAAGCTTCGACAACCTTTCGCTGATTGTCCTTAACCTTGTCGTATCCAAGTTTACGCAAGCCATATTTAATACTAGCTTGAAGCGAATTCATAGCAATTTATACCAGACACGAAGATAGACAGAATGGTGGTGTGTATTTTGAAACATGATCAGTGAACAAGACATTATTTCCGCTGTATTGCAATTAGCATAAATTATTGCCATCTGGTTATGACGCGTTACCGACTGAAAAATCAGTCGGTAAATTTGGCGGTTCGCAGGTGAGCCAAGTCCGTCTCTCCCGCAAACTTTCCCGCGTAAATGCACCTTGCTTTCCCTTCGGACTTTAGAGAGACGGACTTGGTCCAAGTCTACACTCGACGTTGAACACAGACCTGGTAACATAGTAGCCGTCTTTTCGGTGTTTACTGTATGGGCTTATCAACTAAACCACGTAAACGACGAAAAAAACGCGGCAACTGTGTAACCAATTCTGCATCGAACGTCGAAGGGCGAAACCGAAGTTTGCATACATAGTGTGCGGAGTACACAAATCACTGAAATATAGTAATTTTGTTATTGAAAACATATTCGTTTTGATGGATTTTATTAGCATTGACAATCATGATCGCAAGATTGGAGGAAAACCTACGATTTTAGGTTATGCAGCCTAGTACAGCATTACTTTTGCACCTGGTATTGCAGGATATTGTTTAGTGTTATGGTAAAACTTTTCACCCAAGATGGTGATATTTTCCGCAATCAAAAATACGCAAAAATTCAGTGTTTGACGTTGTTGCACCAAAAAAGAGTTTTAAATGTCGATAGATGCATAGGCATTGCTGCTCTTGCTTAATATATGTAAACAGATTGTTCTGAAATGCATAATGCTCTGAAGTAAAGCTTATCAGCCTGCATTATGGATGCAGCATCAAATGTAAGGTCAAATGGAGAGCAGCAAGACAACGTTTCACAAGATCCATCAAAATGAAATGTTTCAGCTTAGCAGGTTTCTTGAAATATCCTGAACATTCGAGATATTCAAGCTCCAAAATCATAATATTATATATGGGAACTTTTATGGTTATCAAATTAAATAAAAAGTACACTTGACTAAATTGACTAAATCCCTGGTGAACTATAAAATACTGAAGCGAACGGCTCTTTCCATTACTCAGATCTAAATGAATATTAAATATAAATACAGGAAATGAGTGGGTTATGTAATTTGGGTAAAGAAGTGTAAACGAGGATATAGATTACAGATTCATCTTGAAGTACAGGGCGGCTGGTTCGATTCTTATTAGAGGAGCTGTCGCAAAAGGCTTCAGAATTGCAACAAATAAACCCACGATGGGTAATTTAATTCTTTAATATAATAAAAAAATCAACAAATAGGCATAAACTTTATGACCATTAAGTTGCGAGTCAGGAAATTTTGACATCGTCTGGAATTTGGGACTGGGATTAAAGAGCGGAACATTCGCGAGCGCAATATGAAAGAATAACCTATGTTTTCGCAGCCATTTTGTTTTTTTTTTAATCCTTGCTTCTCATGCGCTAACTCTTCATGCGCTTTTCCACGCATTCTCTATCGTTAAAGCTCACATATTAATATGTCGTAGAGCATCAAGTATTGCATTTATTTTCTTAGCCTTTTTCTGTTTGGTATAAACCTGTGATAGGTACAATTGTCACTTACTTGGATTAAACAGCCATCATTCAGTTAAACTCTGAAAGGCAAATTAAAAATATTTAAAGTGACTAAACAAATTTTTAATTATTTTGGTGATATATACTCAGGTGAAAATAGGCAAATTGATAATGTTCTAACATTTGAACAGCATGCATGGCCAATTTGTCGACCAAATTTGTGCCCAAGTTCCAACCTTTTTTGCATGGAGGAATGTTTTATTTTCCACAGAATAGAAACATCCTAAAATTCCCAATTGTTTAAGATCTCCTATCTCACACCTAGAGTATTAGCCGCTTTACTATTGGCTAAGAGGAGGTGTGTCCAAAGTCGAACCCAAACAGACTGCTTACGCTGCGTCCGCATAATCAAAATGGCGAGAAAACTTTTTATAGTTTGAAAAAATTTAATGCTGTTTTTTGCTATCATTAACCCTGTGAGGACCAAAGAAAGGTCATAAAGAAGATTAAATACATATAGTTTAGAATTTAATGAAAAAAAAGAATACTCAAATCGTTTTGAGACGATAGAACGTTCTTTGTAATCGGGCGAATATGTCGTAAAAACCGTCGCAAAAGCAGCACGATGAAAATCAGACAAGTGGTGTTTAAAAACCTAAAAGATGTAAACTCTTAAACACACAAAACAAGAAACAAGATATTAAAATAGGAAAGAAAACCAAAACATCACCTTAGTATTGTATATTTTTGCGAATAATGATTCAAGGCGTAAATATTTTACACACTTTATTCAGTCTATATTTTATACAGTTCATTTTAACATGCAACGTAAGGCTACGTGGGCTTAGTACGTCCAATCCCAGACTCACCTCTCGGCAAGTATGTTTCTTATAATGCTGCTTTTCGAATTTTAGGTTGAAGCATTCCAAACTTCCAAATTAATACAGCAGATTGATTTGAATGTGCGGCTACTTCAAAGGTTCTACTTTCTATGCAACTTGTTTAAGAATTAGGTTATGGAAACAGAACCAATGTAAAGTAAAAACATAGTGACTTTAGAGCAAATTTGGGGAAAATCAGCATAAAGCTTTTTCAACCTAGTTCTGAGTGTTTATCACATTAAGTGAGATTCAAACATGACATAATAAATTGAATCGAATCGTTTATATTGTTCCTTTTTAAAGTAGACTTCAGGCAATGTGTACCTTTTTAATTATGAATAATTTTATGTGCGACTGCAAGATTGTAATGACCAACAATAAATGAATGCGATGTAAAAAATCTTCGATAGACAGAAGCAGACCATATATCCATATATACTGATTGCTGCAAAAATTCATGAAGGTACTAGCATTCAATACACTTAATTTTGAATGGGAATTTACATCGGAAAATAGCACATCTGTTATTTTGGTCGTTTTAAGAGGCACGCATCACGTGCTTCTTCTGGGGAACTTTGTTCAGAAATGTTAATTCCATCATTAATAATTCATGAAGAAGACACAAAAGAAATAAATCAATTCAATCTAACCAAATATCATTCATCTCTTTAACATTATGCCAGAATATCTCATCTTGCATAACGTTTATTTCAAAAATCACGATATACGTTTATTAAATGAGATAAAGATCTGCTGCTCATGCTTTATCTATTACCAAACATTAATTTGAGTTAAAACAACCGATTTTGATCATTTGAATTAAGACTGCTTACTTATTACTTCTTGAAGCACTCCGGAAATTTGAAACATTAATGGCATGCAATAAAATACGATCATGTGGCTTAAAAGCACAAGCTCTTCTACATACTGAAAATGAATAATATCAGGATATCAGGAGGATAGACATTGCAAAATTTATGGCCAGAATCAGAACAAAAATGTATTCGAAAAATTTAAGATGTTTTCCAGTTAAAGTATTATTTATTAACAAGCTTTAATAATATATATTTTGACCAGAGAACGACCAGAGAACCTGGTTGCGCATGTAGCATCTTCAAATATTTAAAACAGTTAAATTTTGTGTCGTGAGAAATAGAAAAAAATAGCCAATCATGACGTTGCTAGTCACCAGTACAAGCTCGAAATTTAATGACGTCTGCAAAAAGATCGAACGTCCAAGCCAAACCAAACCGACACATGCTGCGGATTTCGATTTACCGTAACATGAAAAGCTCTGTAGAAGTACGAAACCACTCCAGAAAGAGAAGCTTGTACATTCTACATATCAGTGGGAAACCACGCCTTTCGGTGTAAGCAACATTGACATTTGCATTTAAAAACATAGACGACAAGAGAATCTTAATAAAAAAGAGAAAATAGCTGCCAAACAATCTTTGGGCTAAATGTACTCTATTAAAATAACTCGGGCACAGTGTGGGGCCTTGATTAGTAATATATGTAACAGCATATGTCAAAGAATTTGTAGTGTTGATAATAGTTTTACGTTTCCACTTTACTTATGCACCACGACATAAAAAATAGATAGATATATACATATGGAACAAGCGCCGAACACTGATCTTTTTATTTTTCCAGCCTTGAAAACTACTTGAAAATTTATGAAGTCTTCAAAAGTCCTTGGATTTTTTTCTCGAGTCACAAGGATAAAACGTCGGTAATTTTTTAGGACTTTTTAAATCAAGCTACATGATATTAGCTATCATCATCCTGCGGTGTATTGCCATTCTGAATGAAACAAAGAATAGAAAAGTATAAAATTCTTTGTGTATTTTTAACATTGGAACTTGGAACACATATGATATGAGAATATCGCTCAGCTGTAAATTATTTACAACTATTTTTTAAGTAAAACAGAAAATGCAATGTCAAACAATTACCTGTCGAAGAACATACAACCCCAGCGTCATCATCATGGTCACAATCATGAATTCCCCAACCGTTATGCACACAACTGGACAAATTTTGCTCACTCCCAGTACAGTTGACGTTATCTAACCATATTTGTCCAGAACCCAAAGGAACATTACCTTCCTGAATAACTCTAACTGTGTAGTTATAGCCAAGTTGACCACACACAACCTTAGCATCGTTCATATCCCAGTGATCGTTACATACTGTTCCCCATTGATCTTCGTAGAAGACCTCCACACGACCAGAACCATTAGCACTCGATGGTCCTTCAAGACGGATGATTTTAGAGGGCGCTAAAGAATTAAGAAGACGTATAGGTAGTGTACATGCACATAGTTATAGGAAGATAATGAAGAATTGCGCGATCTAAATTTCGTTAGTTGTGCGTTTTCAAAATTGAAACATAATTTTTAACAACTTTCAAGCTTTTTTTACACTGCTGAAAGTCATTTACAAGGCAGTTTCTCATTCAAATGAGTTAATATCACACTTTCACCTGTTGACGAGCATTCAACCCCTGCATCTTCCTTGTGGCGACAATCATGAGCCCCCCAACCGTTATGCACACAGCTGGACAAATTTTGTTCACTGCCAGAGCAGTTCACGTTATCCAACCATATTTGTCCAGAACCATCTAAAACATCATTTCCCCGAAGACTTCTAACAGTATACTTATAACCAAGTTCACGACACACAACTTTAGCATCGTACATATACCAATCATCATCACATATTGTTCCCCATTTTTCTTGGTGGAATACCTCCACACGTCCAGAGCCACTAGCACTCAGTGGTCCTTCTAAACGGATAGTTTTCGATGGCGCTAAAGAATTGAAAAAGGTATTAGGTGTGCACTGGCACACGAAAAGCGACCAGTTACGATCGTGATAAAATCAGCCACCAGCAATTCCTTTTTTTTGTTTGTTTTTTTTTCTAACATTGGAATACAATATTTGTATCTGCACACAGTGTCTTGTCCCCTCATTTCCGTTTACAGATTTCTATTCACTTCTTTATTCACTTATAGCCAATCAGCGACTTGTATTATACACAGAATAATCCAAGATGACGTCGCAAGAACATTAGAAATATTTGGGTTGAAATAACAAGTTTTAGGGCTGTTGATTTTTTAACTGCCTCTTATCCCGTTGAACTGGAATTTTTTGAAAATAGAGCATTATTGCCGAGATTTTAAACGCAAAATGAGAGTCGGCTAAACTCGTACAAAATTATCGTTTGCTGAAGCTTTCAAGGATAAAGTTTTGGCCGATTTAGTCAGTTTGCGGGATTATTGGACTTTTAACACTTGGAATCATGGTCGATCGCATATCTTTAGGCAAGGATGTTTATTATGGATGTTTGGAATTAAACTGGAATGCGGTGGGTGAAGTTTTAGAAAAATCTTGTGTTAAGTTACTCATTGTCATTTGTCAGCAGCTAAAATATTGTGGTTGGTTTTTCCGGATTTTAAAATTTTCACTTGTGGTACATCTAAAATAAAGTAATGCGTTCAGATTTCTCAATAAAGGCATCTCTGGTATCCCGGTTAATAGATCTAGATGGTTAGACTAGCTCGGTCACGTGACAAATATGTTATTGTTGATTTTTATTTTCGGTCACGTGATGAGGAAAGAGGCTATCATGCTTCGAGAAAGCTATTTATTAGATTCCTCATATTTTTGAGTTGTTTTAGTGAGCACAGAAATGGTTAAGCTTTCATAAAAATATTAAGTGGAATAGTTGGCTCTAATTGTGCCTTTTTATGGCTGTCCGACTAGCATAACACATTCAATTCACCATTATATCAAAATCCCTGTTGTTGCCGCAGCCGACCGAGAAGAAACAGCAGCCATTTGCTCGTCACGTGACACAAATATAATTGGTTCTCGTTATAAATGGCCGCTCCCTTTGAAGTTTGCCGATTAGCCTAAACATCTAAGGTCTATTAACCGAGCTGGTATGTAAGCCACAGTATTCGGCATTTCAAGTGAAGGCCCAAAAGTCTGCTTATATTTCAATACAGGGTGAATAAAAAACTGATGCCCTTTCAAATTCAAATTAGCCGCAAATTTGATTACGGTTTATTCCCATGGGTCTACAGATCGAGAACAGATCGTGGTTTAGTACGGTACGTAAACCAATTCAATACCCTGTACTGTGCACTAAGTCAAGATCTGTTCTCTGCAAACCTAAAGGGATAAACCGTAAAGAAAATCGCGGCTAATTTGAATATGAAATCGCATCAGTTTTTTTACCCACTCCGTATAGCTATAATTTGAGATTAGTGTTTTTCATAAACATCAACCAATATTAATCACAATGAATAAAATCAAGCATTCTTATTCCTTAGGTTTGTAATATTGTGTTCTGTTTATATTAGTAATGCATTGAAAAGAATTGTAAAAGGCAGCTACATGTACGCGTAGCGAGCCTGTTTTTAACTATGAGTAAATTATTCTGCTGAACGTAATCTGCAACTATTTCTCCTGGAAATAAAATAATTGCGATTAATATCACTTTTACCTGTTGAAGAACATTCAACCCCAACATCTTCGCTGTGATCACAATCATGAATCCCCCAACCGTTGTGACCACATCTGGTTAAATTTTGTTCGCTCCCAGAACAGTTCACGTTATCTAACCATATTTGTCCAGAACCATCAGGAACGTCGCTTCCCCCTAACCTTTTAACAGCATACTTATAACCAAGCTCACGACACACAACGTTTGCATCTTTCATATCCCAGTAATCATCACACACCGTTCCCCATCCATTTTGGTAGAAGACTTCCACACGACCAGAACCGTTAGCACTCAATGGTCCTTCTAGGCGAATGATCTTAGAGGGTGCTAAAGAATTAAGAAGGCGTATTGCTAGTGTAAATCCATAGCAACTAGTTATACGAAGATAGTGAAAAAATTCGCGATCTACAATTTGTTAGTTGTGTGCTTTCAACATTGAAACAAAATTTTTAGCAACTTTTAAGAATATTTTACACTGCTGAAAGTAATTTACAATGCTATTTCTCATTCAAATGAAAAATCGATTAATATTACACTTTTACCTGTTGACGAGCATTCAATTCCTGCATCTTCCCTGTGGCGACAATTATGAATCCCCCAACCGTTATGCACACAACTGGTCAAATTTTGTTCACTGCCAGAACAGTTCACGTTATCCAGCCATATTTGTCCAGAACCATCTGAAACGTCGTTTCCCCGAAGAGTTCTAACAGTATATTTAAAACCAAGTTCACGACACACAACTTTAGCATCGTTCATATCCCAGTAATCATCACACACCGTTCCCCATTGTTCTTGGTAGAATACCTCCACACGACCAGATCCATTAGCACTCAGTGGTCCTTCTAGACGGATGATTAACGATGGCGCTAAATAATTGAGAAAGGTATTAGTAGTGTACATGCAAAGCGACCAGTAAAGATCGTGATAAAATCAGCCACCTTACTTAACATTGGAATACAATTTTTTGTCTTCGCGCAGCGCAGATATAATGCTATCAGCTTGTTCAGTCATTTCCGTTCACTACTTTCTGTGCATTTTCTTTGTTCTCTTGTAATTAATCATCTACTTGTATAATACAAAGAAAAGTCCAACATGGCATCGTAACAACATTATGAATATTTTTATAAGAATAACAGATTTTTAGGCTTTTTTATGATTTAGCTGCCCCTTATCCTGTTGAGCGGGACTTTTTTTCAAATAGATGATTATTGTGGAGATTTTGAACGTAAAATGTGAAGAGTGGGCCAAATTCGTAGAAAATTATCGTTCGCTAAAGATTTCAAGAAGTGAAATTTTGAGCGATTTGGTCAGTTTGCAGGATCATTGGACTTTTAACACCTCGAGTCATGTTCATGCATATATTTAGGAAAGGATGTTTATCATGAATGTTTTGGATTAAACTGGAACGCGGTCGCCGAAGTTTAAAAAAAAAATTTGTGTCAAGTTACCCATTGTCACTTGTCTGCAGCTACGCCGGCTAGTACAGTATACATGGTGTCCCAAAAAAGAGTAGAGTTCTGCATTCAAGTATAAATTAAAGCAATGAAACTAGTGTTTATTCTTGCTTAAACGTGTATTCATTCAGCTTTCTTTGGATAGGTTTTCTATGAAATTTGAGGGAGTAAGTCACAAGTTATGGTACATTAACCGATCGCAATTGGAAGTTTTAAAAATTAAGATAGCGCTTTAATTACATCACATGTTCATTGTCTGTATTCAAAGTGGCTATCTGGATTTCATATCTAGAAGCTAAACATTCATCTCATTTTTCATTATTTTTCGTTGTTTGTTGATCTTCTGCAATAAAATTGTGTTTGAGGCAGCGTAAAGTAAATTAAGACAGCTCAAAAGAAAGTATCAATCACCCCCTCGGGCATTAAGTCATAAAGTGGTGTGAATGCATTTATAATTGCAATCAGATCCATTTAATTTCAATCAAGGGAATCGCAATCAGGAAAAATAAACATTCATTTTCTGTATCGATATTTTGACAATGTGCAATTCTTTTAATTAGTATGAAATCATTTTCAACAAGGGGAATTACTTTTGCTGTGGAACATTAAGTGGACATTAGACAGTCTCAAACTACCCATGTGGCACCAAATTATGTCCTTTCATGGAGCGTCTCAAAATGACTACTTGCGGTGAAATTGTTCCTGTGGTTGTATTACTTGCTTCAAGAGGACAAAGGAACACAAGCCGTAAAACAAAAAATAGTCTCTTTATACGATCAAGTTTTCATTCGGCAATCAATCTCAGAAGTTGGACTCCGTTATTTTTTGGGACATCATGTATGACTACATATCGTACACAACCAAGGCAAAATTTTGTTTGTTGAATATATTTTTTATAAATTTTAGAGAAATGCTTTTTTGCCTGGAATCTTCCGACGAATTAACAAAAATATATAACAAAACATGATTTTAATTGATACTAATATTATTGATGCCAAATCTGCTGCAAATATGAAAGTAATTTTGGGAGATGCTGTGAGTTTATAAGGCTCTCGCAAGCTAATCAACAATAATTATAAATGTACGGGAATGTAAACACACACATGACATCCTTGCAAGCCCAAAACAGAATTTCTGTTCATTATTGGTTCATCTCAGTACCTCATAATCAGTCAAGATTTTGCTAGAAAAAATGTAGTAGTGTACATGTACTGAAGGACAAATGTTGCACAGGTATTCATAGATAACACTCAAATTAGTTCATGATCACTGGAAGTAATATTTTGAAAAAAGTTAGTTTCAAATATTGAAGTAAACTAAATGACCTATTGCCAAATTCAGACGTTTTTAGCGAACGATATTTCTTGAAGCCGGAAGGACCTCTGCCAAGACATAGCTGCAATATTGACAAATATTGTGGTTGCATCTTTTTCAGCACTTAAAAATACTCACTTGCGGTACATCAAAAATAATGTAGTGCATTCAGATTTCTCAATTACGGTATCCCTGGTATGTATGCCACAGTATTATTCGACATTTCAAGAGAAGGAGCGCTCAAAGCTCTGCTTATTTTTTAATATAGTTATAATTTGGGATTAGTGTTTGCCTCAAACATGAATCAAACAATATTAAATACCAATGAATAAACATTACGTGTACAGTGTGTATGTACATTAACATGTGAGTAAATTTTTCGGCTAAAACTAATTAGCAACTACTTCTCATGGAAATAAAATAATTGCGACTAATATCACTTTCACCTGTTGAAGAGCATTCAACTCCAACATCTTCTTTGTGATCACAATTATGAATCCCCCAACCGTTGTGACCACAACTGGTCAAGTTTTGTTCGCTGCCAGAACAGTTCACGTTATCTAACCATATTTGTCCAGAACCATCAGGAACGTACCTTCCCCCAAAACTTCTAACAGCATAGTTATAACCAAGTTCATGACACACAACGTTGGCATCGTTCATATCCCAGTAATCGTCACACACCGTTCCCCATTCCTTTTGGTAGAAGACTTCTAAACGACCAGAACCGTTAGCACTCAATGGTCCTTCTAGACGGACGATTTTAGATGGTGCTAAATAATTAAGAAGGCATATTAGGTAATGCACATGCATAGCAACTAGTTATAGGAAGATAATGAAAAAATTCGCGACCTACAATTCACTAGTTATGTGCTTCAACATTGAAACATAATTTTTGACAACTTTTAAGACACTGCTGAAAGTCATTTACAATGCTATTTCTCATTCACATGAACAAGCTATTGATATTACGCTTTCACCTGTTGACGAGCATTCAACCCCAGCATTTTCCGTGTGGCGACAATCATGAATCCCCCAACCGTTATGCACACAGCTGGTCAAATTTTCTTCACTGCCAGAACAGTTCACGTTATCCAACCATATTTGTCTAGAACCATCTGAAACCTCGTTTCCCCGAAGAGTTCTAACAGTATATTTATAACCAAGTTCACGACACACAACTTTAGCATCGTTCATATCCCAGTCATCATCACACACCGTTCCCCATTTTTCTTGGTGGAATACCTCCACACGACCAGAGCCATTAGCACTTAGTGGTCCTTCTAGACGCACCAGTTTCGATGGTGCTATAGATATAAAGCAAGAGCAAAATGACATGAAACCATTTTTTGTTTTAAAATCATTGTCAGAACTAATTCTTGGATATTGTATGTACACATAAATAGAGGACAATTTTTATGTATATTAGACTTTCCACTGAAGAAGCCGTAACTAGCGAAACGTTTGGATTTTAATGAAGTTTCATCACTTTTAATGCCTGTTGAAATCATTTTGAAGTTTTAAGGTCGTTTTGAGGTCGTTTTGAGGTCGTTTTGAGGTCGTTTTGAGGTCGTTTTGAGGTCGTTTGAGCACTCTGACCCTATGACGCTCTACGCATGTCCGCATGTGTTGGTTGTGTTGCCTTGTACCGCGTGCGCTTGGTGAGAGCAAGTCCACGCGTATAGGTGTGGTGCAGCTACATGTGTGGATGTGTACCATAGACATAGTAGGTCTAGATTGCTGACTCATCCATCGGAGACGTGACTTGTATGATAAATCAAAGATGGCGCGGGAACCGGGCAAAAAACCATTAGACTCTACAGGGAAATCCATGTTTTTCGCGATTTTAAACGTCTCGTTGCTTGGAATTGCTTCGAATCAACATTTTTTGGAAACAACTAATTATTGCGAAACTTTTGAGCACTATTTGTGTAATTTCTGCTGAATTCCTCGTGAAAATCTCGCTCGTGAAATGTGTTGTGAATTGGTCACTTGTTCAGTTCGAGACATTTGTTGTCCAAAATATGTATTTTTGACATGCTTTGGCCTCTTGGGTGTTATTGTGATCTACAGCTATCCTAAATTAAACATTTACAAAACGATGGAGCAAGATCTTCGTGTACAAATCGATTGTTCGCTTGATTTGTGTGGTGTGTGATACCTGATACGTTAGTAATATTTACTACATAGATACGACTTCAAGCCAACGTACTGTTTTCGAACTTCAAAGACGGATAGGTTATCAAGTAAATATTGTCTGAATTATGTAATATGCATTACCAAAATATAATCGAAAACTGGTGCTACAGCTGCTAGTTTTGTTCGTGTGAATCGTGTGTGAAATGTGGGTAGAATTAACTGAACAATCCACAGTTTAATGACCGAATTTTTTTTATTTGAATTTAAACTATATGTTTACTTTAAAATTAACATAATGGTAAACTTTGGCATACTTTTGCATACACTGTACATAGAATGCAACATGCACCTGCTTGCTAGCTTGTGCAACATTGGAGCAAAGTCTGCAAACATGCGAGTATGGTAAAGCAATATTCTAATGCCCATTTGCTATATTCCAATGAACAATTAGTCGTGATTATAAAATCATTAATAATTCATGAAGAAATCTAACCTGCCAACTGTGCTCAATATTGATAATGATAAATTGATGATGATAAATTTATTTACTGAGTCTGAGGGTCATCAACCAAACTGAACCCAGACCACCTGATTAGACTCTAGAAGTTTTCTACTTTTCTGCACAAAATTCTCTGGTGAAAAGGATCTTTTATGCGCAAAATAAAACTTTTCAGTCTGGGTAGTTTGCACACACTCAACACAAATTTAACCTAATTAAGCCTAATTAAGCGTGAAAGACATTGTATGAAGTGAACACAAATACCGTTAGAATAATTTTCAAATTGGCAACGTCAAAAAATGTATCATCTTGCTCCATAGATTCATCGACACACTGTGACACTGCATTACAGTATACATGATTCATTGTAAATGAAAATCACACACCACACAAATCAAGCGAATAATCGATTTGCACGCGAACATTTTGCTCCATCGTTTTGTAAATGTTTGATTTAGGATAGCTGTAGGTCACAATAACACCCAAGAGGCCAAAGCCGGTCAAAAATACATATTTTGGACAACAAATGTCTCGAACTGACCAAGTGACCAATTCACAACACATTTCACGAGCGAGATTTTCACGAGGAATTCAACAGAAATTATACTAATTGTGCTCAAAACTTCCGCAATAATTAGTTGTTTCCAAAATATGTTGATTCGAAGCGATTCCAAGCAACGAGACGTTTTAAATCGCGAAAAACATGGATTTCCCTGTAGAGTCTTATAGTTTTTTGCCCGGTTCCCGCGCCATCTTGGATTTATCATACAGGTCACGCCTACGCAATAGTAATTGTACTATGAGTCAGCAATCTAGACCTACTATATCTATGATGTGTACCAAGCTGCACTGATGAGGCGTGGAACGCCTATATATGTATATATATATATATATATATATATGTATATATATATATATATATATATATATATATATATATATATATATATATATATATATATATATATATATATATATATATGTAATGAATATATATATAATGTGCTAGTTTTGGTTAGCGAAATACAAAAGAGTGCTCAATGACATATAGACAGAGCGAAATTTATAATTGTGCAAAATACCTCAAAAACTTACCACTACAGTCTGTTTCTTCTAGAGGGATTCTTCAGGTGGTAGACAAATTTCGAAAATGTGCAAGCTTCTTTTATGCTCAAGGCCGAAACGTGGGCGCGTGGGTGGTTGAATAGCATGCATTCCTTTCTTTGTTTAGGTTGTTTACCTGAAATCTGCTTTTGTGTTGGCAGGCCGAAACTATTTCCGATCTTTTGTTAAGCAAGCAATTGTTTTTTTCTTTCAAAATACTAATTTTTTCCTCCAAACATAAATTACATCTTTTGGATCCTCCCGTGTAAGAAATAGACTTTTTATTATGGACCATTTTATGGTGAAATCTGTTTTCTTTTGCTTTAAGTGCCAAACGTGTTTCGAAAGTTCCGTCTCGTTCGAATATTTTTGGTGTGTGAAAGATTTGATATGATTACAGAAAGAAAACGATACAGGAATCACATCAAATCTTTCACACACCAAAAATATTCGAACGAGACGGAACTTTCGAAACACGTTTGGCACTTAAAACAAAAGAAAACAGATTTCACCATAAAATGGTCCATAATAAAAAAGTCTATTTCTTACACGGGAGGATCCAAAAGATGTAATTTATGTTTGGAGGAAAAAATTAGTATTTTGAAAGAAAAAAACAATTGCTTGCTTAACAAAAGATCGGAAATAGTTTCGACCTGCCAACACAAAAGCAGATTTCAGGTAAACAACCTAAACAAAGAAAGGAATGCATGCTATTCAACCACCCACGCGCCCACGTTTCCGCCTTGAGTACTTGAGTATATATATATATATATATATATATATATATATATATATATATATATATATATATATATATATATATATATATATATATATATATATATATATATATATATATATATATATTTATATATATATATATATATATATATATATATATATATATATATATATATATATATCTATATATATATATATATATATATATATATATATATATTGTATATATATATATTGTATATATATATATATATATATATATATATTGTATAGATATATATATTGTATATATATATATATATATATATATATATATAAATATATATATATATATATATATATATATATATATATATATATATATATATATATATATATATATATATATATATATATATATATATATATATATATATATATATATATATATACACACACACACACACACACACACAGGTATTTCACTCACCGTGATAATCTGATTTTTTATTCTTGGTGTGATTGTTTAATGATCCAGGATTTTTTAGCTATGAAAAATTATTAAAAATATACAGTTATTACGATATAAATTCATTTTTACACGAGATCTGTAATTACACCACCAGGCGGAGTTGCTAATTTACCCTGTTTCCATATTTTAAAAGTTGGTGTAGCCCTCATCAGTTCGTGGGTGATACCGCTGACTTTGTCGCGTGGTTCGATAATAATGTATCGGTTTAAACTCATTTAATTTTCTAACAGAGTACCTAGCACACATTTGTACTTTTATATCTAAGATGCAGCGAGGTTTTCTGCGCATGAAATCCATCTAATATAGATCGCGAAGAAGTGCATGTTTATAATTATCCTTCAATTGAGTACTTGTTTGTCAAAAAATTCAGAATTTAACTGTGGTGATTTGTTTACCCTAAAGAAATTTGTAAAAGATCGGTTAAATCTTAGTGGAAAGTGGATTTCACTGAGCAGCGATGTAAAGCAGTTTTCATGTGAATCGGTAACAATAAAATGGTACCAGGGGAAGAAGTTTTGAAGGTCCTTGGAAAAAATGCCCAAACTATTGAGCCGTGTCTCCGTGACGGTATTGAGATTTCCCCGTTACAACAAACAAATATAGAAGCGTCACGGCTGACAAATATCACAGCCACGAGCTATCAATGTGGTTCTTCCGAGCCACAAAATGACTCTAGTGCTAAAGAGTTATCTGAGGTATGTCCATTGTTAAATACAGCTAAAGCAAGTGATGCCAGACCGAAGGTATGTAACTGTGATTGAATATGCATAAACAGGATCATTACATCCGACGGAAAATTAGACACATCAATTTCTAAATTCAAACTACCAGCTGAAATTTTCCAAAATGTGTTGAAAATCGACTCGCTTAAGGTCAAACAGAAAGACTTGGAAGTTAAAATTCATCAGCAAGAAGAAATGATATAATTATAAACTTAATAAGGAAAATACGGATTTTAAGTTTAAACTTGAGTCCCTTGAAAATTTAAAGTGCCACTGCAACGAAAAAACCTTTGATCCAATTTTTAACACAACAGAACAACATTTCCATACGAGCCTTAACGGCGTTTTCAGTTTCTCGATATCTTGTTTCGTTTTAGAGATATTAAGGTTTTTTGAAACATGCAAATTAGGTGTTTCTGACGTTATCTACTCACGAATAATAAATTACATTTATCAAATGGTGAATGTCTCTGTAAATAGCAGGCAGAAATTTTTCACACTTTGCATGACTGTAACAATTTGGTAGCTTCACACCACTATTCCTATTGCGTTGTTGCAACATAAACGGTTTTGGAATAAAAGCTTTTAAACTGTAAAATAAATATCTTAATTTTCATTTTTCCTTTACACTGCATTATAATTTAACTTCAATAAATGCGATCTAAATGTACATACAACAATTGTATTATGTGCAATGAAGTAAATGTCGTTTAATAGGAGAGAAATAAGAAATTTTTGTGTTTCAAATACAAGACATTTGCATCCGAACGATCTCCATGGCAACAGCATAGTGTGAACAGTAGTGTGCGTTTACCTAATCACTACACTCGTGCAAAGTTAGAAAAGGTTCTGGCTATTACATCCAAAGATATTTATTATTTTAGATATATAATTTATTATTCGTGAGTAAATGACGTCAAGAGACATCTAATTTGCATACTTTAAAGACCTAAATATCTCGAAAACGAAACGAGATTGTGAGAAACTGAAAACACAATTTTGACTCATCTAGAAAAGTTGTTCTGTTGTGTTTAAAATTGGATCAAAAATTTTTTCGTTGCAGTGGCACTTTAATACTAAGATTAATTCATAACGGCCACGAGAACAATGACATTGGGCCGGGAATTAATGAAATAGCATCTCAAGCTTAATGGCACCCAAAAAACAATGTACTATTGAATAATTCAAACAAAGCAACATAAGCTTAGCTAAAAATGTTAGCCCATTTCTTCCTAACACACCAGTTAGTCTGAATAAAAATACTGCAAGCTTATGAGACAGCATTGAATGTGGCGCTGAGATAAAAAATTCAACATTACAACCGAAACGATACCCTGTAATAACGTACAAGCCGATAGCTTTCAAGTAAATTCTACAAGTCCAAGGAACAATGAAAATCCAACTACTTTTAAAATACCAACTAGTCTCAATGGCAATAAGGCAAGTTTAACGACTACTGAAATTCTTCTAAACAAGCCCAGCGAAACTTCCACAACGACTGCTGAAACAAAACCAAATTTCTAACGGAACAAAGCAACAAAAACGAAAGCTCCAACCCGAATATTCAAGCTCATCATGGCAAAAAATGGGGAAAAACCCCAAAACGCTACACACCTTGCCCATTCCTTCGACGCCGCGGCTGGTGCGCTAAGGGAAACCAATGCGACTTTGTGCACCCAAAAACTGTCCAACATAACTATCAAATACTTACACCTTATCCTTTCACACAAAGAGATGGACTTTCCCCAATCGGAAACTGCCATTTTTCTAGCAGTGACATTCATGATGAAATATACAATCAAGCATCTTTCTATCCTACCTCTTTTTTATCCCATCACCGAAGACCGATGACTCCAGTCCCTCTTATGGACATTCTAGTACAGCCACCCCCCCTTTTCCTTTCCTTTCCCACGACACCATTAACCTCCCTTGACGACATACCATCTCGCTCACCGGTCCCGATACCTCATATAATATCATCACCTATTAAAGTGCCAAATTTATTAATTTGTAACATGCGTTCCCTTGCTCCAAAGATTGATGAACTTCATACTGTAGTATCTATTAATCATGCTGATATTATTTGTATAACTGAGACCTGGCTATCTTCTGTAATCCTTGATAACGTGATAGCTTTGCACGATTTCAATCTGTTTAGTAATGATCGTTCTATTGGTGGAGGTGTCTGTGCCTACATAAACAGTAACATTTATTGCAGGCGCCTGATGGAATTTGAAAGCCCAACAACTGAGTCATTATGGTTGTTAGTAAGACCCAAGAAGTTACCCCGTTCAGTCTCGGCTATTTTGCTGGCTGTTGTATATCATTCTACAATATCGCGCCAATCTGAAAATGCAGAACTGTACTCACATATTCAGTGTAATGTTGATGCCTTTCTGCAGCCCCATTCTGATGCCCTAGTTGTAGTTACAAGTGACTTTAATTTTAGAAGTACGGGATTAGATGCAAACCATATTAAAAAAATTACTGGTCTGTCGCAGATAATCAAGGTAGCTACTAGAGCTGATGCAATCTTAGATTGGTGTCTAACAAATTCGAGAGACAACATTTCCAATCTGTTCAACTTCCTCCAATTGGAACAAGCGATGATTATACAATTCTTATGAAAGCTCAGGATCCTCCATCAAAACCGGACAGTTCACCAATATGGAAACGCGATCTCAGAGACAGTAGTATACGACCCTTCGGACGGTATATCGCTTCATTTGATTGGCCTGCCATTTTAGTATAATATACACGATTGTGATATAAAATATGAAATATTTAACGACTCAATGAGTGCAATGATTGACAATTTTTTTTCCTTTAGAGCGAACTAATGTGTGGAAATGTGATAAATCTTGGATGACGTCATCAATAAAGTCCGCTATTACGAGTCGTCAGAAAGCTCTTCATAAAAGTGGGAAAAATTCAAATATCTATAAGTATTGGCGTAACAAAGTTCAATCAAGTGTTAAAGCTCCGCGTAAGAAATACTATGTGAGTTCAGTTAAAAATAAAAAAATTCCAACCCGGCGAGATGGTGGAAGGAAGTTAAAGCTCTAGGTGGTCTCTCGTCCAAAAGTTCTTGGTACTCCCAATTACTTTCTGATGACATTAAGAATTGTGAAGATCTGGCCAAAACCTTCAATAGTTTTCTTGTTGTTCTTACCAGCGCACTTTGATCCTCTTCCCCCGGATGACAATATGGCTAGTTTAGAAGTACCGAGTGAACATCTTGTTGACACCCAACAGGTCTACAAGAAACTTCGTGAGATCAAAACTACAAAATCACCTGGTCCAGATATGCTTCCAAATAAAATTCTGAGAATATTTGCCTGTGAACTTGCCCCAATTTATCACGGACATATACAACTCATCTATGATGCAAAGTGTCTTCCCGAAGGCCTTGAAAAGATCTATAGTAGTTAGTACCAGTACCAAAAATTTCACCTCCTACGACTATAGAAGACGACTTTGGACCCATATCATTAACAACCCAAATTGGAAAAGTTATGGAAGACTGTAGCTTGGACATTCTTTTCCCTCAAGTCATTAAGAAACTAGACACCCAGCAATTTGCGCTCCCCAAAAAATCAACAACCCACGCTTTGGTATATCTTTTACATTCAATCCTAAAAGCTCTTGAGAGAGGTTCCGATCTGTTCTGCCAGGTTGTTTTTTGCGGATTTTAAAAAAGGATTTGATATGGTGGATCACAACGTTATTATTAAAAAGCTAGCTTGTCTTGGTGTACAGCCTGCCATTATTCGGTGGATTAAAGCATTTCTATCAAATCGTGAACAGTGTGTTAAGGCTGGAAGTTCTAAGTCGTCTTGGAAAAAGACGAATGGTGGTCTCCCCCCAAGGTACAAAGTTGGGGCCGTTATTGCTTGCTGTCCTCATTAATCTCTTACTCAAGGACTGGCCTGGAAGGATTAAATTTGTCGACGACCCCTCGGCTTTAGAAATAATACCGAGATACCCCCAAGTTTAATGCCATTGGTGGTAAATGATATTTTGTTCTTTGCTTCCGCGCGTGGAATGAAACTAAACCATAAAAAATGTAAGCAGATGATGATCAGTTTTCTTAAATACAAAGGATTTGACGAAAACCAAATTTTTGTTGCTGGAAACCCTCTGGAAATTGTGTCCACTTATAAACTACTCGGTGTATGGATATCCAACGACCAGTCATGGAATACCCACGCCGATATGGTTTTAAAAAGGTGAATTCTCGTCTATACGCATTGCGCTTATTAAAGAAGACTGGTCTCCTTCCAGCAGACATTGTACTAATCTATATCTTCTTCATTAGATCCAGAATTGAATATGCATCCCCCGTCTGGTCGTCATTACCTAAATCACTATCTGACCTTCTCGAATCTGTCCAAAAGAGAGCTTTTAAAATAGCTTACCCAGCTTTGGTGTATGAGGAAGCTTTAGAAACTTTGAAGTTGCAGCCTCTGAGCATTCGTAGAGACGCTGCCTGTAAGAAATTCGTTGAATCCTTGCGACGTGATGCATCACCTTTATAACCCCCTCACTAAAATCATGGAAATTAGTCCTCGTATCCGAACACATGATTATGACTTGCGGAATGATCATTCTGATCAAGCTTTACTGTCATGTCTGATCGTTTTAAAAACTTTGTGACCAGAAAATATTATTAGCTATATTTTAACATAAAGAAATTGTATATTTAATGTTTTAAAATTTTTATCCAAATATTTTTAGTGTGGCGTATGGTACTCTATGGAATTCAGAATCGATCGATCGATCGGTCGGTCGGTCGGTCGGTCGGTCGGTCGGTCGGTCGGTCGGTCGGTCGGTCGGTCGGTCGGTCGGTCGGTCGGTCGGTCCGTTCGTTCGTTCGTTCGTTCGTTCGTTCGTTCGTTCGTTCGTTCGTTCGTTCGTTCGTTCGTTCGTTCATTCGTTCGTTCGTTCATTCGTTCATTCGTTCATTCGTTCATTCATTCATTCATTCATTCATTCATTCATTCATTCATTCATTCATTCATTCATTCATTGCCACCTCGGGTGGCAGGAAGTTTCCCGAACTCACCTCGCTCCGCTCGGTAATTTCGGGAAACTTCCAGCCACCCTCGGTGCGTCCAATCCCGAACTCACCTCCCTACAAGTTTGTTTCTTATAGAGCAACATAGCTATGTTTTCTTCAATATGTTAATTTAGTTTACTATTCGCACACTTCAATAAAAGGTTGGTTTAGCAGAACAATATATAAATTGCACCAATTGTAATGAAATATGGTGAGTACTATACAAATGTTTCACTCCTTGTAAACAAGAGATGTGCATTTTCAGCAACTCCTTTTTTGTTGCGACATTTCCCCGAAGGCTATAACGATCGCGTAATCGACACATTTTCGAAAGCCGACAATGGGACGAAGATGTGGACATTTATTTATACGGACTCTTTTCAGCTAAACGCTGTAAATTCTGCCGAATGTTTATTGGTTGAGATCCGTGTTTCTATAACTCTATGACAATACGGAATATTTCCCGCCGCTCTTATATTACAGCTATTTCTATTTTGTAACATAAAACATGTTTCTGTATTGATATACCGTGATATTAAGACTACATCAAGAAAAACTCAAAATGTGCGGCTAACCACTATGTTAACCAATGCGCGACGTGCGTTTTTTAACAATTTTAACTTACAATTTTTAGTTCGTGATAAAACGTCCACTCTCCGTCACCATTTTTTGTCGCATTCTTGCGCTCTCTTTTTTGCGTTTCGTTGCTCAGTTGACAATTTACCAGATAATTATTTGATGGGGATCTGTAGTTGTAACCCACACACGACGATTCTTGAAGACATTTCATAGAACACTCGACATTAGAATGAACACTGCGACTGGATATAATACTTTTCGGAGGCAACGAAACGCCTGTTTTCACGACCTTAAAGACTGTTATAACAATATGTAGATTAGATAGGTCATTTACAAACAGATGGCGCCGCTTTTTTTGAAAAAAAGATAAAGAATGAATTTGAAATGAATGCAAGTTTATAAGCTTTATAAGTTTTTATGAAAGACGAATTTCATAATTTAATTTAGCGTTATTAAGCTACATGTCGCGCATTCAAAACAACGCACGTAATTATACCGACATTTTTAGCATGATTTTCAGCCGCAAGTACAAGTATCTAAATGGATATCGACCTTTTTGGTTTAAGCAGCATTGCTTAAACTACCTCCAGCGCTGCGGCAAAGATCCTGGTGCAGGTTGGTCACGTGGCATATCCAAATCTGGGGTATATTCTAATTAGCACCCTTTATTTCAATAGGGAGGGGTGGTAGATTGGCGTATGCGTTTCTAGTGTTTAATGAAAATTGCTTTCAACAAGATATTGATCAAATTGCGAAGTAATTTTATCAAAAATTGTACTTTTGCTGTCGGAAATTTTTTTCCGATACATGGAAGCAAGTTTCACTTGAAGCACAAACGTGGATTAGATTTCAAAAGATCATTACATCGCCGCAATAATAATAATTGTCGAATAATATTGAGATGCGAGATTATTACTGCAAAATCTGTGAGTTTAGAAAGAACTAATGCCTCAAAGCGACGGCAAAATTTGTAAACAATGTCAATTGTGCATAACGGCGACTCAGCGACGAAAGACATATCACAGTCATTAAGTACATCCACGTTATCAAGTTTACTATAAAGCCAACAAAAATCATCGATCTAATATGCCCATACTTAGCAATGTTGCATTTGTTGTGATCAGTTTGTGCGTCTGTGCTTATACTTTAAGCAATGCAAAGGAAATAATAATTTTGTTTTTCCGTTTTGTTGCATATTGTACCAGTGCTAGCAATCTTTCCTCATTTTCGGCGACTATAAACTTGTTTTATTTTTATTATAATACGAAAGCAGTTGCTACAAAAATTAAAACGTACTTTACTTGTTTATTTCGCAACGAAATTGAGTAAAAATATCTTGTTTTTGCGTATTTATGCCAAGCATCTCCCTTTTATTGTATATTGTACAGTAGCACTGATAGATATTACTAATAAAAATCGTAAAAACGAGCCAACCATGCAGTAATTTGTTTATGCCAAACATGTAGAGATTATTTTAAAACTGGAAACTTGTCAAAGGCAAACAATGTCGAAACAAAATACTGAACTCTCAAAACAGAATCTTGCCATTTGTTTCTCCGTTATTTGGCCTAAATAGTGAGTCAAAGCTGTTGTTCTTTCCGTTTCATGTTTTTATTGGGGAAACTCTTCTTCTTTCGGACATAATAGCCAAATACCCTTTCGCTCCTTCTCCAGCTCGGCGGCCATGTTGTGAGCAAAATAACAATACGATTTTCTTCACTAGTGAGAAAAACCGTATAGCCAATCAAAATGCTGATACGATAAATTTTCACTGGTGAAAAAAATCGTACGGCCATTGAAAACGCTTGTTGGCTTTTCCAGTGTACAGTGCAAATACGATTTTTATTTCACCCGTTTACCTCGCGTTAATCTCTATATGTATGGCATAAAACATTTTTCCTCATTTTTAGCGACTATAAACTTGTTATTATTGCTTTTTTGTACGAAAGCGGCTATTTTGTACTTCTTGCTTTTGAAATTTCCGTTAAATTAACGGAACTCGCGTGGAAGTATTCTGTGTTTCTGTAGCGTTATAGAAACACATTTTTTCCAGCATTCCACCAATCAGTGCCCATGTTTTCAAAAGGCTATTTTATAAAAAGGAATGCTGCACTTGAACATTGTTTAAAGAAGAATATTGATTGTAGCGCTGTAAATGTTTTTTAACTTACAGGGGGTTGCCACAAAAAAGAGCCTCACCCCCTTGGGGTTACTTGGTTTATAACGACTATGAATATGGAGAATGTTAACAAAAGTTGTGTTTTTGTGCTTACATAGGAACCTGTATGTAATTACAAACAATGACTGCAATTCTTACTCATATGCTTTAAAAACAGGTGCATTTGGTGACTGGTGAGTTTTTAAAATAAATTCAAAAAGGCATTTTAAATCGGAAACTTGCTAATGTAGTTGAATCATTTCTTCTGCACGAGTCTTCTCTGCATTGCATTAATTGTTCATAAACAACAAGGTGGGATGTGTCGATAAATGTACGCAAATTATTACTTTGAGGCGGAAGTTTTTTTTTAGTTTTTTCCACAACCATGAGGTAGATTTTTACTTCAAAATCCCTAATCCAGAAACCAAATGTTGACGATTGTTTGCTTGAAGACCAAGATTTTTGTGTTAACACAGCATTTGGAACACTCTATGTCTACATCAGTTACTGATACATCGCTGAAATAGGTATAAAGCGCTGCAATGGGGATAAAAATGGCAAGTACGAAAGAGTATTGTGCTGTTTAAAAAACGAGTTTGTTGTTCGACTCAGATTAAGCAGAATTAAATTCGACTACATGCAATATGCAAGCCAAAAATATTTGTAAAGTTTACACTTTACTTTTTTATCCATTAAATAACTAGTTTTGCGGTTTTCATGATTTTGTCTTGCATAGCGTGCTGTAAAATGTTTGTTGACCCTGTATCGGATAAAAGCAAATGTGGAAAACGGATATAAAAGCACGCTAAAACTTTCTTTGTAATAAACTGGAATTCCATGCACCAGCAAAATCTTTGTGAAGGCGTTCAAGTGCTGTGTTCTGACTTACAGGTAAAGGACATGCTTTGAATTTTTTTGCTCGAACGACATCTTAAAAGAAACTCTTGACGGTCTTTTACCTTGTACGTGATAACTCCAGACTCCATGTCAACGAAAACAATAAGAAACATGGAATTTCCCCGTAGTTTTACTTAGTAAGTATCAAAGTTGAACAATATTCCAAACTGTAACTTTGTTATTTTTAAGGACGAAAATACCGCATGATATTGTTAAATTATTCCACATAATTTATGCATATTTATTGTTTTCATATTTATTTGAATTCTATTGTAACGGTAGTTATGATGCTTTGTGTTCGTGACTTCGTCAACATCACGTGATGCAACGCTCACAATGTTGTAAAGTTTTTAATGGATAAAATGTAGAGTGTAAATTTTAAAAATATTTTTGGCTTGAACAATATTGCATGTAGTTGAATTTAATTCTGCACAACAAACTCGTTTTTTAAACAGCACAAAACTCTTTCGAACTTGCCATTTCAGCTTTTTATCCCCATTTCAGCGTTTTATCCCCCATTTCAGCGTTTTATCCACATTTCAGTTTCCGTTTCCGCCATTCAGTTTCAGCGTTTTATCCCGACCCGATAAGAGAAGCAACTGCCTAAATGAATCACATATTCTAGTGGCGCATTCTTTAAAAGACACCATTGTGTACATGAAATAATTACAATATATATTACGTGAAAATGGGCTTTCATATTTCGATCACATTATAACTGAGTAATTTCTAGATATTTAAACATATTCTCTTGGTAAGGACTTTAACAACATTGCTGAGTTTTAGGTTTAAAACTCATTAAATGGATCTGTTAAAAAATATTAAGTAAGAATTGCAATTAATGCTTGTTCTTACACGCAGGTACCTATGCAAGTGCCAAAACACAACTTTTGTTAGCATTCTCGTTATTTATAGTCATTATAAACCAGGTAAGCCATTTTTGAAGGTGTTTTTTGGCAACCCCCAGTATGTAACATAATAATTGTTTTTGTATTCATAATGTAAAATTTCTGTTCATATTCGTTGAGGCCCTGTTAGGGTAAGCGAGGATGTCGCCCTTGTGATTTTCAAATATGTCTGACGAGTTTGTAGTTTACTTAAACTGGCAATGAAATATTCGTGCTTTTAGAAGATCAGGGCTAGGGCTAGAGTTAGGTTAATGGCGAATATCATACAATACAGCATTAAGAGAACTGCTTGATCTGTCGTGCAATTTTGACTGGATTTCATTGTTTAAATGTCATCACATGGCAATAAATACTCGTGCTAACTTTCTTTGTAGTCTGCATTATTAACTGGTAACTGCATAAAATATTTGACTATTCCTCAAAAATAGTATGTTGCGTCAACAGTTCAGTAGCTTAATGCAACCAGTTAGAGTTTAATGTTCCTCCGACAAAGGCGAATGGGCTGGATTCATGGGGAAATGGGTCTGATTGATTAGTCTTTGAAGTGAAAGGTAGAGGACGTCTAATTTAGAAAGGTCAGCAGTTTTCTGCAATAAGATCAGGTTGACAGCATTACAAAAAACAAGCTTTGTAATAATGGGGCCAGAAGAATACCTAATATGACTGCACTTACACTTAGTCTATTTTTGAGTCGGTTTTCTTTGATGTACCGCGGGTTTTATCTCGGATAAATACCTTAAATAAGTAATTCGACCTATTTTGTGGAAAAATGTCGAAGAATCTCGATTTAAATTGTTTAAAGCTGCAGGATTCTTCCAGCAAACCTCCTCAAAAAAATTACTTTAGTTAAATATCTTGAAAGTCGGCATTTATATCATATCAAGCTCTCGGCAGAAATCCCTCCTTCTCGGTATTCAACTCTAACTGAGTTCTTTTATTAGAATGGATATTTCTCATTTTTCTTTATTGTTAGTGCCTGTGAATACAGGAACACTTGAGTACTCAATTACAAAAATGAAATTGGAAGCACACTTGGCAGGGATAGGTTTATCTCATGAATGCTTGCACAACGCTAATGTAAACTATGATATAAGCAAGCTCAACTATATTTTTGGTGTTGAATACCTGAATCATCATTTTTAACTATTGCAACATAGAAAACAAAGGGGCAGAAGGCACATTTATCTAATCTATGTTTTGTCTGAGACAAATTGTTTTTCTTTTATGTATGGAACTGTTAGTGGATAATTCTCATAGCCACATAAGTCAATAATTGCAAATTTTGTTAATTTTTTAAAATATTTAAATTTACGATCTACTTCACAAAACATTCAGGCTCAGTCGTGTAAATTGCTACAAACAGACATCTTCACTTTGCTGAATAGTCGACATTTAGACAAGTTTTTACTTTGATAAAACGTATAAAGGAGATACAACAATTTTTCATCTCCACGTTTGGCCTATTTATTCTTCCAAGCATCCGCAGAGAATATGACAGTAATTTTGGTGAGCAAAACATAAACAAGTCATTTTCGCTTTAATATTTAGTTTATAATTCAAAATGCTCTCTACTTTATTTAGTACCACTTGAGGCCGTTCTTTTACATGAATCTACTTCTAAATGAATCACATTCTAGTGACGCATGCATTCTTTTAAAGACACCTTTGTGTAGATGAAATAATTACATTACCTATTACGCTACAATGTGCTTTCATTTTTCGACCTACTGAGTAATTTTTAAATATTCAAACATATTTTCTTGGTAAAGACTTGAATCATATTGCTGAATTTTAGATTTAAAATTGTCATTTTTAAATTGGTTTGATACTCATCAAAAAATTCCCGGGCCTTTTGCGACGGCACACGGGCAAGGCCCTGGAGACGAGGATGGCCCTTTAATTAAGATATTCTTTAGACTGCTTATCCACCCTCAAGACTCACAAAATAATTATAATTTGTAATATTGGCGCAGAATTAAGAGATATTCTGTAATCTTAGCTTCAATCGCAAAATTTAGCTGTTATACTAGTTCTTATGGCATTATACAATAAGAGTAGTATATAATTTATAGGCTGCATATACATGCGCAGGTGGCAAAAATTACAAATTTTCCGTTCCTTCTTAAAAATATTACCTTCTGTAAATTCTTCTTTCTTTAGCAAAAAAAGTTGACAAGGCAATGTGTCAAACTAAAACATTTCGTATGACGACGAAAACTTGGTGGTTGATGCTTAATAATTTGCTACTCACATGTCGTCACCTGTGATAACGTTCGCTTAGAAGCGTTGACCTTGTTATTTACAAGTACATATTTTCACGCTTTTGGGATATTGTCTTACGACCGCATTTTAAATCTTTTTGATCAATCGTATGTTTGAAACATTTCAGGGTTAATTATTTACTTTTCTATATACAAGGGAAGTGTCTTCGGTTAGCGGTTGGAGTAAACGTAAGTCTATTAGAGAATCTTACTTACCTCAAAATCTCAATACCTCAGGCTCTTTGTATCATAATAGAAATTATCAACCCTGAAATGTTTGAACCATATATAGGTACACGAAAGAGCTTTCCAGTACGTATGTATGATCCCAGAAACTTTACAGACGGCAAATAGCCTAATACCTCCATCGTCTGACGTTCGAGTTGTCTGATTTTTGTCGTTTGACGTTTCCATAGAATCGCTGTCAGCATGCCTAGCGCTACCTGTACAATTGTAAGCTGCATCATGCGCCATGTGATATGAGTAGACAAACATCAAATCTTAACAACTAAGTTTCTTCGGTCAAACAAGTTAAATGTCTAAGTGTGGCATTTTTGGCCGTTAGAATAGGAATTGCATAAAATAGGAATTTAGCGGTGTTGATAATCTTATTTTTTGTCGCAAAAAAGTGCGCGAAGTTAGACGTTTGCAGTTCACATCAACATAAAACTCCTTACTATTAAATGTCATATCCAAATCATCTTAACTGAACTTACCTCCATGCTTTCTTACTTTCCCAAAAAACATTGCCGCTTGTAATGGTCCCCCTAGCACGATAAAAATAGATGAAAATTTTAGCAGAAACAAAATATCTGTAACAGCCATACTTTTGAATGTTTGGCGAAGAAGGAAACTTTAGTTTAGAATTTTCAGCATCACATCCACTTGGGACGCGGATGAAAGTTACAGTGTTGTATAGCAGCACGCACTGACAGCCTGTTTAATAAGTGTCACTTGTAACTGACGTCACAACAAGTATTTGATGACGCCCCCTTTTATAAAGTAAATTATAGAAATTGTTTTTTTGGGTGGATTGATATTTACGACATATGTTGGCGATACAATCAAAATTTCCGCAAACTTCTGAAGCGTTTTGACGACTTTGCAACGACGTTGTTCCTAGGAGAGACTTGGGATTACTCACGTGTTTTGCAGACAGGACTTTATTTTCGCTCACCTGAGTGGTTCATACGGTTTTCGAGAACATATTTAAGCATTTGATTGTACGCATGGATTGGATTATTCTTGTATTGATGTTATGCGCAGCGTTACGACGTAAGAAGTGTATTGGAAGTCCACCTTAGGCAAGTTTTAGAAGTCGCATTTGCATCGAATGCAAATGAGATGGCTTATCTCATTATCTAGTGTTGTTTGAATTGCATTCGACGCGACAGAAATAAACAGAACTTCAGCCCGCCACACAGGAGCGCACTTGCTTCGCGTACTTGTAACTTGTTATTCGTGACATATTGGATCGACCAAATCTCCTCATGTGCAGGCAATACTTACGGCATTTTGACCATTCGGGACATGTAAACCAAATATGAAACATCTACTCGTAGTCAACAATAAACTAAAAGGCGCCGGAGCCACGGAGACAGCTACCCTCTTTGCCCTTTGTTGAGGCGAGCAGCGGGGGGGGGGGGTGTCTTAGCAGTTTGTTACTGTTTTTTACATAGAATTTTAAATTTTGGTTAATATTTTAGCACTTGGTCGTAAAAATATTATATTATATTCTTATAATATTATGGTAATTTGATATAATATTACAGAGCGCACATATGCACTGAACACGTGGAACTCCACGTGAGAGCATTCCCAATTAAAGATCTTTAATAAAGATAGAGTATTTCAAACTTAAACTTTTTCTTCCTTAAAGCTCACAATTCTCTTTTCATTCCCCAGACAGTGCCTTTTTTGGGCTGCTGGCTCCCTTGCCCTTGATTGCTTCCAGCGCCTTTGCTTGCCTCAGTACAAAGGAGACAGACACTAGGTATCTGCGATTATTTACTGCGATAAGTAGTAGCGGAAGATTCGGAGAAATTCCGCCAATTCTACAGGATGGACAAAGGCTCGCTCAAATAATCCTTCACGAATTGTTTCGGCAAGTTGATCTTTTAATACAGGTTGTCCCAAAAAAAAACGGAACCCACATAAATTAATTATGCAGTCATTAAAATTCGTATTCACAATAATGTAATTATTATTCACAGTAGTGTAATGACTTGACATTTCTGAACCTCTGGGGTTTCATGTTTTTGTGCAGCATATGTCAAAGCAAAACAAGTTAAAAGTAATGTCTTACATTAATTCTAAATGCAATTGTTTAAAATCCGTATTGTGTATTTTTTTTAAACAGGCTTATTTCAACCTTGGGAATCTTGTTACAACATTATAGCTGGAAAAAATGGCATTTCTTTCATGTCTTTCATTTTTGTGGTTTCTGAACAACTGTGCGGAATTTAAGATTCAGTTCAGTGCTGTCAATTTGTGAATCATAATGCATACAACATCAGTTTATGCGGGTTTCGTCCTAAGTGCATACATAATTGATTTATGCGGGTTCCGTTTTTTTTGGGACACCCTGTATAACATCAGACACAAGGTTGTGATTTAGGGACGCCATGTTGTTTTTAATTCTGATAGTTGCACGCATGCGCACATTTCCTGTTGCAAATATGATGAAAAATGTCAAACATGCCTGATATTTGGTTCATATGTCACGAATGACATAAATGCCATAAATGTAGCCCGCACACGAGGAGATTTTGTCGATCCAGCTTGCCATTTGTCACGAATAACAAGTACGCCGACAAGTGCGCTCGTGCGCGGCGGGCCTTAGGGCAGACAGCACATCGTTTCAATGAACAAACTTGCAAGTTTCTAAAATAAGCCTCAAATGGTTATTACAGCAAACAAATTCCAAATAGCCTTTTTCTCATTCGAATAATTTTATTGAGACGGCGTCGCGGTTTCTTTTCTACATGCGCAGTACAAGCAATGCCCAGATTCTGGGCTTCCTGTCATCGATTATCCCAGAGCCTCTTGTTGGTTTGCGTTGAAGTATCGCGGGCTCGGAGAATGAGATTGACAAGGCAGTCCAGCTCTATGCAAGTGGCAATAGATTATGTCTGTAAGTGGTCAGAAACGAACAAAATAGAATTAAATAAGGAAGAAACTTGTGGATATGCTTTACTGGTTCCGTTCAAGAACCACCACCAGTCCAAATTAAGGATAATATCATCGAAAGAGTAAAAACCTTCAAACTACTTAGTGTTTGGTGCCAAGATAACTTGAAATGGAATGAACATCTTGAAATTAACAAGTTACTGGTAAAGCCAATAGAAGAGTCTCCCATCTCAGGCAATGTATGAAATCCCATTTGCCTACGGAAGTCGGACTTGCGACCACACCTCGAAGGTTAGACCCATTTTAGAATACGCCAGCCAGTTTGGAGTGGCCTACCAGAATACCACACTGGATGAAAAATCGAATTTGCCCCAAATTTGCCTGGTGCAAATATGTTGCAAATATGAAATTCGCAAAGCTTTGCAACCAGTGCAAAGGTGGCGATGGCCGAATTTGCACAAAAACGGGCAAATTCGGCCATCGCCACACTTGCACTGTGTGCAAAGCTGTGCAAAGCTCATACTTGCAACATATTTGAACAAGGCCAGCTAAATGAAGTAGAAAAGGTACAGAAGTTCTGTTCACGTATATTAGGTTTGAATAGGGACTTACTATCAAAAATGACAAGTAGAATAGGTCGTAAAAGCGACCTCCCGAAACATATGTAGGACTAACAGAAAACAAATTCAAATTACGATACGCCAATCATAAAACATCATTTCGCAGCATTCTAAAACAGAACTGCACGGAACTAAGTAAACACATCTGGGATCTGAAGCAAAGGGGTATTGAGTATTCAATCAGATGGAGAATCCTTAAGCGAGCGAAATCATACAGTAATATATCTAAAAGATGCAACTTATGTCTATGGGAGAAATTTTTCATTATCTGTAAACCGGACATGGCTGCTAGACTTAACCGACGAAATGAACTTGTCTCTACATGCCGACATGCGAGTAAATTCCCACCAAAGAACTTTAGGTCTTAATTACGAATATCCCACTTGAGGCGTAAATTGATATGTAAAGATAATAATCGTTTAACCGTTTGTACATAATTTAGAAGTTCGTTACTCTATAGATCATATACCATAAGCTATTTGTCTGAAGAGTGCTACACTAAGTGTAGTACGAAACTAAATAGTAATGAATATGCCTTACACAACTTGCTAAGTCTCTGTGTCTTATTTGTACAGTATATATATATATATATATATATATATATATATATATATATATATATATATATATATATATATATATATATATATATATATATATATATATATATATATATATATATTTATATATATATATATACATATATATATATATATATATATATATATATATATATATATATATATATATATATATATATATATATATATATATATGTCAACTACAAATTTTCTAACGGGTTCATTTGAATCGCGTTTTGCTTGCTGACGTGATCTTCTTGCGCTTAAAGTTCCACACACTAAATCTGTTGCGATGACAACACCTTGAGAACAGTTCACTTCGCTTGTTTAGGAGGTTTTCTGACTTTGACTTGATGATTTGAAGCTTTTCTTCTGTGCATAGGCTACAGCGACTCTTGCCTGGGGTGTAGGCTGGCGCACGCTTAACTATGGACCATTTAATTTCAAAATCCTTACAATTATTCTTCAAATCCCACACATGTTTTGATAGTTCAGTCTCTGATGAGTGTTGAGGGTGTTTAAAAGACTTTATATGGTTGCGATATCTTTCCTTGAATGCGTTTGATGTCATTCCTATGTACGTTTTTACTGTTCCGTTATTCTGTGACTTTATTTGAGCTTTGTACACGATATTTTTGGATAAACATTTTCCATCAAGTGGACATTCTTTCACACTTTTACAGTTGCATTGGGCGGAAGCTGGTGGATCATTTGACAGAAGCTTGTGGTTGTGATTAGAGATAGCTGATTTGATCTTTTCCATGCATGAATAGCTCACATTTACGTTGTTTCGGTTGAATATTTTATGCAGAGAGTTTGAAGGTGGGAAGTGGTTATCAATGAGTTTCAGGAAAGTTTTACCGACATTGGTTTTCACGGATTTGCTAAAGGGGGGATTGAACCAAATGATGTTTCTTCGCCTGGTGGAATTGGTTTTTGGTGAGGCACTTGCTTGGTTTGGATCAACGTTAGGTGGTTGGTATGTAAATGGTTCCTTGTAACTACTGCGTCTTAATGCATCTCTGTAGACAGGGGTAGTCGATTCAAACATTGGATGGTTTGCTGACAGTGACGATATACGTTTATTTATTGACCTCGGTATTTGTTTGATGATTGCAGGTGGGTGGTTTGAATTTCGATTGATGTACAAAGGTACATTGTTTGGTTTTGTGTGAGGGGCATATGTTCCATCGGATAAGTTCAAGGTAATATCCAGAAAGTTTACACTTTGATGGTTGATATCTGCTGTTATTCTTAGACCATAGACTTTGAAGATTTCATGCATTTCTTTCCCCACATTATCTGCTATTCTTGCGCTTTTACCTTGTAATATCACCAAACCGTCATCACGATACAAACCCACAAATTTGTTACCAAATTTCTTCGCCAGTTGATTCAGCAAGAAAAGGCCCACAAGATCGCAGATCTCCGCACCATCAAAACTACCCATCGTGACGTCAAACATGGAGTCATTGTTCTTTTTTACCCAGGGAGTGCTGCCGTGGAAAAGAAGTGATTTTCGGGCATGGTGGATGATAGCTTCTTTTTTATCGGTTATGGTTGTTATTGTACTCGCCCATTGTAGCACTGTTTCGAGGAGCTCCTGGGTTATAGACGGGTAAAACTCGATGATGTCGAATGAGAGGAATCTACAGTTCAATTTGTTTTCGAGCGAATTAAACCATTCAGTTACGGAGTAAGAATTTTTCCATTGATTTACATTGATGCTATTGCGTATTCTCGTGTTGACATCATCTAAAACTGCTTTGCTGACTTTGCCTAATTCAGTTTTTGTAGGGTTAATAAGACGGAATTTTGGATTTGTTTGGAAGCTTTCCTTGTGGTCTTTCAGGGTTATGTAGGAATTTCTTTGTGCCATGATATCGATCTTATTACTTATCCCAAGTTTATTTGTAATTGTTTGTAATTCTTCGTTAAGGCCGTCCGTTATATTTTCTTCTGCGATTTTATACGTTTTAGTGGCATTTTCGTGGAGTAATTTCTTGTAATTATCGACGGAAGTTGCATAAACATTGGTCGATTTATCCGCAAATACATGTACGTTTTTCGATGCACGGATGGTTTTTATATCATTATTTATCTGATTCAAAAACTGGTCTTCAACTTTTCTGAACGCAATGTTCGATGTAAGCTTCAATAAGTCCCCTTCGAATGCTTTCATCTGGGCTATAGGTGGAGCGAACGCTTTGGATGGCAAGCCAAAATAGTCATTTGATGTTGTTGATGTTTGCTTGTTCAGGAAAAAATGCGCTTTCCAACGAAAAGAATAAATAAATATGAATAAAAGAATAAATGAATATGAATGAGTAAATAAATATTTTTGCTCTTTTAATTCATTATCATTGAGCATTCTTCGTATTTACAACATCTTCCTTCATTCATTCATTTATTTACGCACCTGGCTTCCAGTTGCGCAGTCTTCGTTGTGGATATTACAAAATCTTAATCAATATGCAAAGAATTCCCATCAACTACTCACTAAAGAATATTGGTGTTCCATCAAAAGACCAATATAGACGGCGTTTGATCGAAAAAGTTGAAAGCGTCACACAAAGAATGCGTTGGAAAGCGCATTTTTTCCTGAACAAGCAAACATCAACAACATCAAATGACTATTTTGGCTTGCCATCCAAAGCGTTCGCTCCACCTATAGCCCAGATGAAAGCATTCGAAGGGGACTTATTGAAGCTTACATCGAACATTGCGTTCAGAAAGGTTGAAGACCAGTTTTTGAATCAGATTTAAATAATGATATAAAAAACATCCGTGCATCGAAAAACGTACATGTATTTGCGGATAAATCGACCAATGTTTATGCAACTTCCGTCGATAATTTCAATACATTATGGTAGAGCAAAATTTATTAACAATTTACAAAAATAAAGTTTCAATTATATATATATATATATATATATATATATATATATATATATATATATATATATATATATATATATATATATATATATATATATATATATATTAGCTATATACAACTCATTTACTCAGGACGCCAATCCCTTTGCCAGCGTCGAGAGTTGGATTTTTTACGAGTGGCAAGTCTAACTGGATCCTGGAAGCCAGCCAACGCTTTTTTAAATTTGAAAACTACAATCAACTTTTTGCGCTAACTTTAACGGTTTGAACCGAATTTTACTGACATGGAAAACGCTACAAACAATAATATAATACAGTACACAAAGTCTAAAATTTTGTGAGGAAGACCAAAAATAATTACTTTTCGCTACAATCGATTCGATTAAAATTTAATAATTGGCTCACTTTACCACAGTGCAATTAAACATCTTTTCCGGCAAAGAATCATATTCCTCTCTCGGTGACGAATCTTTGCTGACAGGGTAGTATGACTCAATGCGACAATTGATGACTGTAACCAAAGCGAACATGCACATCATAGATGAAAAAGTAAAATTCTGTGTATTAAGCTGTGCTTCTTCAATAACTGCTGCAACAAGGCCTTGTTTTTCAAAAATGGAAAGGGCAGAAACAGAAAAACAGTTAGCAAAAGCATTTTTAATTGAAGTGAATGCTCCTTTTTCATGCACCAGTTTCATTGTTTGATCGGACTTCCATAGTATTGAGCATTTTCATACAACTCAATACTTGATAGGCATCACAAAACAGCCGACACACATGAATCTCGATAAGTGCCATGCCCACGTTGCCCTCACGCAATTAAAATCAATCAATATAAAATGAATCAATAATTAAAGTGCAAAAATTTAAAATATTCAGGTGATGTTTCAGTTTTCTTCCTGATTTTAATACCCTGCATGTGTTCCAGTTACGTCTCTCAAGTTTCAAGTTTTTGTCTGTTTTTCAGCTTGTTGTTTTACTCTAGGATATATTAGCTAAATTACCAAGAACGTTTTCTCGTCTCAAAACGATTTGTTGAGTCCCCATTTTAAATTTTTTATGACGTTTCCGGGGGAGTATATAGTAAACATAAAACTATTATAAAAAAAAATGACCGGCGGAGCCGCATTGAACATAACAAAAAGTGCGAATTAATTGTTCGTGGGAAAAACCTTGTTGAATTCTTTCCCCTTAACTGGTTTAAATTACTTGTGGTTACTCTTAAGCCTACCTAATGCCAAATACTGTAGATGGGAATAACACTTTGAAGAATGTTAACAAAAGCAAACGAATCTTCACAGAAAAATATTTAGTACTTCTCATTCACAAGTTAATGCTGTCACCATGTACCTACCCTATGCAACTGAACTCTAGAGAGGTGCATCCAGCACTAATTACATAAGACAAATTTTGCGATACGTTTATTATCGTACATTTCGAAATAGTTATGCAACTAAAGAGTCAAATTTTACAGAACGTGAAAACAAAAACTGACAAGAAATTTTGGGAGAAAAACTTCTCATATCATATGCCAGTGATCCTTTAGACGCTTTGCGTCCCAGAAAATGGCTGACTGTTGGATATTTATGATTGATTGGTCTCATTTATCGCAAGTTTCAAAGTGAACCATTGTCGGTGATCATTAGTATCCAAGTTGATTTGTCTGCCAAAAAGAAACGACTCGAAACATCTACATTTAAATGCAAGCGCGCAAAGGATGACTGGCATGATACTCACTCATTAAAGATTTATAAACCCAGAATTTGTGCAAACAGATGTCTTTTTACTTGTCATGATGTTATAGAAAATGCAGTAACTTCGCATCAGAACGTTAAATTCTTCATTCGTTTGATTGCGTGAGTACACGCGCACACTTAGAAAAAACTATACATAGCTATAGCCTTTATTAATTATTTAGAACTGTCAAATAAAATTTGGGATATGCAAGGCTCAAGATCTAGAATTTAGCAAGGATCCACTAAATGCAACTATGTACATGCACATTATGTTCAATTGAAAATTCATGTGCTCAGTTAAAATCTTCTCGAATCACCTAAGATCAAACCTAAGTCAAGCAAGTAATAATAGTAAATTGTAGTGACGTTATTGAACAAAATAATAGATTAATTGCACTGAGCGCATGCGAGCGTTTATTTGAAGTTCAATTAATTTTACAGAAGGTTCTTTGGAGCTAATTATGAGTAAATGCATGAACTACTTATGTTGCGATGTAGTGAGGTACACGATATTAATGTTTTATTAGCATTAACTTAATAGCCTGTTCACATTGACACACAACCATTTTCTCTCTATCTGCGATACTAGCTGCCAGCATCTATAACGCTAACAGCTCTATAAACTTAAGTTTTCTTTTGTACAATTTCAAATGAAAATTCCGGACGTTATTTTCTATACAAACATTTCATTTCTGCTAAAATGCTTGGCCACTCTCGTTGCACTTTCAAGACAATCACAAGCTGAACCGTGTTTGGGAAAAAAAGAAATGTACTTTATGAGAATATTAGAAGATGGAGGTAAGTTAAAAATAAATCGAGAAGAGTGTTTTGCTGTTTTTCTGGAATACGATGTAAGGAACATCTCAATTTCATGAACATTTAAGAATTTTCGAAATTTTAAATTTTTTGACATATTTCATAAACTATTATATGTGACCGTCCACGGGAAAACCAACGTTAACGATCTTTCGTTGGAACGAAAAATTCAACGAACGACTAACGAACGGTGCGAAATTTTCAACGAACAACTCGACCGTTTCATCGATTTGGATTGAAAATTGCGAACGATCGAAGGCCAAAATTCACACGGTTTTCTGAACGACTTTTCGCGAACGTTCGAACGAACGACCTTGCCTTCGTTCGAAATTATTATTCCTTGCGTCATCAAATTGTAATAATTATAAAAATAATTTCACAGCTTACATGTAGCTATAACACAAGGCCTTAAAACACTTTATTCGAATAATTGTTCTTCCAAAATTGATGTCGCAGCCGGTCAACAATTAAGATATGGCTGAGAGAGAGCAAGACTGATTTTTGGTATATATCCATGCAGTAGGCTATAATTGTATTACTAACATTTGATGCATAGTTATAGGGCTGAGTACATTTCAGAAATATTTTCAGAATAATATCCATAACGGTAATATACAGTATAGCTATACTGTAGAGCTATTCTCATTGTGTCCGCGCATTAGAAGACGATTTTAAACCCCCCCCCCCCCCCCGCAACATGTTGTTAATGATAGCTTTTCGTATTCAGATAGCTATATCAAGGCCTTACTCGTATAAACATGTCACAACGCATGCATATATATACTGTAATATATACTAACCGTAGTTTATGAACGGCTGGTTAAATGTTTACTGACACATTATAGTCTTTATTCTCATGATGTATAGCCGTGTCTGAAATTATATCGTTCATTTGAGAGCACGGTATTTATGCTTAACCGCGGTCAGTTTTTACCTATGTAGCTAATTAATTCATTCGACTAATAATTCCAGCCAAAACTATCAAAATATGCATGCATCATGACTTTATTTCAACATAGTCATGAAGGCATGAATGGTTAATATTGAACGACTGAATATTGAATCTAATTCTAGATATAGTTGCACTAATACAGTCGAACCTCCATTAAGCGGCCCTCCATTAAGCGGCCACACTCTATTAAACGGCCACATGTCAAAGTCCCAAAAATATTTAGTATATATTATTAAAGATAAGACCTCCATTGAACGGTCACCTCTATTAAGCGGCCGCGGCCACCTTCGAGTGGTCCCAAGCAGCAGTTTAATAATTATAACCTCCTTTAAACGGTCAGCCAGTTTTTTCAAACACAATTTTCACCAAAAATAAAAGGCTAAACAATATGTTTGTTAAGATTTTAATCAACACATGTCCCTTACTGACATCGTTTAGCAGTAATCTAATTTTAAAATATTGTCTAACAAATATTTACGTTTACGTTCCTCTAATTTAGTTCACTTTAGCATCAAATCCTTCTTTCTGTAGCTTTTCTTTCAGCCAACTTATTGAAAATGCATCTCCCATAAATTGATATTCACACGGAACTTCCAAACCATAGCCACCGCCTCTATCTACTCGTTTGCCTTTGATAACTACTTTTCCAATGTTTGTCGCTCGTTTTAGAAACTTTGTGAGCCAGATTGCCATTAGTTTAGGAACATGTCCAACTACTTCAAAATCGTCGCTCATTTCATTCGGATGTGGACTCTTCATTTTGGAGGACATATCACGAAGTTGCTTTGAGTTTTGACGTGTTTTGACATTCTTTTCACATTTAAGCGAGCTATCACGAACAACTGCTACAGCATTTGCGTCCTCCTTATTGCTAAGCTCTCGCTTAAGACAAAGTTCATCGTCGATACTTGGTAGCCAAATATCCATATATGCATGATAACCTCTGACAAACGAAACTACTTGAAGTTTATGCGCCATTACTGAATTTTTCTTCGACTTGCTAGACCACTAATACAAATCTTGTCTTGTTTGTGACAAAATGTGGCCTGTTCCGTTTTCGTTTGTAAGTAGGAAATTGGATTATGCCTCGCCTTGAGCAAAAATTCGCGAATGTTGAATTACATTACAATAATAGTGATGTTCCGAAACACAGTTTCGAAATGTCTGAGTTGGCGAATACAATATTTTGTCAAACGTGCGGCAGTGAAACCAATTACAAATGTTTAACTTGCAATAATCCTGTATGTAACAAATCAGCTAACTGTTCGATATCTGCACCCGAAGAGACACCCGGTTGGAAAGCTGGCTGTAGCGTGGCGTTCTGTTGTTCTTGCGAAGCAACAACTACAAGGCCAAAGGACAGAACAACGCGTAATGATACTGGAGAAAATAGTGATCAGACGAAGCTTAAGTCTAGCCCCGGAACCAGTCGCTTGAGCAACCAAAGTTTAAACCTGAAGACCAAGCGCAAATGTCTCGACCTGGGTGAAAAAGTTGCTGTAATCGACTACGCTAAAAGTCATCCTAATCTTGGAGCCAGAAAGATAGCAGAACATTTTAAAACTGGACGAACGCAGATCCAGACCATACTTAAAAACAAGGAATCGATACTTGCTTTGCACGAAACAGGCGACGAGAGGCTTAAACAAAAGCGACAGCGCATGGCTAAATACTCCAATGTAAATCAAGCTGTGTGGGAATGGTATATACCATGTGCAGAAAATCGAATATACCAGTTTCTGGCCCAATGATTCAGGAAGAGGCTCTGTTAATAGCCGAAAGATTGGAAATTAAAGATTTTACCGGATCAAATGGTTGGTTGGAAAAATTCAAAAAACAACACAATATATGCATTATGGCAGTTGCAGGAGAAGAGGGTGATGTCAGACCCGAGACGGTTGGAAGCTGGAGTGAGAGGGCACGAGAAATAACCAGAGGATGGAATAAAGAAGATGTTTGGAATATGGACGAAACAGGCAGTTTTTGGCGTGGTCTTCCAGAGAAGAGCCTTGACGAAAGAGGAAAAAGATGTAGAGGTGGGAAAAAGGCAAAGCAGTGCAACACGTGGGCATTTTTTGTTAACGCTGCGGGAGAAAAAGAAGATCCGATTGTTGTCGGGAAGTCTGCAAAACCTCGGTGCTTCAAGCACTTAAAAGACAAAACGCGTCCGTGCAAATGCCGTTATTTTTCAAACAGTAAAGCCTGGATGAACACGGATATTATGACAGACATTTTGTTCAAACTTAATCGACGATTAAGCCGAAAAAACAGGCGCATATTGTTATTTATGGATAATGCCCCATGTCACCCAGACACCCAGAAAGCTTAAAAGACAACTTTTCGAGCATAAAAATTGTGTTTCTTCCCAAAAATACTACATCCAAGACACAGCCACTAGATGCTGGTGTCATCGCTAACTGGAAAGTTAAATACAAAAAAAGCTGCTCCGATACGTATGCGGTCAAATCGATGGGTCCCGCAGTGCGAGCGACATTGTGAAATCTGTTAATCTACTGATGTCGATCGAATGGGGAAGAGAGGCCTGGGATGAAGTTTCTGCTGATACAATCCAAAGATGTTTTAAGAAAACGGGATTATTCCCTGAGGAAGTGGATATCGAAGACGATCCATTTGAAGGAGACGACTTGCAAGATCTTCAGCAACTTTTGACCAGGGTCGATGACTCTTGTACTGCAAAGGAGTACATCTCGGCTGAGGATGATCTTGAGGTTTGTGGAGGCTGCATAGATAGTTCCGACCCAAACTGGAGAGAAACTTTTCGCGACGAGTTATTGGACGACAATACTGAAGAATTACCCTCTTTGTCAGACATTGCAATACCCAGCGACGTCGACGATGAGTACGATGACGATTTGAAGGAACCAAGAATTAAATCGTTGCAAGAGGCTATAGGGAATGCTGAGGACCTGCGCGATTTTACTCTGTATCACGGATTTGAAGAACTAGCTTCATCTATTTCAAAGACAAATGATTTGCTTTGCGCTTTAAAACTTGATGCACCAAAGCGACAAATGCAGATGAATGACTATTTTAAGCCAAAGTAGACGTCAGTATACAACAGACTATATACGCGTGTTGAATGCGTTTTTTTTAATTCAAAATATTTTTGTTTTGTTTGTTTTGTTTTGTTGGGTATAGTTTTCCAGTTACGATTGTTTTTATCGAAGTCGAGATTTTACTTTTGTAATGAACAGTGACTTAAAAGTACATAAAACGAGCTTTTGACTACATTCTTGTCTATATTTGGCATACCTCTATTAAGCGGCCACCTCTATTAAGCGGCCACCTGGCCATTCCCCGAGGGTGGCTGCTTAATAGAGGTTCGACTGTATATAAGTTCTTAACATACCTCGCGAGATTCCTGTACGTCCATTACTTTGCGTCAATTATAAACTGTATAAACTGTATAGTAATTCTAATGTGGACTTGATTCAAATTTTCAACAGTCTAAGGATAATAAGACTGGGACTGAGACACTGATTTTTTCGACAATACCAGGCTTAATCGTGTCAACATTCTCAATACTTTTGACAATAGTAATAAACAATGACAGGAAAAGAACTAATCATATTTAATTGATTTGTGCTGACAGACATATATATAACAGAAGTGCGCTTTGCTTGTAATGTATGCGGTGTTTGTAATTTTACCACATGACGATTCTCCTGATGATGGCTGAATATTAGTCGAGACGTTGACCATAAATCATAATGAAATTGAGCGGAGTTTCCAGCATTTTGTGTTAAAACACATAGTGATTACCGAAAATTACGCATGGATATAGACGATATGCTTACGTCGGTGTTCCGAAGGGGGTTCTACGTCTATAGCAAATGAATACAAGTAGCTATAAGCTATGCCTCACAAAATGAAATACACTGAAGACAGCATGCAATGCTTGTGACACAGAACCATACCTGGTGAGTTACAATGTATTACGTTTCAGTGACAATATAGTATAATACTCGAACTCAAACTCGTATATTAATAATTTTGCCACGCACATGTATTTGTTGAATTACTTTAGTGTCAATATATATATATATATATATAAATATATATATATATATATATATATATATATATATATATATATATATATATATATATATATATATATATATATATATATATATATATATATATATATATATATATATATATATATATGTAACAATAATTTGTGTTGGGTTATAAAAACCAATTATAAAGTGCTCAATGGATTTCCAGAGCATAATCAACAAATAAGACACAAAGACTTAGCAAGTTGTGTAAGGCATATTCATTACTATTTAGTTTTGTAGTGAGGCGTACTACACTTAGTATAGCACTCTTCAGACAAATAGCCTACGTTATATGATCTATAGAGTAACGAACTTTTAAATTGTGTACAAACGGTTAAACGATTATTATCTTTACATATCAATTTACACCTCAAGTGGGATATTCGTAATTAAGACCTAAAGTTCTTTAGTAAGAATTTATTACTAGCATGTCTGCATGTAGAGACAAGTTCGTTTCGTCGGTTAAGTGTAGCCATGTGCGGTTTACAGATAATGAAAAATTTCTCGATTATATATACTAGCACCTAAACCAGTAAAAGAAACTCAAGTAAACAATTGCAACTGCCGGAAACCTACTGAATGCCCGATCCCCCAGAATTGCTGACCGAATCTATTGTGTACGTACCAAGCCACAGTGACCACATATGATAAGCGATCTCCCGAAACATATGAATGACTAACAGAAAACAAATTCAAATTACGATACGCCAATCATAAAACATCATTTCGCAGCATTCTAAAGCAGAGCTGCACAGAACTAAGTAAACACATCTGGGATCTGAAGCAAAGGGGTACTGAGTATTCAATCAGATGGAGAATCCTTAAGCGAGCGAAATCGTACAGTAATATATCTAAAAGATGCAACTTAAATTCCTACTAAAGAACTTTAGGTCTTAATTACGAATATCCCACTTGAGGTGTAAATTGATATGTAAAGATAATAATCGTTTAACCGTTTGTACATAATTTAAAAGTAATTCGTTACTCTATAGATCATTTAACATAGGCTATTTGTCTGAAGAGTGCTATACTAAGTGTAGTACGAAACTAAATAGTAATGAACATGCCTTACACAACTTGCTAAGTCTTTGTGTCTTATTTGTTGTTATACAGGGTGTATCAAAAAAAGAAGACAATTTTGAAACGGCTCTCAACCTCGCGAAGTGGCTTTAAGTATGAAGTTTTTTATTAATGAACATTGCTTGGATACTTACGGTGTAGACTAAATGAAAATATTCTGAAATTTAAATGTTTCAAACCCAGGGGTGTGCGTATTTTGAAACACATTAAAAATGGCTTGCGCACGAAATTTTAAGGCTTAAAAGTAATTTTGAGTTGGTAGTTAGAAAATATGTTAGGTGTTTTATTACTGTGCAAAATTTCAAGAAATTTGATTGAATTTAAGCCACTCAAAACGTCGTGCGAACGTATATTTTTTCTTAATAAGAATCGTTTTTCTGAAGAAATGTTCCAATTTCAATTAAATGTCCCTTGGGAGTTGTATGCAAATTGAGTAAAACATAATTTAAACATGCACAAAGCTAATTTTGCTAAAAATATGGAAGTTCGCGCGACGTTTTGAACGGCTTAGACTCGAGCAAATTTTCTGAAATTTTGTACAGCAATACAACACCCGACAAATTTTCCATCCATTAAGTCAAAATTACTTTTAAGCATTTAAGTTTTGTGCGCAAGGCATATTTACATTGCCGTGAAAGACAGAACCCCCCCCCCCCCGGGTATTGAAGTTTTAAATTTCTTATTTTTTCAGTTTATTCTAGAATATAAGTACCAAAACAATCTATTTTAATAAAAAAACATCGTATATTCAGGCGCTTCGCGAAGCAGAGAGCGATTTCAGATTTGTCTACTTTTTGTTGATACACCCTGTATATATATATATATATATATAAATATATATATATATATACATATATATATATATATATATATATATATATATATATATATATATATATATATATATATATATATATATACATACATACATATATATATATATATATATATATATATATATATATATATATATATATATATATATATATATATATATATAATTTATTTATACGACTCAACAAATTCCACTAGGCATCTTTATTACTAACTAGTTTCGTACCACGAGATGTGGCACTCATCAGATAAAATAGCCTAAGGCTATTTAGGCTATTTAGGCTATTTTATCTGATGAGTGCCACATCTCGTGGTACGAAACTAGTTAGTAATAAAGATGCCTAGTGGAATTTGTTGAGTCGTATAAATAAATTAATTATGCTCTGGATATCCATTGAGCACTCTTTCAAAAGTTTTTATAAACGGCAAAACCTAATACTATATATATATATATATATATATATATATATATATTATATATGTATATATATATATATATATATATATATATATATATATATATATATATATATATATATATATATATATATTTTTTTTTTATATATATATATTTTTTTTTTATATATATATATTTATAGATCAATCAATGCACACTGGTTTACTTCATAAAAACTTTATTTGCTACAAATTTGTTTCGTGTGGTAAGCAGCGCTTACGTATACCACACTCGTCAGGCAACTGTCGCTATTGATATTAACTAGGTTATATACATGATAGCTGTCATGAATGTTTGATGTAACACGCGCGTAGACAGGAAGCTCAGGATTTCAATGAGGTGTTGGATAGCAAGTATTTTTTGCGATGTCTGCAACTGGATATTAGTTCGTTTCTGCGGTTCAGCGAGCTTAATTTAGGTTGGCAAATTATTACATATTTTTCATGTAAACACAAGTCGCATTTTTTTCTCGTGTTGGAATAAGGTTTACAACGTTTTAGGATTCGCCACTTTATTGTATGATCCACATTGCGTTGTTTGAGTGTCCAAATGTACTTGCTTAATTCAGTGGTATGCTTCTGCTTTTCGTTTCGGAATGAACTCGTATGGTCTAAATACCGGGTTTTGAAGTTGTTTTCCGTTAGCCCCACATACGTCTGCTCTTCATCGGTATCGTCTCGGGTGACTGTGGTTTGGTAAACTATGCCCGAGGCTTGGCAGTTTCCATCTAATGGGCACTTTTCTTTATGACGGCAATTGCATTCTTTACTTCTGGTGTCGGTTGGCTGCGGGACGCTGTTTAGAATGTGTTTGTTCTATAATTCTCAAGAATTTCCGGCCGATGTTGATAGCAATATTGCAGCTGTATGGCGGGTTGAACCACACGACATTTCTATTTCTTGTGCGCTTTTTTCTTTCTTCTGGTGGTTTGAAGTTTAGTTTAAACTTGTAGCCACTTTTTGTCAAAGCTTCTTGGTAGGGTTGCACAGTTTCAACAAACGCTTTTTTGTCCGAAGATATTGCTGATAATCTTCGGTTAATGGCTTCGGGGATACTGCGTAAGATTGAAGGTGGGTGATTGCTGCTAGAGTTGACGTACTGGATTGTGTTACCGGGCTTGTGTAGGGCTTAAAAGTTCCAGTTCTCATGTCGAGTGTGACGTCAAGGAAATGGATACATTTCTTGTTGGCTTCAATTGTCAGCTTTAAATTGTGGTCAGCGAAAGTTCTGCATATTAGCTTCTTTATAATTTCAATCTTTCTCGGGGTTTCATCAAACGCTCCCAATCCGTCATCTCTATAAAGGCCCAATTTCTTCCTGTGCTGTGGGGATAATTTAGATAACAGATACGAGCCGACTAACTCGCAAGTTTCCGCGCCGTCGTAGCTGCCCATGGTTACGTCGAATTGCGTTTTGCTAGACTTCTTGCACCAGGCTTCGTTATCGTTGAAAAGCAGTGATTGCTTGGCTTGGATGATCAATGCTTTCTCTTCATCAGTTATGTTATCATACTTGGATGCGAAATTAAGGGCTTCGATAAGAAGGTTTTCTGTTATCGATGGATAGAAGTCGACTACATCAAAGCTGATGAACGAATGGTTGTTTTTGTTAGGTATGTTCTTATACCATTCGAGCACTGCTTGGGTATTTTTCCATTGATTCACGCCTGTAGCTTCTACGACTTTTTGGTTGATTCGTTCCAAGATTTGTTTGCTAATGATTCCGATTTCCGATTTCGTTGGGTTTATAAGGCGACATGTGGGGTTGTTTTGAAAGTTCGGTTTATGATCTTTCAAGGTTATGAATGCGTCTTTCTTGGCAAGTGCGTCTATTCTAACACAAATTATTGTTACATATATATATATATATATATATATATATATATATATATATATATATATATATATATATATATATATATATATATATATATATATATATATATATATATATATATATGTAACAATAATTTGTGTTGGGTTATAAAAACCAATTATAAAGTGCTCAATGGATTTCCAGAGCATAATCAACAAATAAGACACAAAGACTTAGCAAGTTGTGTAAGGCATATTCATTACTATTTAGTTTTGTAGTGAGGCGTACTACACTTAGTATAGCACTCTTCAGACAAATAGCCTACGTTATATGATCTATAGAGTAACGAACTTTTAAATTGTGTACAAACGGTTAAACGATTATTATCTTTACATATCAATTTACACCTCAAGTGGGATATTCGTAATTAAGACCTAAAGTTCTTTAGTAAGAATTTATTACCAGCATGTCTGCATGTAGAGACAAGTTCGTTTCGTCGGTTAAGTGTAGCCATGTGCGGTTTACAGATAATGAAAAATTTCTCGATTATATATACTAGCACCTAAACCAGTAAAAGAAACTCAAGTAAACAATTGCAACTGCCGGAAACCTACTGAATGCCCGATCCCCCAGAATTGCTGACCGAATCTATTGTGTACGTACCAAGCCACAGTGACCACATATGATAAGCGATCTCCCGAAACATATGAATGACTAACAGAAAACAAATTCAAATTACGATACGCCAATCATAAAACATCATTTCGCAGCATTCTAAAGCAGAGCTGTACAGAACTAAGTAAACACATCTGGGATCTGAAGCAAAGGGGTACTGAGTATTCAATCAGATGGAGAATCCTTAAGCGAGCGAAATCGTACAGTAATATATCTAAAAGATGCAACTTAAATTCCTACTAAAGAACTTTAGGTCTTAATTACGAATATCCCACTTGAGGTGTAAATTGATATGTAAAGATAATAATCGTTTAACCGTTTGTACATAATTTAAAAGTAATTCGTTACTCTATAGATCATTTAACATAGGCTATTTGTCTGAAGAGTGCTATACTAAGTGTAGTACGAAACTAAATAGTAATGAACATGCCTTACACAACTTGCTAAGTCTTTGTGTCTTATTTGTTGTTATACAGGGTGTATCAAAAAAAGAAGACAATTTTGAAACGGCTCTCAACCTCGCGAAGTGGCTTTAAGTATGAAGTTTTTTATTAATGAACATTGCTTGGATACTTACGGTGTAGACTAAATGAAAATATTCTGAAATTTAAATGTTTCAAACCCAGGGGTGTGCGTATTTTGAAACACATTAAAAATGGCTTGCGCACGAAATTTTAAGGCTTAAAAGTAATTTTGAGTTGGTAGTTAGAAAATATGTTAGGTGTTTTATTACTGTGCAAAATTTCAAGAAATTTGATTGAATTTAAGCCACTCAAAACGTCGTGCGAACGTATATTTTTTCTTAATAAGAATCGTTTTTCTGAAGAAATGTTCCAATTTCAATTAAATGTCCCTTGGGAGTTGTATGCAAATTGAGTAAAACATAATTTAAACATGCACAAAGCTAATTTTGCTAAAAATATGGAAGTTCGCGCGACGTTTTGAACGGCTTAGACTCGAGCAAATTTTCTGAAATTTTGTACAGCAATACAACACCCGACAAATTTTCCATCTATTAAGTCAAAATTACTTTTAAGCATTTAAGTTTTGTGCGCAAGGCATATTTACATTGCCGTGAAAGACAGAACCCCCCCCCCCCGGGTATTGAAGTTTTAAATTTCTTATTTTTTCAGTTTATTCTAGAATATAAGTACCAAAACAATCTATTTTAATAAAAAAACATCGTATATTCAGGCGCTTCGCGAAGCAGAGAGCGATTTCAGATTTGTCTACTTTTTGTTGATACACCCTGTATATATATATATATATATATATAAATATATATATATATATATATATATATATATATATATATATATATATATATATATATATATATATATATATATACATACATATATATATATATATATATATATATATATATATACATACATACATATATATATATATATATATATATATATATATATATATATATATATATATATATATATATATATATATATATATATATATATATAATTTATTTATACGACTCAACAAATTCCACTAGGCATCTTTATTACTAACTAGTTTCGTACCACGAGATGTGGCACTCATCAGATAAAATAGCCTAAGGCTATTTAGGCTATTTAGGCTATTTTATCTGATGAGTGCCACATCTCGTGGTACGAAACTAGTTAGTAATAAAGATGCCTAGTGGAATTTGTTGAGTCGTATAAATAAATTAATTATGCTCTGGATATCCATTGAGCACTCTTTCAAAAGTTTTTATAAACGGCAAAACCTAATACTATATATATATATATATATATATATATATTATATATGTATATATATATATATATATATATATATATATATATATATATATATATATATATATATATATATATATTTTTTTTTTATATATATATATTTATAGATCAATCAATGCACACTGGTTTACTTCATAAAAACTTTATTTGCTACAAATTTGTTTCGTGTGGTAAGCAGCGCTTACGTATACCACACTCGTCAGGCAACTGTCGCTATTGATATTAACTAGGTTATATACATGATAGCTGTCATGAATGTTTGATGTGACACGCGCGTAGACAGGAAGCTCAGGATTTCAATGAGGTGTTGGATAGCAAGTATTTTTTGCGATGTCTGCAACTGGATATTAGTTCGTTTCTGCGGTTCAGCGAGCTTAATTTAGGTTGGCAAATTATTACATATTTTTCATGTAAACACAAGTCGCATTTTTTTCTCGTGTTGGAATAAGGTTTACAACGTTTTAGGATTCGCCACTTTATTGTATGATCCACATTGCGTTGTTTGAGTGTCCAAATGTACTTGCTTAATTCAGTGGTATGCTTCTGCTTTTCGTTTCGGAATGAACTCGTATGGTTTAAATACCGGGTTTTGAAGTTGTTTTCCGTTAGCCCCACATACGTCTGCTCTTCATCGGTATCGTCTCGGGTGACTGTGGTTTGGTAAACTATGCCCGAGGCTTGGCAGTTTCCATCTAATAGGCACTTTTCTTTATGACGGCAATTGCATTCTTTACTTCTGGTGTCGGTTGGCTGCGGGACGCTGTTTAGAATGTGTTTGTTCTATAATTCTCAAGAATTTCCGGCCGATGTTGATAGCAATATTGCAGCTGTATGGCGGGTTGAACCACACGACATTTCTATTTCTTGTGCGCTTTTTTCTTTCTTCTGGTGGTTTGAAGTTTAGTTTAAACTTGTAGCCACTTTTTGTCAAAGCTTCTTGGTAGGGTTGCACAGTTTCAACAAACGCTTTTTTGTCCGAAGATATTGCTGATAATCTTCGGTTAATGGCTTCGGGGATACTGCGTAAGATTGAAGGTGGGTGATTGCTGCTAGAGTTGACGTACTGGATTGTGTTACCGGGCTTGTGTAGGGCTTAAAAGTTCCAGTTCTCATGTCGAGTGTGACGTCAAGGAAATGGACACATTTCTTGTTGGCTTCAATTGTCAGCTTTAAATTGTGGTCAGCGAAAGTTCTGCATATTAGCTTCTTTATAATTTCAATCTTTCTCGGGGTTTCATCAAACGCTCCCAATCCGTCATCTCTATAAAGGCCCAATTTCTTCCTGTGCTGTGGGGATAATTTAGATAACAGATACGAGCCGACTAACTCGCAAGTTTCCGCGCCGTCGTAGCTGCCCATGGTTACGTCGAATTGCGTTTTGCTAGACTTCTTGCACCAGGCTTCGTTATCGTTGAAAAGCAGTGATTGCTTGGCTTGGATGATCAATGCTTTCTCTTCATCAGTTATGTTATCATACTTGGATGCGAAATTAAGGGCTTCGATAAGAAGGTTTTCTGTTATCGATGGATAGAAGTCGACTACATCAAAGCTGATGAACGAATGGTTGTTTTTGTTAGGTATGTTCTTATACCATTCGAGCACTGCTTGGGTATTTTTCCATTGATTCACGCCTGTAGCTTCTACGACTTTTTGGTTGATTCGTTCCAAGATTTGTTTGCTAATGATTCCGATTTCCGATTTCGTTGGGTTTATAAGGCGACATGTGGGGTTGTTTTGAAAGTTCGGTTTATGATCTTTCAAGGTTATGAATGCGTCTTTCTTGGCAAGTGCGTCTATTCTGTTATCAAGGCCGCGCTTTTCAGCTATTGAGTTCAAAAACAACAGCTGCGAGTTCCAAAACCAATTATCGCGAGACGCCAATAAAATCAGAAAAGACAAGAACATGATAATCGCTGCCGACAAAACCACTAATTTCTACCGAATGGATACGAACTCGTATAAACAGCTTCGCGAAGCAAACACAACTAAATCCAGGGGCGGATCTAGACTATTGCAACTGTAGCAAATGCTACAGTCAGATTTTTTTCGGAAGAATCTTTTCCGAAAATTATTTTCTACATAATTAATTCTGGAAATAATTATTCATACTTATTTATTCCAATTTTATCATTTTCCCATCATTTTTGGATCTTATTATATTCTAATTTTTGAAGTAGGTTGTCTATGAAATTGTTTCGTCGCTTTCCTGGGATTTCCAGTGACCTTAAAGCCCGCAAATAGGCCTGCTTTTTAGGCATTCGCCTTTCATTAAATAACATCATTTAGATGGACATCATGACGTTTCGTTGGAAGCCTGCGATCAAAATCTTGGTGATTTTGCTACAGTCAGCGGTGGTTCCTATGAGTTTTGCAACAGTCAGCGGGGGGTATTTGCTATAGTCAGACTGTATCTAACCAATCAAAATAACGCATTTTTGCTATAGTGGCTAGAGTTCGCTACAGTCAGATACAGTTGCGCAATCTTATGCTGCGTTATGAACGATGTTATATGATGGCAAGTACAAAGTGCTTTAGCTTGATTTGCAACGATGGCGTCCAATGCTATATTAGACCGCCTGAATTGTACGCTTAACGAGCAAGTATCTTTCTTCGAGAAAGCAAAAAAGCTGTCAGAGATCAAGCGTTTGTGTCAAGAGACATTGTCTGCCGATTACAAAGCAAAGCGTGGCATCGAACGTGAAGTGTTCGTGTGCTATTTTGCCCAGTTGCAGTTCTCTGTCACCCAGCAATTGCGAGCGTGTAATCACTTTCCTGTCAGGTAGGCCAGTTGCCTCGTGAATATATTAATATGTATCTCTTGTCGGTCAAGTTCTTGCTTGAGTTCACGTGAATACTATTATTTATTAATTTGCATTCACAATGATATATTATATTCCTACATAAATTTAAATATATAAAAATGGCTGGCCTAACTGTGCTGTGCACATGCTCAATAAAATTATTGATACAGGGTACTATAAAGCCTTGTCGGGACATACGAACATTAGCGTGAGTTCTCATCACAAATTTATCTAAACTCTGTCATTTCAATCACTATAATATAGAAGAATATTGATAGATATATTCCCTATGCTAAGGGGAATATATAAATCAAAGACTAACCCTCAATATATGATAAAATTCACTGGTACACATTTAATAAATCTGTTATTTATAACAGCAACTTATACTTTTTATATTTCCACTCAGCCTTACTAATTTAACCTATTAAGGTGCAATGCTACCTAATTTGCCTTACTTTGTTTTTATTACTCTGTATGACACCAAAGAAGTTACTCATGTAGTGAGTTAAAGGCATGTCCTCTTGTTTATAAAGGTGTGGAGGGATGCTCTGTTTAAACATAAGGCATGTATGTGTTAACAAAGTTTAGAATGGTTTATATAACCTACAGTATCAAGAATACATCTAATATATCATGAGCCAGCTTCTGCCATTTAAATGCTATGCGATCAGCATCAGTGGCCAATACCCCCCTTGATAAGTAATATCATTTGGCATGAGCAAGGCATATTGCAGCTTGATGGTTAAAAGTGATTATTTTAATGGCTAACTATTATGTTCTGAGCATGTCTTCCCAGGCAGCATAGCAGCATATATGTAGAGCTTGATGCCCATGATATCAGCTGGGTAAAATGAAAATTTGCCTTATAATCATGGCAGTGTTGCTGAACGAAGCCTAATATGTTACATAATCAATGCCGCCATTTCAGCCAGTGTCCTAAGATCATATATCTGGTTAGGTAGATAATCTAAGTAATCTATCTATCTTTAACATGTGGCCAGGCTGACCAGTGTTGGTAGTGGATAATAACATCAGAATGCCATAAAAGTTCCACTACCTATATAATACAACAGTCAGACTCAACGTTTTGAGAAAATTAATACTGAAGGATACTGAGGGTCATTGCTCAAAACGTTTTGTATGTACGTTTATATGCCTTCCTTCGTCCTGCTGTTTCAACATGGTTTACAAATGAACATTCATCTAACTTCCTTCATTATACTGTTTGAACATGGTTTACAAATAAACATTTACTGCTGCATCATATGCTGTTTGAATTTTTTCAGTTAATAAAGTGCTTTTTTGCCATTTTTTGCCTAAAATATGGCCTGGTTAAGGCCATATTTTATGGCATAATGCAGTGCTCAGAACGTCAGAAATGCCATTTCCGGGCTTCAAATTTCAAATTTTATGCGGGACCTAGGATTTCGCTACAGTCAGATTTTAAGCTGGATCCGCCCCTGAAATCATATAAGAAAGCCCCACCAAACAGCGTACAAGATATCATTTCAAAAGAAAAGCAAATAGCTGAAAAGCGCGGCCTTGATAACAGAATATATAGACGCACTTGCCAAGAAAGATGCATTCATAACCTTGAAAGATCATAAACCGAACTTTCAAAACAACCCCACATGTCGCCTTATAAAACCAACGAAATCGGAAATCGGAATCATTAGCAAACAAATCTGGGAACGAATCAACCAAAAAGTCGTAGAAGCTACAGGCGTGAATCAATGGAAAAATACCCAAGCAGTGCTCGAATGGTATAAGAACATACCTAACAAAAACAACCATTCGTTCATCAGCTTTGATGTAGTCGACTTCTATCCATCGATAACAGAAAACCTTCTTATCGAAGCCCTTAATTTCGCATCCAAGTATGATAACATAACTGATGAAGAGAAAGCATTGATCATCCAAGCCAAGCAATCACTGCTTTTCAACGATAACGAAGCCTGGTGCAAGAAGTCTAGCAAAACGCAATTCGACGTAACCATGGGCAGCTACGACGGCGCGGAAACTTGCGAGTTAGTCGGCTCGTATCTGTTATCTAAATTATCCCCACAGTACAGGAAGAAATTGGGCCTTTATAGAGATGACGGATTGGGAGCGTTTGATGAAACCCCGAGAAAGATTGAAATTATAAAGAAGCTAATATGCAGAACTTTCGCTGACCACAATTTAAAGCTGACAATTGAAGCCAACAAGAAATGTGTCCATTTCCTTGATGTCACACTCGACATGAGAACTGGAACTTTTAAGCCCTACACGAAGCCCGGTAACACAATCCAGTACGTCAACTCTAGCAGCAATCACCCACCTTCAATCTTACGCAGTATCCCCGAAGCCATTAACCGAAGATTATCAGCAATATCTTCGGACAAAAAAGCGTTTGTTGAAACTGTGCAACCCTACCAAGAAGCTTTGACAAAAAGTGGCTGCAAGTTTAAACTAAACTTCAAACCACCAGAAGAAAGAAAAAAGCGTACAAGAAATAGAAATGTCGTGTGGTTCAACCCGCCATACAGCTGCAATGTTGCTACCAACATCGGCCGGAAATTCTTGAGAATTATCGACGAAAGCTTCCCCCCAACGCATGCCCTTCGAAAGATCTTCAACAGAAACACGGTGAAACTTAGCTACAGCTGCATGCCTAATATGCAAATCATAATTTCAGCGCACAACAAACACATTCTAAACAGCGTCCCGCAGCCAACCGACACCAGAAGTAAAGAATGCAATTGCCGTCATAAAGAAAAGTGCCCATTAGATGGAAACTGCCAAGCCTCGGGCATAGTTTACCAAGCCACAGTCACCCGAGACGATACCGATGAAGAGCAGACGTATGTGGGGCTAACGGAAAACAACTTCAAAACCCGGTATTTAAACCATACGAGTTCATTCCGAAACGAAAAGCAGAAGCATACCACTGAATTAAGCAAGTACATTTGGACACTCAAACAACGCAATGTGGATCATACAATAAAGTGGCGAATCCTAAAACGTTGTAAACCTTATTCCAACACGAGAAAAAAATGCGACTTGTGTTTACATGAAAAATATGTAATAATTTGCCAACCTAAATTAAGCTCGCTGAACCGCAGAAACGAACTAATATCCAGTTGCAGACATCGCAAAAAATACTTGCTATCCAACACCTCATTGAAATCCTGAGCTTCCTGTCTACGCGCGTGTTACATCAAACATTCATGACAGCTATCATGTATATAACCTAGTTAATATCAATAGCGACAGTTGCCTGACGAGTGTGGTAAGCGCTGCTTACCACACGAAAAAAATTTGTAGCAAATAAAGTTTTTATGAAGTAAACCAGTGTGCATTGATTGATCTATTATACGCTCTACTTCGGTATTGAGCACTATAAACTATATATGATTCCGTCATCCACAATCAATTTACTCATCTAATTAAAAAGTTCTATATTAAAAATATATGTACTGAATTTTTGGTTGCTAACTGCAGCCTTCTTCAGAGTTCAATGCTGAGGCGGATCTGACAGAACATTATATAGTGTCATTATCGTTGCATGACTGCACTAATGGCATGTCGTAGATGTTGTTTTTGCCGTACTTGCGATAGTGAAATTTGTTCTAGTCTTCTCGCGTGACGTAATGCATCAGCATTGTAATTGACTTTAATGTGTCTATATATACTGTTAAATAATATATGCATACTCTTAGATTACACATAAGGCATTTCCCAAACAGAGAGGACACGAAATGAAACAATTTGGCCTCATACCAGTGATACCACAGCCTTGTATTCCGAAAAAAGTGAATAATTCACTGCCTTTTGATCGCGTCGATTCAAGTGAGAATACTGACTGGAACCCATTTCTAATTCTTGCATGTCACATGATTGTTCCTGTGTTTTCCGGATGCATGTAAAATCGTGAGGAATGGATAAAAAATTATCTTGATACTATTTTGCTTCTTCTTTAAGAGCGTAGCGCAAATTTGATCCATAAACGTCAGAAAATTATACTTAAAAGGTAGTGACGCTTGTCAGCACGACTGACGCGCCTTATGACCGGTCCTGACGGTCCTCTTATTCTGTATAACCGCAAACAATTTGAAACCTGGATCAGCACCAACACTCCCAGCCACTTCAATTGCAATTGCAAATTGTCCTTGATCATTCATTAACAGCTGCTATTTCATTCGTTTGTTGCAGAAAAACTCAGCTGGCGCCTCGATTTGTAACAGGCTTTTCAGTGTATTATATGCAAGTAGTAGCGCTATCCTGGCACTACGGCATAAAATTAATTCAAGATGGCGGAGTAATTCATGTACGGTTTTGACGTCATCAATATGGCGGCGGAAGTACGGTGAAAATGTATTCAAGATGGCGGTAATGCAGGTCGCTAACCATAGAGATTATAAAAGAATAGAGTCGGCGTTGCGGGACGAACTGCGGGACAAATCGAACAAATCTAATGGGGGGCAAATTTAGGTCTCGGATGTATAGCGATGAAAGCATACTGTTTTTGTCAATTTTTGCTTGTTTTTATGACCAGTGTGCACACAGATACTGACTATACTAGGAAAACATGTTTTTAGCTTTCTAGTTTTTGTAATTTCAGGCGCAGACAGCCAGATTTTTGTGTAAATATCAGAGTGTTTCAACCTTAGGTTCACTTTAGCACGCATAGCAACCAGTTTTTTACCAGCTTTTCACTGCGAGGGTTTGCAAAATATCTGCCAAAATATCTCACATCTGGACACAAATCGAACGTTTTTGCCTTTAGGCAGTTATCAAAATTGTTTTAGAGGTCCAACAAGGTGTACAACCACAATACTGCGATCTATTTAAACTTTAAAGACTTTTCAAGCGTGTTCATCTGTTTTTTCGAATACAAAAATTGCATTTTCACTCACAAATACTCAATATTAAACATACCCAACTTTATGCAGTATTCAAAACTTAAAATTCAAAACGTTCAAGGCAATCTCGCACTAATCTTTAACATTTTTGCCTTTGTTTTTACATCAAAAACTTTGAGTGCGAAAAAATCCCCAAAAAACTTTTTCTCGAGCTTTCTCGATCTCTTGTTGTGAAAAGTCGATGACCAGCCAATAGGTGCACAACCATACATCCGGGTCTTAAATTTGCCCCCCATTAGCTAGCTTCAATTTGTCCCTTTCGTTTGACTGAATTTATCTCACGATGCCCCCTCTATTCTTTTATAATCTCTATGTCGCTAATGTCATCATAACGTTACCTTTATACTGGATAACGTTACTGGGTAACGTCACTGGGGTAGCGTTATGGTGTAACGTTGTTGGGTAACGTTTCTGGGTAGCGTGGCTGGGTAGTCAAAGAAGTTGTTTGAATTACGTATTATAAAGTTCTTTACAATAATGGTATATAACTGTGTGGGTGAACAAATGTTTTCAAATAACTGTCGAGGTTTATAACTGTTCAAAAGGGAGATAAAGGGGGTATGGCGAATGCGAAATCGTACTGATTTTGCAGCAAAATATTATTGGAGCGTTTCTTGGTTTCCATAAATTAATTTAACACACAGATTGATGGAATGATTAGTTTATGTAAGAGCTTCACAGAAGCTCTATAGAAACTTTGCAGACGCTCACACTGTATTTTTAAAAGTTCGAAACGATCGAAAATGGAGAACAATGTAAAAGCAGGACAATATGTTCATATACCGTTTATTTGTATTATGTTGTTATGGTCTATAAGAAATAAATTATTCCAAACGTTAATCGGTGTATTAATTTATGCAACCAAAGAAACGTCTTTCCAACAATATCTTGCTCTAAAAATGTATACATTTTCGCATTCACCATACCCTCTTTTTCGCACTTTTGAGCGTATGAGCACATGCTCATGAACATTTATGAGCAGGTGCTTATCTGCTGTAGTGTAACGCAGATATATTTTCTAGAGATTTATTTAACAACAATAACTCGCCCTTATACAAAACTGAGCGTCTTATTTCAGTGTTTTTCTACGTGTCTTTGCACCCTATCACTCTGTCTATATCTATTAGCACACCGCACGCTGTCCTACTCGTATTACGCTATATTATTATTGTCTGCGCTCTTGCATATATTACATTACCCTCCCCTTAAGCGAGAGTCTCCTCGATCTCAAGATTATCCAAATTGTAATCTTCGTAACGGTCTGGTGCGCGGCGTACGCGCATTGATCTTCGTAGGGGCACCGAGTTACTCGTCTCAGCTTCGTGATGTTCCATCGATAATTCTTGTCGTTTCTTTTCAATCGCATTGCTTTCGTCCAAGGATGGGTGTGTTCCTGCTTTAGTTTCCCGATCATGGTGCTGGACAAGTTTCAGCCGATTACGATGAACACACGAGATCCTCCCTTTACCTGACTGTGATCGAGCTACATAATTTACACTTCCTTGGCGATTGAGTACAATGAATGGCCCAGTCCAAGGCTTGTGAAATTTACTGCTGCCACCTTTTGGTACGACTGTACTGTGCAACCAGACAATATCTCCGGCATTCAGGATTTCCCTTTGACACACTCTGTGACGTTCGTCGTACAGGCGTTTCTGGTTGCTTTGTGCCGTCGTGATGTTCTCAGAGATCATAGCATGTATTTCTCTAAACTTGTGCTCAAGTTCGTCGCTATAGTTAGAGATTGGACTGGTCGGTGGCTTCTCTTTGTTGCCCAATAACACCAGTGGTGAAATAGCCTCTCGCCCATAAACCGCTTTGAACGGAGAGATGTGTGTCGAGGAATGGACACAAATACGGTAGGCAAATAGGGCTAAGTGTAGGTGTCCATCCCAGTCGCTGTGATTGCTGTTCACGTATGACGAGATTATTGTTTTGAGGGTTCGGTTGAACCGTTCAACTTGACCGTCAGTCTTGGGATGATAAGCCGATGTTCGCAACTTGTGAATGCCTAATATTCGAAAAACTTCTTTCATGAGCTCCGACTCGAAATTGCTCCCTTGCTCCGTCAGGAGCTTTACTGGGATACCATGATAGGCAACAACGTTCTCCACAAATGCACGCGCTAGTGTCTCCGCCTTCTGATTGGCCAGTGGAACTGCTTCAATCCATTTTGTGAAGTGGTCACTCATCACCAAAATATATTGATGGCCTTGCGCTGTTACTGGGAGGGGGCCCACGATGTCCATTGCCCACATTTCCATGGGTTGCAAAACTGTGATACTATCCATGGGTGCATGAGAGGACGCTGGTGAAGATCTGTGTTGGTTGCATACTGCACACTCAGCCACCCACAAATGAACTTCGCTTGCCATCCCTGGCCAGTAATACCACGGGTGCAATCTCTCAAGGCAACGATTGATACCCATGTGACCGGAGCTAGCGTCGTTGTGAGACAACCTATAAGCAGATCAGCGCGCATTTGTCGAGGGGCTACCAACACCAGGCCATCTTTTCGGCTACTTGCTGCGACGCGTCTATGCAAAACTCCGTGCACAACTTCCAGTTGTTTCCACACTTGACGATAGCGACGAAGTTCGTGATTACCGGTCCAATCACTCGGGGGCTCTTCGCGTTTGGTGGTGTTCAATCGTGTCTGCAGTACGATTGAGATGACTGGGTCGTCGTGTTGAGCTTGGGATATCTTCTCCGGGGACCAAGTTGACTGCACCTCAGTAGACCTAACGCCTATGACAACATCCTCATCGGGTATATTTGGGAGGTGGGGGGGGGGGGGGCAGTGGTTGGTATAGGAGACCGCGAAAGTGCGTCTGCATTACTGTTCTCGCGGCCGGGGCGATGTTCAATGTCAAAGTCATATTCTTGCATGTCTCCAAGGCATATGCAAAAACCTGAATATCTTCCGCGGGCTTTCGCACACGTCGACGAAATTCCTGCTCGTTGCTGCTCGTTGCGTCGCCGCCGAATGCCTCTTTGATTGATTCTACGAGAGTCTTAAAACTTTCCTTCTTGTCTTCTCCAAGGCGTTCAAACACCACAAACGCTTTACCTGACAGCAGCTTCGGTAAACGCTTTAACATCTCGTCCTCTTCCCAGCCGTTCGCTGTTAAACATAATTCGAACTTTCGCAACCAAAGTCCGAAATCTCCGTCTGAAAACGCTCCAGGAACAGATAGCAATTTTGTCGCTGGTGTCATTCTGGTCACGGCACCAAATGTAGTATAACGCAGACATATTTTCTAGAGATTTATTTAACAACAATAACTCGCCCTTATACAATACTGAGTGTCTTATTTCAGTGTTTTTCTACGTGTCCTTGCACCCTATCACTCTATCTATATCTATCAGCACACCGCACGCGGTCCTACTCATATTACGCTATATTATTATTGTCTGCGCTCTTGCATATATTACTCTGCTCATCGCGTAAAATTCTACAGGACATGAAACTCTAACAAAATATAGCAATACTGGTCTAAATACTTTACAAAAGTTTCCAAATGTTAATCTGTGTGTTAATTCATGCAACCAAAAAATTGTCTTTCCACAAATATTTTGCTCTAAAAAAGTACCACATCCACCCTACATCTACTCTACATCGACCCCACAGCGTCTGTCAAGCTCCTGTTAAGCTACTGTGTCATATCCATGGAACTCAAGGGCTCATGCTAGCGCAGGATGGAACAGTATGCAAAGTCAAACGATCCAAAATGGAAAACAATGTATAAGCTAGACAACATGTTAAAAAACCGCTTATTTGTATTATATTGTTATATTGTTAAAAAATTCTTAAGGTTAATCTGTATGTTAATTTATGCAAACCAAGAAACGCTCTAATAATATTTTGCTTCAAAATCAGTACGATTTCACATTCGCCACACCCCCTTTTCGCCCTTGTGAGTTGAAACAGCTTTGCTCGTTCTTAAATCTTTATCTACTCGTTTTAACCAACCAGAAGACGCAAATGGTTATTAAGGCTCTCCAATAATTCTGCCCAGTAACGCTACCCAGTAACACTACCCAGTAACGCTACCTCAGTAACGTTACCCAGTAACGTTACCCAGTATAAAGGTAACGTTATGATGACGTTGGCGCCCTGCATCACCTCGATCTTGAATACATTTTTTCCGCCATCTTGCACACTAATTACTTCCGCCACCATCTTGATGACGTCAACACTGTGTATAAATTTTCCTCCATCTTGAATAAATTTTGTGCCATAGTGCCAGGGTAGTACTACGGCTGGTATGCTCGTTTAGTATATACCGCCTAATATTTCTTAAATGTTAGTGGCTGTCCGTTTGCAAGGACCCTCAAGTAAGAATGGTTCTGGTCGCGTGGAGATATTCTACCAAGGTGAATGGGGAACAGTGTGTAGTGATGGTTGGGGTATGTACAGTGCTATCGTTGCGTGTCGACAAATTTGGTTAGATAACGTCTACTGTAGTGGGAGTGAGAAAACTTTGGCCAGTTGTGAGCATAACGGTTGGGGAGTTCATGATTGCTACCATCGCAAAGGATGTTGGAATTGAATGTTCTTCAACAGGTAAAAGTGTTATAATTGTATTTTTTCGCTGCGCAGGAAAAAACTCTAGACACCTTTCCCCGTCTCATTTCGAATTAAAAGCACGTAGTTTTATAAGAGCGCTAGAGAAACTGTTGTAAACAAGACGCTTGCTTGGGGCCGCTAGACTTCACAATAAGCAATGAAAAAACAAATCCAATCATCTTTTGATCAATGCCTCAGGCAATAATTTTAGTCATATTTACAGTCTTTCCAGGCAAAATTGTCTTGCTATGGTAAAAGTAAATACTAAATTTTATTACACGAGTATAGATATTTACGTCTAAGTGATTCCGCCCAAATAAATAATTTTTTACTCCGCCTGCTGTAGGCGAGGCGGAGTTTTAAATTCGTCCCGTTCCTGTTTTTTTTAATTTTTTTTCGGTGTCGCAAGTTGGCGCAGCGCTCATGGGTGATACCGCTGGGCACAAGCCGCGTGAGCCGACCTAAACAAGGCGTTTAAACTCAATTTCTGGCGGAATATGTCAACAAAACACGCATTTTAACATGTATGCTAGAACATCTAAACCGCAAGAAGGTTTTACGTGCAAAGATTCTCATGCAAAATGTTTTAAAACGGCAAATTCCACCGCGAAACTTTACCGAGGAGCGATGTATCGCGGTGAAGTTTTGAGAGCGTGTTTCCGTCATATTCTGTTGTGTTCCTACTTTTAAGAAAATTTTGAAATTTCTACACAAGAATCAAACGCAAATTCTACTGAAATATCTATGTACAAAACACAATTTTTAACATGTAATAGTTAAATAAAAGGGACAGGAAGGTTCTTTATCAAAACATTGCTCCAGAAATGTTATAAAACGGCAAATTCGGATAGACTCCATCATTCAATGATTAAGGAATGAGTCTTGGAAGTCCGTTCCTAATTCTAAACACTTTGTGATTTCTTTACTTGGTTTTCTATTTCTACCTATGTTGAGATGCTAATATTTCGTGCAAAATGATTTATTTGCTTGTGGGATCTTGTATAATTATAAAAGGTAAGAGACATTTTACATTCTAATTCCAGAAATACATATGTTAGTCTAAAGTTTCCAACAAATTATATCGTGGAGACTTCAGGCAGTGTGCTACAGAATAGATTTAAATGATGCTATCAGGTTAATATATTGATGTATTGTATAAACTTTTAGTAACATTTTCTTTACTTGCAAAATAAAACAGCTATATGTTGGTGGTATTATGACAAAAGAATCTTGTTTAACATATGTACTACGAAAGTCTTTAATTTAGATTAAATTCTAAAAAATGCAATCCTACTAGGATTCTGGACAGAGTGCCTGGCAAGTCACTCAGACATTGATTTTTGGTTATCTTAGTGATTACATAAGATGTGCTAGCAATGTCTTACTGGTAAAATGCCTAGGAAGGTACCCTAATAATAATTGATTTAAAAAGGAATCAGGGACTGGTCATAAAGTATGGGGGGGGGGGGGCTGTGGAAATTGAGGGGTGGGTCATGAATTTTTCAAGTGACCAATAGGAGTGGGTCATGAAAATTTTAAGGATATACTGGGGGGATATTTAAGGATTTCTAGTGTCAAATAGGGGGTGAGTCATGTATATTTTGTAGGAAAATCAGGGGTGGGCCAGACAAAATTAGGCTTTTAATAATTAAATTTTTATAGCCCCCCCCCCCTATACTTTATGACCAGTCCCTTAGTTGGGCAGAACAGAAATAAGTGAATATACCCCACCCCCAATGAACTCTCTAGTTACAGCCCTACCCTGCCTGGCCTTGTGCCCATTTTCGTTTCGGCAGGCAGAGTGAACGCCTTAGCAGGCGTCTTGTTTCAATTTTCAATGCACATTTTGTTTTTTATATATGAAATTTGTCGTATTAGCGTTTTGATGGGTTGACATTTTCCACAACACCTGTTTGCAGGCTAATACGCTGTAAGCATGGGGGCTAAGAGTTCTTTGTCTCTAAGAACTTACGTAGAAAAGAGATTTTGACGATGCAAAAAGTCGGGTGATCAAATCAATAAATGGAATTATAACCATTTTTGTAAAGTGAATCGCACTGGCCGCCATTACACTGGTCCTGCATCTCTGCCTTTTATAGAGCCGTCACAAACCATTCGCTTAGAAGGACTATTGAGTGCTAATGGTTCTGGTCGTGTAGAAGTCTTCTACCAAGGTGAATGGGGAACGATATGTAATGGTTATTGGGATATGAGGGATGTCGCAGTTGTATGTCGTGAACTTGGTTTTAAAGACGCTAAAACAGCTCTTCCTGAAAGCCAGGTCTCTGATGGATCTGGTAAAATATGGCTGGACAACGTGGATTGTACTGGAAGTGAGCAAAATTTGAGTAGTTGCTTTCATACTGAATGGGGAATAAACGACTGCACGCACGATGTCAGTGGTGTTGAATGTTCTTCAACAGGTAAAGTTAGTGTATTAGCGCGATTCATTTATCTGCATGCAAACTAGTGGTAAGAAATAATTTGTGACAGGTTATTTTGGAAAATCTCTTTGAATCTCTGTTTCCCCAATTGTCCTAATTTAAAATACAGAAAGACGTATTTTTCTACTGTTACGTCATCATAGATGAGGATGAAATTCGTGATGTTAAAAATCGTCGCCTAAGTTTCACACTTTTTAGGTCATAGATTACTGTTCTAGAAAGAAACCTATGATTAAAAAACTGCATGGAAATATATTTCAGTTTACCGATAAGAATCTTGCAGGAAATTTTAATATCTACTGTTAAATATCGGAGACAAAATGACTAACTATCCGCCATCTTGTCTTATAACTAAGTCTATTTAAATGACGTTAATTAGAGCAGTGAAGATCTAGACTGAATTCTATAAAATTTAATGTTTAGTAAATCTCAGTGAAATGCTCTTGAAAAATTAAAAAATCATGTTTGGGTTTAACATAAACCATTTTTGCTAGTTGCTTGTTCACAAAAAATCCGTTCCTGCTTGTGACGCTATGAAATCTAGTAATATTCAAGATGGCGGATGCTAGTGTCAATGCCTTTCTACTATTTTAGAAACTAATCATGTTATCAAACTGATGTTAACAACAGATATTACAGTTACTTCAAATTCTCGTAACGCTAGACCAAAAAGAGAATGCAGTGTGATTTTGCTAGTATAATTTTAATTTTCGTTAATTGATTGTTAAAAAAGGTCGAATTATTACTCCGCTTGCCGTAGGCGAGGCGGAGTTCTAAATTCGCTCCATTTCTATTTTTACTCCGCCTGCCGTAGGTGAGGTGGAGTTTTAAATTCACCCCGTTTCTGTTTTTTCTTTTTCTTTTTATTTTTTTTCGGTGTCACAAGTTGGTGCAGCGCTCATGGGTGATACCGCTGGGCACAAGCCGCGTGAACCGACCTAAACACGGCGTTTAAACTCAATTTCTAGCGGAATATGTCAACAAAACACGCATTTTAACATGTATGCTAGAACATCTAAACTGCAAGAAGGTTCTACGTGCAAAGATTCTCATGCAAAATGTTTTAAAACAACAAATACCACCGCGAAACGTTACCGATAAGCGATGTATCGCAGTGGAGTTTTGAGAGCGTGTTTCCGTCATTTTCTGTTGTGTTTCCACTTTTAAGAAATTTAGAAATTTCTACACAAAAATCAAACGCAAATTCTACTGAAATATCTATATACAAAACACAGTTTTTAACATGTAATAGTGAATAGAAAGGGACAGGAACGTTCTTTATCAAAACATTGCTCCAGAAATGTTTTAAAACGGCAAATTCGGATAGACTCCATCATTCCATGATGAAAGAATGAGTCTAGGAAATGTGTTCCTAATTCTAATCACGAAGTACTCGTTGTGATTTCTTTCCTTGTTTTTTTATACCTATGTTGAGATGCTGATATTTCGTGCAAAATGATTTATTTGCGTGTGGGATCTCATACATTTATAAAAGGTAAGAGACATTTAACATTCTAATTCCAGAAATACATGTTAGTCTAAATATCGTGGAGACTTCAGGCAGTGTGCTACAGAATTGATTTAAATGATGCTATCAGGTTATCATATTTATGTATACACTTTTAGTAAAATTTTCTTTACTTGCAGCTACCCAAAAATAAGACAGCCATATGTTGGTGGTGTTATGACAAAAGAATCTTGTTTAATATATGTACTATGAAAGTCCTTAATTTAAATTAAATTCTAAAAAATGCAATTTTACTAGGACTCTGGGCAGAGCGCCTGGCAAGTCACTCGGACATTGATTGTTGGTTATCTTAGTGATTACATAAGATGTGCTAGCAATGTCTTAAAATGCCTTGGAAGGTACCCTAATAATAACTGACTTAAAAAGGAGTTCGTTAGGCAGAACAGGAATAAGTGAATATACCCCACCCCCCAATGAACGCTCTAGTTACAGCCTTGTGCCCATTTTCGTTTTGGCAGGCGGAGTGAACGCCTTAGCAGGCGTCTTGTTTTACTATTTCTGCACCATCAAGGTAGACGTTTAGCCTAGAAAATCAAGGAAAAACTTGCGTGTGAAAACCTACGTGTGCTTTTATCACATTTGAAGACTCCTTGAGGGCTGTGAACTCGTTTGTGTTTTGCCATACATGTCCAATACTCTCGCAAGCACGGACAAGATTTTTAAATGAACTTGATGTATAAACCCAAATAACCTTTTCAATAGACACTTCCCGAATTTGCTTGAGTGCACACGAAACAATAGCTTGAAATCGAGGCGAGGTATGAAGCCTATTGAAAAGAAGTGTTTTTTATGCACACAGAATAAATTCGGGAAGTGTCTATTGGTACCTACGGTATACCGATTGTAAAGCCAATTTACCATCAATAAATGAATGTTGTCCGTCTGTACCGATGGAGAAATCTGTACACCATCGGCAATATATATTTTCGTTTCATGACCTCCTACAAGGCACTCGTATACCTGCTCACCAAATAACCTGCTTACTGGTACTGATGGCAAAACCAATTTACCGTAGGTAAATGGAGGTTGTCCGTCCGTATTGATGGAGAGAGAAAACAGTACACCATCGGTAATATAGATTTTCGTTTCGAGGCCTCTTACTAAGCACTAGATATACCTCCTCACCAAATAACCTTGTCTATTGGCGCCATTTTGGAAACGATATACGAAGGCCGCCGATCCAGGTGTAGCCGAGCGTTTTTGTTCGTATCAAGCACTGATTTCATCATTAATTACAGAACGCCAAAAACCAAACAATGTTTAATATTTTCGGCTGCATTGCTCGTTTGCATGCTTCGGATGCCTCTCAAGCCTCGTGTCTACATAGATTGTTTTACTATTTGCCCTTAACTTATTTATCCTGCAATGGTTATCTCTGCTGTCGTGCACACGCGTAAAGCTATTTTAAATATATATTATTAGAGATACTATGAATACCTGTCCGCTTACAAGGACTCTTCAGTGCAAACGGTACTGGCAGAGTGGAAGTATTCTACAACGAGCAGTTGGGAACAATTTGTGACGACGGATGGGATCTGAATGCTGCAAATGTTACCAGTCGTTAACTTGGCTATACATATGCCATTCGAGCTCTAGAGGGAAGTGTTGTTCCTGATGGTTCCGGAGAGATATGGCTGGATGAAATCGATTGTACTGGGGGTGTGGAAGATTTGAAGAGTTGCAATCACAAGGGATGGGGAGTTGATGATTGTGCGCACGATGAGGATTCTGGAGTAGAGTGCTTTTTAACAGGTAAATTCGTTGAATGAAAGCATTATCCGAGCGTATAAGATATAGGCACAAAAGGCACAAACGTAAACTTTCTGCTCAATACGTAGCGTTAAAGAACCGTGGTCTTCAAAAATATTTTAAATAAATTCAAAAATATTTTAAATAAATGATATATATAAAACAATTATTTAAATTTGGTTCTTGTACGATATGAAAAATTAGTATAATCACATGGGTGAAAAATGAGAATTCTCTTCTCTGATTGGTTTCCATAGAGGTGATATGAAACAATCACCTAAGCGGTTTTTCAAAATGGCTACCAATTGTTTTGTCAATGTGACAGATGCTGTTTTGAAGTATGAAACGTATTTTTGTCATTTTTCACCTATGACTATGTGATTATGATTATACTGAGAACCCCTTCGCCTTCGGCGAATAATTGTTAATTAATTATAGGGACCTCGGATTGTGTTATCTGTACCTGTTTTCGGCTTCGCAATAGCACAAACGTTGCCCTAAATTATTCCTCTTATCCTACTTGAACACATTCGGTTTACTCATGTGTCTCATCTACATATCTTTTTTAATATGAAGGCATGAAGATCTGCAGCTAGAGTTTGGGAAAGACGGACATTAATACAACTCTGTAGACATTATACAATGCCAAGTTATCAATTTGTATAATTTGTTAGCTAATAGTTTTATTCTATACGTGCAGCATGTAAACGAAATATTTGTAATTTTGTACCTGTATAAATTATGCATGTTAGTACAGTACATCGCTTGTAATCGGTTTAGTACAAGGACGTCAATCCTGGGGACATGTCTCATCCCCTCCTTTTTTTGCGGACGAGTGTTTAGTTAATCTCCACTAAACACACACACACACTTTGCAATTTGGAGTCTCCTTCCTTTTTGGAACAGATTGTCGCCCATGGTTTAGTTAATATTACTATAAGATAATAAACAATTATTGAATGAGGTCGAGCAGGATATGAGGAATTTTTAAAGCAGAGGTTTGTGTTATCTGCCGAAGCCGAAGGCATGTAAAACAAACTGAGGCTTTAATAATTCCTCATATCCTGCAAGAACCGAATTCAATAATTGTTTTATTATTTTTTGAAAATATTTTAAACTCAGTTTAAACGCTTGCTTTGTTAGTAAGACGATGTAATGGAACAGCATGTAATTGTTGTTAAAAAATTAAAATATCTTTGTAAAGTACGTTTGTTTTGCTCATGGGAATTTACATTTGTAGATTGTTTTCTCTAAACTCTAAAAGCAAATCAGGCTTAGAAAAATGAAAACAATACTATCTTGTTAGTTTGTTTGAAGTCGTCGTTTTCCCGGCTGAAACAACTTATTCCTGTAGGTAATACTGATAAAAACCAAATTGAATAGGCTAAAATACCATGCATAAAATATGATTGCATTTTTAATATGCGTAGGTTTAGTTTTTTTGTCTGGCATAAAAAATGGTTAACACTGAGTATTGCTATTAATTATGACGGCTATGTCAATACTTTATCCACTCGTGGGTTCAATTTAGTGCTAGGCATATTGAAATTCTAACAATAGATCATTTTCAATAGTTTTTGGGGTTTTTTGGGACAGCCTGTACAGTGTGCCCCCAAAAAGGCTACCCTTTGTAGTCAAGCGCCAGTGCCGAACGTTCGAATTTGAATGTTTTAAAAAACTCTCTAATGACCACAAGAATACGTAATGCTCTGCTAGCTGTACTTTGCAAATTTATTGAACTTGTTCCTCGAAAAATAAAGCAGAATACGTTCATTAGGGAATTAAAACATTGAAATTCGAACTTGCGGCGTTAGGCCAGGAATTTGAGTAGGAATTTCACTGCTCATTAAAACTCCATGCTATTATTTATGCTATGATAGAAGCTTGCAAATTGAAACTAGCCACAATTTCTGTCAGGTACTGATTTGACAATGTAACAGTTTCGAGGAAAGCGCGTACAACGCAAGATATTTCCCTAATGATACAAACATGCTCTTAAAAGCGCTTAATTTACTTGGCTGATACAAATGCCGGTTTCCCAGTGGGTTTGCATCACCACTTTAATAGTGGTGATTAAATTAGTATTTTTTGAAACGTCAAGAATGTGGCGTTTATTGTTCGAAGTCTTTTGCAGTGATCGATAATTTCTGTTATTCCAAAAGGTAAATTCCAGAGGTGAATGTCACCATAGTTAATAGAAGAGATGGTTTCGAAGCTCATTAGAATGAGAACACAACTCCTTGTCCATAGAATGTTGGTCAACCTTAGTACTCGCAAAAATATTGCACAAGTCCTTCATCGACACGATGTATTGTAAACCAGAACGAAAACATAGATATCCCCTGTATTGTAATTCTAACAAGTTTCCAAACTATCTTTCGCAACTAATGATAAGTACAAAAATGCACACTTTCTAAGACCCGCCAGTTTCTGTAGTTCCTCTACTTGTTAGAAATATCTTGTGCAATTAGAATATATTTTGCTTCGATTTCGCTCAGTTTCATAGTGTGATGTCCGAAATATTTTTTATGGGAACTAACTCTTTAAAGGACGCTGAGTTCAAATCCAAAGCCCCACTCCATAGACCCGCAGTTTTTTCACAAAGTGTTATTTTATCCTCGCTAATTTCACTACATTTCTTATTGTTCAACGGCACGGTTGAATGAAGACATACGATTTTATAATATAGACTCCCATCGAATATTAAGTATTCTGTAATCTGATTGACTCGCTACTAGTAGAATATTTAACAATTATTCGCCGAAGGCGAGGTGATTCTCGGGGAATACTCCCCGAAAATCACCGAGCCTGAGGTGAATAATTGTTTTAGAATTTTTACACAAGTTCTTTTAGTTTTGTTTATTTCTTTGTCCGTAATTTGTACAAAACGGCGGATAATTGCCAATTTGTAAACTTGTTTTTACTGTTATATTCACTTGTAGGTGAATATAAAGGAATGTCACGTCATATTGGGCCAATCACAACGTCGCATTTCTTATGTTCACTTGTGTAAAAATACTAGTAGCTCATATCCTACTAGTAAAGAAAACAAGATGGCGGCCGAAAGTTTTTTGATCGCAAAAAATCTTGTTTTGAGCATTTTGGCAGCCTTTCTTGGCCATAAGTACAACACTTAAACTTAGATCAATTAGCTGAAGTTGTTTACATTGCCAAACTGACTAACAAGTATATTTCAGTGAAATATAACTGCACTGGGAAGTTTTTTGGTAGCAGTTGTTGTCTATATATAAAACAGTTATTCTACTCACTTTCGTTATATATATGAGCTGATAGACCGGACTCGAGTTCGTAGAATAACTGTTAAATATCACTTAAAAGAACGATTTCTATTAACTAGTATCCTTTCAACAAAATACCGTTTTGCTCGAGTTATGTAATCTTGCATGTGTTGGACGTAGACAACATACTTGGGCTGCATGTAGCCCAAGAGCGTTGTCTACGTCCAAAATTCGAGCTAAACGGTATTTTGTTGAAAGGAGACTAGTTAATAGAAATTGTTCTTTAGAAAGCCGTATCGGCACCATCAAGTTGCAACTTTAAGATGGTACCGATACGGCTTTCTAAAATGCTCAGTTCTAAAGATATCGCTTAAAGCACATGCAAGGACGTTAATGCTATGTCTTTTGACTATGTCACAGACCTAAAAAGTAGGTCTTTTGACGCGATCAAGGTATTCAAAACAAATGTAACGCGAAGCCAAGGTAATGGTAAAGGCAGCAATAGAAAAAAATATGAGCATATTTATTGGGTCATTGCACAAATCGCTTCGTCACAGTGTAACTTCTTTGGTACAATTTCTTCAGCTCTCTTCCTCTCGATATTGAACTTTATTCGATATGCAAATTAGCTACACAACTGATGACATCACAGCGCATAATATCTTTTCAAAAATCATTAGTAATTTGCAACGTAATCGCTAAACTCCGCACAAAAGTGCAGACACCAAGCGATTAATCGCATTGTTTACACACGGGCAGCACAGTTTTAGTTGTTTCTTATTATCATATGCTACAAAATCAACAGTCTCAAAGACACTCATTGTGCACAGTGATGTCATAAGTTGTGTTATTTACATATCAAATAAAGTTGAATATTTTGAGAAGGAAGAGAGCAAAAGAAATTGTATCAAAGAAGTTAGACTGTCATTTTAAGCGATCTTTGCAATAAAATCGATAAACAGTTGCACGAAACTTCGTTTACTTCATATTAAAATAAACGGTTTATTTAAATAAACCTTCATCAAACACTACTATTACTATCCCTCTACTAAAGTCGTCTAACTAATATAAAAATCATTTTTTCAAATAATGCTGCTGTTTTTTATTTCAAAATAAAAGCACGTAAATATTGACAAATATTACCAAAATAACATTTTACAACATAACGTATAACAGTAATCATACGTTGCGTGGGCTCGTGTAATCTTTAATTACACAGTATGCCGCATCCGACAACGGCGTATAGAACTTATAAATGGTTAGCAAAAGCAGTATTAACCTAGACACTGTCAGAATAATGATGTACAGAAAAAATGAACCAAAAGATACGATTCAATGATTTCATATGCAGTCGAAAATTGAAGAGGGCAACAAAAGTTTAGGACTTTTGTAATCTCTAAAATCTAAGTTAGCCAGTTTTAACATAGGTGGCCCAGAAATCGATGGTTTTTAACCTTAAATAAATCAATCTTGTACATAATATTCCTTTTACAGCTGTCGTAAACTCGCGGAAATGTCTTTTCTCGTGCGATAGTCTGTCAGTGTCGCGCAACGTTCGTTTAGTGTTATTGGTTTAATATATTCCCAAGGTTGGCAACAAAATGTAAATAAATCGTCTGTCGTTAATGCAAACACTTTTAAAACATACAAATATCGTAGAAACTAAGAGCAATAACAAACCAAAAACCACAGCATGTTGAACACGGATAATGTTACTACATTCTTACCAATTTTCCAGTCCCAAATCCTTTTCAAAGTGCGAGAAAAAAGCGAGAGTTTTGAAGGCTTTTTCGGCAGCAAAAATATTTTTTGCAAAACCTATGCTCGGGTCACCCAATCGGCCAATTCGTCATATTTTTGAATTTTCCTGCCTTCTCTTATTGGCTGAAGTTGCAGCAAAAATATGTGAGCCAATAAACAAAGGCAGGATAATTAAAAAATATGACGAATTGGCCGATTGGGTGACCCGAGCATAGGTTTTGCAAAAAATATTTTTGCCGCCGAAAAAACCTTCAAAACACTCGCTTTTTTCTTGTACTTTGAAAAGGATTTGAAACTGGAAAATTGGTAAGAATGTAGTAAAATTATCCGTGCATGTTCAACATGAGGTAGTTTTTGTTTTAGTATTGTGGTCAATTTCTACGATATTTGTATGTTTTTAAAGTGTTTGCATTAACGACAGACAATTTATTTACATTTAGTTGCCAACCTTGGGAATATATTAAAACAATAATACTAAACGAACGTCGCGCGATACTGACCGACTATCGCACGAGAAAAGACAATTCCTCAAGCTTCCGACAGCTGCAAAAGGAATATTATGTAGAAGGTTGATTTATTTAAGGTTAAAAACCACCGATTTCTGGGCCACCTATGGTTTTAATCAGTTTCAAACGGTATTGCAACATGATGGTGCAATCGTGGGGGAATTACCTTGCACGCATTTAAAACCATCTAAAGAAGAAATTTACACAATAAATTCCATCTATAAAAATTCATATCGCATGAATAATGAGTACTTGATTATATGAAGAACTAATACTTGATCCGCCAAAGAAATACATCAACAATAATTAGATCCGCCACAGATCCGGTACAAAAAACAGACTTGAAAAACACCTACTATGCTACCATTCTAAGTACACTCCAACAATCCAAATTGGCTGCCTTTGTCAAAAGCAATCACTTATAGAGACACTCTGTGGCTTTTAAAAATCCAAGTTATTTCAAACATTGTCAGCAGATTTCACAAATGATTTAGCGCTTATTCTACGCTTCATTGGCTGCTTAACGTGCAATCTTTTATCATGGTCATACCAGTGAACTCAATATAACTGGAAGGCTACCTGAGGCGGGAAATTTGAAGCCAAACATCACCAAGCCCCCACCGGAAAAAACATGCGCGCCCTTCTAAGGGAGGGACCATTAAATTTTTGAGGGGAGGTTGGGCAAATACCAAAAAAATTCGCGCACTAAAAAAATACGGAGAAAAAATATCGTGCACAAATAAACAAACTTAAAAAAAATCGAGCAAGTTGTTTATAAGGACATATGTGTGTGTGAAAAAAAATCTTGCAATGAAATGTGATAGAAAAAAAAATCCAACGTATTTAACTGGCACGAAAAAAAGCATGCACAAAAAAATTGCCCAACCCCCCCCCCCTCAAAAATTTAATGGTCCGTCCCTAAGGAATGTATACAAAAGCCATCCGATAACTGTCAAAAAATGGGCTGAAACACTTCTAAAGTTTTAACAAAATGTAATCAAAACAGTGGTCAAATGACTATCTTTTAAACTTAACGTTCTTGATCAAATTCATTTGAATAAAAAGCAATTTTTACGCGAAAGCGTACAGCCAAGAGTGGCGATCTTCACGGCGGCCAAAGTTATTTCGTTTTCGAAGTTATTTTTTCCTTTTAATTAGTGTAGCTTATACGCATTTCAAGCGCTCTAAGACAAATATAAATAAAAACCAAGATAAGCATAGTTTTGACTACTCATATTTAATAATACAAAATTTTACAAACCTCGATTACTTTTTCCGACTTTCCGAAAGATAATAACAAGACTTTTCGATGCGAGTTTTCGAAAACTTTTTACTCTTTTCGCACATCCATGGCTCAGTTATCCAGAAACTTCATTGATTTAAGTCTAAGATCAAGGAACTGCGGCAAAAATTCTTTTCCAAAAGTTTCAAAAGGCAAATATTTAAATATCCGAAGTACAAAAACTTTGTTGAAATAACCCCAATATTTTGAACTGACCTAAGGTCTTTTCGAGCTCCTATTTCCGTATTACAACTTATCATTATAAGAAACTTGATTTCTCTTTATCATTTCGGTATCAACGCAGAATATGACTTGCTTTCCGGCCAAAAAAGAACTTTTCATAGTGAAAAATACCAGTTTGTAATTCATCACTCCTTGTAATTAGCACGCGAGACTGTCGCGAAGCTGAACTCGCGTGAAATAACCCCCAGACACGCGTGTCTGGGGGTCATTTCACGCAAATTTTGGCTTCAAATCCTGTATTACCGGCTTAACTGAAGGTAGCCTTCCAGTTATATTGAGTTCACTGGGTCATACCTAAGACAGGCAATTCTCTTTCCCCTGCACATCGTAATAAATAATAACCGTTTTATTTCCTGTATACAAACTGCCAATCCAACGACATTCCAAAATTTCACTAATGAAATTTCCCTGTCTTCTCCACTTTGTTTCAAATCATTACAGAAGTATGATATCGCTATGCCTGGAAGCAGGACTGGTAAATTGCATAAATAAATAAATCAAACTTTTAAGATCATTGTTTCAATGATCACTGTTTTTTTTTGTATTTGCCTTCAGTTTTCTTGACGGCATTAATAACGGTTTGACCTATTCATTCATATAATGCACCACTCCTGGTTGGAAAACCAGCAATCAAACTGTAAGCCGTCTAGCTACATAAATTATATCTCGTTGTTACTGTTCACTTCATGTCCATAAACTTTACATCACTGAGGAGTAAAAATTGTCTCGGTAAAGGCCTGGGAGCTGGTGAAAGGATTTTGTATTGTTTACGTTCCATATCAACATCCGTTCTAAATGAGAAGACGCCAACAATATTGTAAATAATACTGACGTAAATGACAATGCTGTATTCTAATTTAATAAAGTATTATGTATTTAATACTAGCTTTACTGAGTATACTGAGTTTCCAATTTGCATGAGATGGCGAATTTCACGACAATTTTACATTATAAAAAAGTTAAAACGTTTTGCTTCTGAACAACTGTTTGACACTTTTTGCATGATATTTTCGTATAAGTACTCGCCGATAACATGCATTTTTTATCCTGTATTTTCTTGGCAAAATTTTAAAAATTGGTGCCGACACGTCGCAACAATCACTCAGAGGTTTCAAGAATCAAGACTGTTTGTTTCTGAAAAGTAACCGCCTGTAACCATGAATCTTCGGTAACTCTAACGACCACCGCCATATTGTGAAACCTCAGTTCCCTGGTTTATAAAGAAAAGCGATGACCTTGCCTAATGCAATAATTTTGCAACCCAAAAATGGTAGATTTTAAGATTTTAAAGGCTAATTAATGCGCTTTCATATCGAAAAAGAATACACGAATATATTATAACAACAATGAATTTGATGCTAGTTATAGTAAAATGCTCACATAACCTGAAAACCCAATATACATCACAAAGATATTTTTCTTGTGAGGACAATGTAGCTATTGGTAGCGATATCGGACTGAAGGCCTATTATTGGTTCTGTATAGTTTTTCAAACTTCAACCAAAAATTTGTTATAGCAAAGGATTTAAATCTTCAATCTTGTGAATCTAACCTTATGACAAACAACTTCGCGACCAGGGGCCAGTTGTATGAAATGTGGATAGCGCTATCAACCGGATAGTGATTTTTCAGCTGGTACAGGAAGGCTCAATAACACCACGGCTATTGAAATCGCAAGAAGTAAAAAGTGACCATGACTCAAAAATGCTTAACTTTAATATAGGTTTTCTCAGTTACGGAACATATTTTGAAAAATCCCTTTCCAGTGGATAGCGCTATTCATCTTTTGTACAACCGACCAAAGGCTCACGGATTATATTACTATGGGAAAATTTCTCTCTATAAGCACCACTGATCTCTATTCTACCATACATATATAAAATCGAGTTTCGCGGTTTTCATTATCAACTATTAATTTAAGGGTAATAAAGAAGGTAATAAAAACAACAAAAACACTAACAAAGTACACTTTACAGATATTGCCCTTTCGAGTACATGTACAAACACACATCCAAACTAGAAATTTCAAACAGTAAACTTACATCACGATATATCCTGCCAGGTTTGTTTTTACCAGATCTTCCTCAAGCTCTGATGCCATACTAAGGCCGAAGACACAGTGAACAAGATCTTTACCTAAAACACAAAATCAAAGCATCGCATACATACACTTTATGAGCCGTCAAGCAAACTCAAAGGATTACTGTCACATCATAACTGTGCAGGCTTGATTCACTGTTGAAAGCCATTTAGTTTGAGACACCACGATGAAATAGTTTTACAATCTGTCTTATACGAAAGCAATCTTTTACAAATCTTTGATAATTTTACCTGATTCTGCCTGGTATTGAAACGAACAAGCTATTTTACACATTATTCTTAGTTTCTGACGAAATAAAACGTAATGTAAACAATAACAGCTAGCGAAACCATAGTATGACAGTAACCCTTTAAACTGCATGAATACCATTCACTATTCTTGAGAAAATTATGACCACAATTACATATTCGCTTACCTGGTTGCATTGGCACTAACTTCGTTTCAATTTCATCCTTCTGCATTCCAATGGGGAGGCATGAATCGGGCACAGCAGGTGCTTTGGCGAAAACAATACACAAATTTCAACATTTCAACATACACACTCCATAATTAATACCTCGACGAAGTAAGCTGAACAATATATATATATATATATATATATATATATATATATATATATATATATATATATATATATATATATATATATATATATATATATATATATATATATATATATATATATATGTATATAAACAATATATATATATATATATATATTCATATATATATTCATATATATATATATATATATATATATATATATATATATATATATATATATATATATATATATATATATATACATATATATATGTATGTATGTATGTATGTATGTATGTATGTATGTATGTATGTATATGTATGTATGTATGTATATGTATGTATGTATGTATATATATATATATATATATATATATATATATATATATATATATATATATATATTTATCACATACTTGTGCCTTTATCCGGGCGATAACACGGTGACATAAAAACGATATGTCCCGTGATATCGTTTTTTGTCCCGCGATATCGTTTTTTGTCCCGCTCAAAACAAAGATGGCGTCCGACTGAAAGATCGATAGAGAGATGAGAATAAAAATATTAAATAATACAAGGAAAATAACACAAAGAAATTTGCAGCTATTAAAAGATAAGTTATTTTTGGTTTGTTTTTGTAATTTCTACCTTTTTAGTATATTTTAAACAATCATTTTTAATTCATTTTGAAATGTACTCGAAGTGTAAATAATTTGAAAATATAATCTGGTTTTTGCTCTAGATAAAGGCACAAATATGTGATAAATAGGTTATCATATTCGAGACTCGGTAATATCAGTTTTATCGCTCTCGTTACGATATCATATTTTGTCCCTCGTTCGCTGCGCTCACTCGTGACAAAATATGATATCGTCTCTCGAGCGATAAAACTGATATCACCTCGCCTCTCATATGATAACCTATACATATATATATATATATATATATATATATATATATATATATATATATATATATATATATATATATATATATATATATATATATATATATTTATATATATATATGTATATATATATATATATATATATATATATATCTATATATATGTATATATCCTTAATTCACATTCAAATATAGTTTTGACTTGAGTAACCATGTCTCAGGTCGGGACAAGTTTTTACATCTCTCAAAGGACGTACTGTAATAACGAGGAAAGGCAACATGCACACGTAATTTATAATTATTTTTTAGTCGAGCTTACGCTTGCTGATACATCCCGTAGTCATAAATGTTTATGACAACAAGACTACGACATACCTCCTATTTTAAAAATCTTCACATCGGAAAATTTCACTTCGAATGTGTGTGGATAAAAATTATTCCTAATTCCATAAAAATATTGGCGTATTCTTTCATTCCTTGACTCCTTTCTGAATGGCTGGCTTCTGGTGACAACCTGAAAAATAGTACGAGAGTTTTAAGCTGTCTTTAGGCTATACAGCCATATCTGACACAATATGCTACAACTCTTGCATCTATGTAGCCATAGTTAATAGAGCTAGATGGTTTGGAAACTCATTAAAACTACAATATAAGTCATTATCTATGTTTTTGTTCTGGTTTATGCAGGAATGAGGTCCTTCGTCGTCACGTGCGTATTGTATTTTCACCTAACTAACCAATAGCAACGTTTTAGGAAATTTAGCCATCCGCGACTTGAACAATAGGGTAATTTAAGAACTCCTATTGGCAGATTTGGCAAAAAACAATACACACTTGACGATGAAGAACCATATTTTTGAATAAACGTTGACCAACATAGATAATGAGTTATATTGTTATTCTAATGAGTTTCCAAACCATCTACTCCATTAACTATGATGTAGCCTGTGCACAGACCTAAATCAGAATGATTAAGGTCTGTGAATACTTGAAAGATTTCTTGTCCATGCATAAATTAAATCTCAAGTTTTCAAGAATTAATTTATGCAATATTATAATATAATACATCAAGAAAATTTTCAATTTCCATTTTTTCCTGCAAAATATCTCTACGATAAATTGCACTAGAAGCAAGCATTTGCAATGCATTCTTCTCTCGGCCAGGACAAGTAATCCTTCAAGTCTTAACAGACGTTACTCTTTTAGAGTTACGTCTGTGAACAGGCTAGCATCTATGCTGCCTACGCTGCTTTAGTATCATTACTGAAAAGTGTGCAAGCAAAAATGTATGTGTACAAAAATGTGTTCTAGTCACGAAAGAGTTGCGACTTTCGAGGATTTTAAAAGGTCAATTGCGTCTGAAAGGAGTTAAATATTGGTAATGCAGAGATGATCAAGAGGATCAAACACACGCATGCATACCAAGACCAAGGGGATCATGATGTTTCAGTTCGTTGACCGCAAAATGAAGGTCTTCAAGGCCAGGGAATAGATATCAACATAATTCCTATGTTCTTACCCCACCAGACTTTGGAAGATGAAGCACTTCAATTTCTTCACCAAACTGCTTCTTAAAATCATTGTAAAGCCTTTCTTGGTCAAGTACGACAATTACATTGACTAAAAATTAAAAAGTATTATCGTGTCTGGTTACTTTTCTCAGTTTCCAAACTTAGTCTGAAAAACGTGCAGCCACTGCATAAACAAAAAGCTAACAAACCTATTCAGGGTTGAAGAATAATATTGAACAATGTTTTATTGTCAAAACTGTGCAAAGCGGTCAACAGTACTGAACAGCTGTAGAGCTTAAACCACGCTGGTCAATATCGTTGACAACACTGATCAAATAATTGTGTAATCAATGATAACTCATTATTCAAAATAAGATGTCACTAGTGAGAAAAAAATCAAACTGAAATAGCTCATTAGCGAAGCACTGTAACAAAAAAGTTTAAAAGAACTTGTATTGCAGTTTAAAGGTTCTTACACATCATGCTATGAAAAATTCATTTCATATGCACTTCAATGCTTTTTTCATAACCCAAAAGCCCGAGCATGTTGACCGTTTTTATGTGATGTGTGAAGAAATGTTGTGGACTATATTTACAATTATATTTCGAGATCCTTGACTACAATTTAACAATGCATTGTCTTTTATTTCACTCATAAACAACAAAAATACAGTGAATCCTTCAAAGAACTATAAATTAAGGTGGCTCCCTACAGTAGCATAAAATGTCAGGCTTTTCACGACACATCAGCTTACAACGAAATTTGTACCGACTACACTTGAAACAGGACAATTTGAGTGCTTTTAGGAAAGATATGAAAGTGTTTGATGTGCATATATAGAAAAAAAGAAACAAAATAAGCGTTGCTATGGTAACTATATCGCTCTATTTTTTGCAGTCTCTTCGGTCATATTTTCTGAAATTTTTTTAGTTGTTTATTGATGTATAAAGGACAAAGATATCAAAATTTGAAGACAGGTTTATAATTCAGATTTTGATATATTCGTGGATTTCGATTGCGGGGAAACGTATGTGTAGATTTTTTTTAAATTCGAATATGTCTTACCTTAGATATGGTATAACAACTGGACGTAGCTTTAAAAAAATTCACTAAAGGAAATAGCGGATAATCAAGGCTAAAATCCATAAAATCATTGCTGACGTGATAAAATTTCGACTCGACATACGAAAAACATTTCAGAATGAGCAAACGTAAAAGCTTACGAAAACGCGGTCGGAAAACAGAAAAAAACAGTGGAAAACATACATACTGTTTAGGTTTCACAAACTTTTTATCATGTACACAACACTTGGTGACTTCGCCGTAGAAAAACCTCAAAACACAACTTTTCATGTGTCGTTCATTTCAAAACATTTGCCGGTCGGTGAAGCTCCACACTGATCTATATAGATCTGCCCTGCAACTGTAGGGAGCCACCTTAAACAATCTAAATGACGTACAACAACCAATATCAGCCGCTGACCCACTCCTGCTCTTCGTCTTTTTGTTTCACTCTGCAAGCATGGTGGAAAAAGACATTTCACCTGGATTGGAAATTGTTGAAAATCTTGCATCCAGCGCCATAAATGATAATGAAGGTAGGCTTACTACTTTTACTGATCTCGCTCAGGCTATTGTGGCCGACCGAGAGTTTATTGCTAAGATTTCGTCGGCGATTTGGGCAAATATTGCCCCAAATCTCAACTTATCAAACGAAGCTGGCACAAATCCAAATGCATCTGCAGTGCCCGAAGGCCAAGCAGAAGAATTAAATCCCGGAGTGTCAGTCGCCCAAACGGGTATAAGTGAAAGCTCTGCAATTGTCAATCCCGTAGTATCAGTGGATCAATCGGGAGCAGAGAAGAGAACTTTGGTTCCAAATATCGATTCAGAAATGCCGGCTAAAAGACCGCGCACGTGCTTAGCTCCAGAGCCTGACGGTCTGGAAAATGCAAACAATGATAGTATAGATGATAAGTTGATATCCCCAAACTCCCGCTGGGAAGCAAGTGAAGAGTTAACTGAGTTCCTCGGAACAGCTGAAAAACGTTTAAGTAGATTTGAGCGCAGAAGTTTGGTCAAGTTCTATCCTCGTCCCAATGTGGATAGCGTTTATACACCAGCTCTTGATGAATATCTCAAGCCATTTATCCAGGGGGTCTCAGCCACAGATAGACCATTGAAAGAACTTCAAGATAACATCTTAGACATTTTTGGCCCGTTGTCAACTGTCTATGAAAACCTTATTGCCATGCTGCACACTATTGGTAGTGATGCCTTTATTCAGCTTGATAAAGAGAGCATTTCAAACTTTCTTATCTGTGTCAAGCATACGATGCTCCTCGTGGGGGACGTTTCTTCTCGTGTTGCTACAAACCGAAGAGAGCCAGTTTTGAAAAAGATCAACCCATTGTTATTATCATTAGCCAATGAGGATTTTACTGATTTCAACAAGCAGTTGTTTGGCCCAGGATTTGAACAGCGTCTAAAGGCACGTTCTGAGACTGCAGAAACTATTGGAAAGGCAGCTAAAGTTGGTAAACCCTTTTTTCGAGGGATGGCCTCCCGTGGATTCCCACGCCCACGTGCAGGCCGACCATGGACGACTTTCCAGTCATTCTGCCCGACTTCTCCTCGACCAAACTTGTTCAGCCGGGGAAGAGGAACCAGAGGCAGAGGCCCGTTCACAAGATTTCAAAACCCACGTTTTCACAATCCACAGACATTCAGATTCAACCAACAGTAAAGCATTCCAGACCAAGCAATTTGCCGCAAGGTATGTTTATAAATTTTCTTCATCCTTTAAACAAGCAGACAGGCTTTCCTCTAACAGGACGCCTTAAGTATTTTACTTCAACATGGGAAAAAATTACTCAGGACCCCTGGGTCTTACAAGTGGTACGGGGATATCAAATCGAGTTTATGAAGCCTCCTGTTCAGCTAGTTCCAGCCAGGATGCCATCACTGACTCCAACTTTGGAAACAGTGTCGGATCAGGAGGTGCAAGAGTTATTGAACAAGGAGGCACTTCACCTGGTAAAACAACCAGTAGTGACAGAGGGCTTCATAAGTTCGCTGTTTGTAGTGCCAAAAAAGGATGGAGGGAATCGTCTTGTAGTGAATCTAAAGCCATTAAATCAATTCATAACATACCTGTACGAACATTTCAAAATGGAAGGTATTCATATGTTAAGAGACCTTCTAAAACTGGGGGACTGGTTCGTAAAAATCGACCTCAAGGATGCCTATTTAACAGTACCCATCTGGATAAATCATCAGAAATACCTTCGTTTTCTGTGGAAAGACAACATGCTCGAGTTTGCTTGCCTCCCCTTCGGTTTAGCTTCTGCCCCGAGAGTGTTCACGAAGCTAATGAAACCAGTTGTAGCTCTATTGAGACAGCAGGGCATTCGGCTAATAATTTATTTAGACGACATATTAATTATGGCAGAATCCTCAGACCTAGTGCTTCATCAGGCATCTTCAGCGTTGAATCTCCTCGAGAGTTTAGGTTTCATAGTAAACTACGAGAAATCCCATTTGGTGCCAACTCAGGAGATAGAATTTCTGGGCTTGTTAGTAAATTCAAAAACCTTACGCTTATTTTACCGGGCGAAAAACTAAGAAAAATTCGGAAACGTTGCAAGCAATTGCTAGAAATCCCGAACCTGTCAATGCGAGAGTTGTCAACGTTCCTAGGGGTTTTGACCTCCTCTATTCAAGCCATATTCCCAGCCCCCCTCCACTTCAGGAACCTACAGCGGTTAAAAAATCAGGCCATGACTGCACATCAATCATACGAAGCGATGATTTCTTTAGACCAGGCAGCCAGAGAGGTTATTTGGTGGAGGGATCACCTTCAGGCATGGAATGGCAAAGCACTTTTCCAAAAAACCTGTCGATCTCCTCATAGAGACAGACGCCTCTCGAAAAGGTTGGGGGGGCATATTGCCAAGGTATAAGTACAGGGGGGCCATGGTGCTTAGAAGAAAAGCGTCTACACATCAACTGTTTGGAACTGCCTGCCGGGTCATTCGCGATCCAGACATTTACAAAAGACAAAGTTTGCGCTCATGTCAAACTGCTGATGGACAACACAGCAGCAGTAGCTTACATAAACAAGATGGGAGAAACTCACTCACAGGTTCTTTCAAATCTAGCAGTACAACTATGGGAGTGGTGCCTCCAAAACAACTTGAAAATATCTGCTCAACATCTACCAGGACATTTAAATGTCAGAGCCGACCAGGAATCCAGAATGTTACTGGATTCCAGCGATTGGAAACTAGACCCCTTGATGTTTCAATCACTTTAGGAGAAATGGGGGCCCTTGGAGATAGATCTCTTTGCATCCCGGCTGACACACCAGCTCCCGAAGTTTGTCAGTTGGAGACCAGATCCCTTAGCAGTGCATTCAGGTGCATTTTCAATGAACTGGAGAGACATTCAGGGGTATGCCTTTCCCCCCTTTGCTCTGATAGGGCGCTGTCTACAGCAGGTAAGGACACAGAATGTGGAACTGCTAGTTCTGGTGGCCCCAGTGTGGCCAGCACAGACTTGGTACCCACTATTACCAGGGCCGTTCAGAGAAATTTGGAGACCCAGGGCAAAAATCAATTTGGGGGCCCTTCCCATATGGACATACTCCAATCACATTTTTATTGTACGGTATCTACGTAAAAAAGAATTTGAAAAAATTTTTACAAGTGAATTTAATATTAACAAGTTATGAGGATCCTTTACGCGCACACATGAATGCAAACGATTCAATAACGTCATCATAGTTAATTTTTCTTGCTATGTCACGTTCACATGACAGCATGATCAGACTTGACAAGCGTTCCTGCCCCATTGTGGACCTTCGACAATTCTTAACTATACCAAGTTTACTAAAAGATCTTTCTCCTGATGAAACAGACACAGGTATGCACACAAATAACCGCAGAGCAACACAAACTTGAGGAAGAATTGTTTGAAGGCCCTTCTCGTATATCTTGTTCAATAATGCAATAGAAGTTAGTTTTTCATCCAAAATATCACTTTTCTGCAACCTTTCCAAAATCCGCATCTCTTCGAGAAGCCCTTGCTTATTTAAATCACGTGGATAAAAGTTTGAAAGGTTTTTGTAACAAATTTCTATTGTTCTTTCTGCTGCTTCGTTGTCGTCTGTACTTGTAACTTTAGATAAATCCACAAAAAGGAAAACATGTCGTTTACTTGTTTAGTTTTTTCAAATCTGCGGCCTATCTCGGAAATTACTCTATCCAAAGCAACATTAAATACATTAATTTGGAATTCCCGTTCCTGATTGTGCTGTTCATGTTCACTGTCTCGTGGTTCATCGTGGAATCGTGTAAACGTTCTTCGCCTTTTTTCTCTAAAATGCTCACTTAAGCCAAGAGAAGAAGCAACAAGCTTCGATTCCACACTGATGACGCTCCACGACTCTCTTACGCGTTTCAAATCATCTTTCAGTGATTCAATGAGACGCAATTCTTATTCAATACAACTGGAACGATAACTCCTATGTTTTCGTCCTATGATTGGATGAAGCCAAATTTGAAGCAAAAGGCGGGAACCGCGCGGGGAAAATGGCTTGTTCGAAAGGACTGGGGAAAGTTACGAGGAGTGAAAAGTTTGTTTTTGAGCGAAAATATGCTTGAAAAATGAGAATTTTTATCGCAAGACTTCAATTTTAAAGATTGGATCCTGGTTTTCTGGATAGTCCTGACTGTTCTACACTTGGTTACGGAAAAAATTGAGGGCTATCAGTTTTTTACTCTGGAAAATGACGAAAGTTTCAACGTGCCGAAGCAAACTACGAAGCAAACTACGCTCTTCAACTCAAGAATATATTGCTTTAAAACATGTCAACTCTTCCAAAACGTATCTTGTGCTAAAGTCCAGGTATCGTTGTCTATTTTGAGCTTTTAGTCTTTGCTGTAGCCCTTCAAATACGTGAGTAAATTGAGGTTTTCGAAGTGGTGTATTTGTATGGTTAATTCAAAGATATGTATAAAACTTACATTTTTCGTCAGATAGCATTAGTTTTAAAGCTTTAAACATCGGTTACGGATAGTTCTTGGCAGCCTCTTCCATCTAACTGTTAAAACTCGAGAGGTATCAGTTGTTTAAAAAAGATATTTCGTGACAAAGTTTTCGCCGAAACTGTTTTTCATTTTTAGCAGCCAAAAAATATTTTAAAACCTTACTGGACGTCCTAGGAAGTTGAGGTACATGAAATTTCAATCTATCTAGAAAATATTTAGCACCTAACTGGCTCTAAAACACGAAGTTAAAGGCTCGAAAAGAGCTTTTGAAAATAGGTCATATTTTGGTGGCTTGGCCTTCATGGCGGCCTTCAATTTGGCTTCAAAGATGGCGGCCAAGTTATCGTTCCAGGTATTTATATACAGTTCACTGATATTAACTCAGCAATATCCCTCCTTTTTTTTTGTCACAATCTTCCATTCTCAGAAATCTTTCACAGATCTACTACACTTTTTCATTCAAGTTCACATATCTTAAGATGAATGTTATTTGTTCTGTGTGGGAAACGTCCGGGGTACCGTCAACAATGATGCTATAGTACAATGCTTGCTTAACTTCTTCCACAATAGCATTGAGAACAACTTTAGAGCATTCATCAATAAATTCGTTTTGTGAACGTGGCGATAGATAATGCGCTTGCATTCGGCTGTTGTTTTCTTGATGCTTTTTTACTTCATCCAGATGTGACTTTAAAATTTTATTGTGACCACTAAGCAGTTCCAAGTTTCCAAGAAATAAACCATTATTTGGATTGTTTAATTCATTGGTTGATCCGCGAAAGGGAAGTTGTCGCTCTGACAAAAACAATACAACGTCCAATATGCATCGAAATATTTCCCGCCATTTTGATACTTCGCTTTCGAACTGCAATTGAAGTTGCTGATCAATTCCAGTTGTTCTAAGTACGGTTTTTGCGAGTTCTTTCCACGTGATAAAGCATGACACATGCGACGAACTTCGCTGGTGAGCTTCGACTTTCCCGTACAATTTTCACCAGTTGTCTCCATGTCCTAAATCAGGTTTTGTCAGCTTAGATGTTTTGGATGTCACCTCTTTTTGTGATATTTCTTGAAACAGACAACATGGGAAGCAAAACAGACTTTGTCTTGATATGCTCCATACCAACCAATCTCTTGTTACTTTTTCTCCATTTGTCATTTCCTGAAAAAAAATGTTTTGAGGAAAGTTGCGGCCAGAGCTGTCTCTAGGGAAAGACTTCGGATTTTTTGGCGGGCCAATTTTGACGATATACTCTTTGTCTTGTTCAGTTAGATTTTTCCAGCTTGAAGGATCGTTTGATAATGAAGGTGAGATTATTCTTTCAGCATCAGATGACCTCACTTGAAAGGATATAGTCTCACCAATGGTTACTCCAGTTTCTTGACTAGCTACTCTCTCATCCAGATCAGTAGTAGTGTGTGTAGTATTATCATTATCCATATCTCTGGTATCATATTCACACACAACTTCGTCACTGCTAATTTCAACTCCTTCGGACTGGGATTTATTGTTTCTCTGGATTTTTGTATACCAGTTTAAGTCCTCTAGCGTTCTACGAGATTTTGCTTCATTTTGATTACGAATTTGTCTTTGTTTACGCTTTGCTGCACCAGATAAATAAATACGCGAAGACGCCATTTTGTTTTAGCTTTCGAAATAATCAAAACATTGCCGTTGATCTGCAAATGTTTCTGAAGTATGCAATTAATCGCAGTATCATCGGAATTCAATAGCTGTACCTTCCTACACCTTCCTATCCTATATCTACCAGCACAACCTTTGTAATAAAACTGCTGGGGCCGGTTGTATCAAAGGCGTTTAGCTTAAACGGTGGATAAGTAAAAAAATATAAAACAACTTTGCATGTTGTATAAACAGACCAGCTAAAGTTATTTGACCTAAGAAGAACAATTATAAATAAAACTAAATATTTCAGTGGCGGATCCAGGGTAAGTCAAAATAAATTATAGCAGCTCATTCTAGGATATATCTACATTTTAAAATACCTTCAAAGCAACTTTACTGGTTAGATTTTATTCTTTTGAAATTTATAACCTATGACATTGTTATAAAGTTATTTTGAATTTAAAATTGAGCTGCTATAATCTATTTTGACTTATCCTGGATCCGCCACTGAAATATTTATTCTATTAAACTCATAATTTTGCTTCCGTACTAGATGTAACAGTGATTTGAATTAAATTTCATTTATCCACCGTTTAAGCTAAACGCCTTTGATACAACCGGCCCCTTGTAAATAATTTTAGCTTAATTCGCTAGCCTTGTGATTTTATACCATTTAGTCTGAAGGTGTCTTAGGTTAAAGACGAAACGTTACTTAATGAAAATTTATTTATATTTGTACTGGTTTTATGGCTTTGATAAAAGTTATATGTTGGGCCATCATATTTATAGCAAGAATTCGTTTCCCGCCAGGCAAATCTCTAGCCACGATGTTTGATAATAATTATTTCATAACATTAATTTTTCTCCATTATATTTTGGGGGCCCCCTTTAGTCTGGGGCCCGGGGCAAATTGCCCCTTTCCCCCCCCCCCCCTCTGAACGGCCCTGACTATTACTACATCTGTGCACAGATCTTCCTCTGTTATTCTTAACATCACCCAAACTGGTGATGAAAGACAATCGGTCTCACCCTCTGGCCAACCTACAACTAGCTGGATGGAGACTATCCGCCAACGTTATAACACAGCAGATATTTCGAAAGCAACTCGAAACCTTCTGCTAGCAGCCTGGAGAAAGAACACTACCAGCACTTACGCCTCCGCGTGGAGTAAATGGGTTGGCTGGTGTGATCGACGGAAAGTCAATCCCCTTTCAGCTCCTTTAAGTTTGATTTTAGAGTTTCTAAAGGATCAGTTCGAGGAAGGAAAGGCGTATCGCAGCCTTAACGTATACAGATCTGCTTTATCGGCATTATTACCTGAGACTGATTCTTTTAAGGTCGGATCCCATCCGCTGGTTTCACAATTGTTAAAAGGAGCCTTCAATTTAAAGCCACCCAAACCTAGGTATTCACACACGTGGGGCGTTGATAAGGAGTTATATAAAATCCCTTGGTCCTAACAAAGATTTGGACATTAAAGTTTTGTCATACAAATTAGTGGTTCTCTTGGGTCTTACAGCTCCAGACTTGGCTAAGAGGGATCTAAGGTTTCGTTCCTTTCATCCAGAAGGCGTATCCTTTTGTCTACCGGGTTTAAGACTTCTAAACCATGAAATTCTCCAAAAATTAGTTTTATGCCGCTTTCCCGTTGGACAAGAATTTATGTCCTGTGGAATGTCTACGGTCTTATGAAGAGCGAACTATTGATTTTCGACCTAAGAATGACAGTCTTCCTAATCCTTTGTTTTTGTCATTTATTCGTCCTCATAATTCTGTTCGTTCATCATCCTTGGCTAGGTGGATTAAAAGTTTTTTATCCTTGTCGGGTATTGACACGACTATTTTTTCTGCACATTCGTTACGAGGGGCAGCTACATCCACCGCATTAATTCAAGGAGTTTCGGTTTCAGAGATATTGTCTATGGCAGATTGGTCTCAGGAAAGTACCTTTCGTAAGTTTTATTACAAACCGCGGTTTAATTCAGCACCTGGTAATGCGGTTCTATCTAGTATGTGGCTCAATATGATGGGCTTTAAACATGCATTGTTAAATTGAAGTCGAGGATCTCGAAATATAATTGAAGATTATGCAAGTCTGTTTTACAGATGCAGTATAATATTAATTATATGAGAGATACGAGACGAGATTTAACAATGCATTCCCGCCGCTCATTTCTTTGTCCCCTCCCATGCATTGTTGTTATGGGTTGTTGCTTCTTTTCCTTATTTAGATCGTTCACAATAAGACGAAGAGCAGGATTGGGTCAGCGGTTGATATAGGTTGTTGTACGTCATTTAGATTGTTTAATTTATAGTTCTTTGAAGGATTCACTGTATTTTTGTTGTTTATGAGTGAAATAAAAGACAATACATTGTTAAATCTCGTCTCGTATCTCTCATATAATTAACATTATACTGCATCTGTAAAACAGACTTGCATAATCTTCAATTATACTTCACCAAGCTCTTAATCTACCAGAGAAAAGCCCTAATGCAAGGGTCATACTGTATGCATATATGTAACGCATGTAATTTTCTATTGATATAGTATGTCCTATCTGCAATGAAATTCAATATATATACATTAGGCTACCTACAATATACAATTATTTCTTACCATCAAATGCTTTAGCAGCATGAACCAACATTTTGTAACCACTGCCAGTGACCCAACCACAAGTGTTAACAACAACACCGCCAATTCGAGCTAAATATTTAGAAAGAAAATTGTTTTGTGTTTGCCTGCTTGTTTGCTATCTAATTACCCCCCCCCCCCTAAATTTTTGTAGTATATTGTAGCTCCCTCCCCTATATGAATCTTCTCTAATTTAGTTATCGCTGACAACTTAGAACATTTCATATTCCCTTAAAATTGTTAAAATACACGTTGTTAAAGCAATATATCTTTTTTTGACTTGGCTGTATAGTATTCGTATATTGGCTATAAGAGGTAACTGTAATATCCATTGTTAAATATTAAAAGAGAAAGAAGAAGAAAGAAACTAGCCATGGATATAATTCAAAAATATATGACGTCTGCAAGCAAGGATGTTTCCTTCAAGAAGCAATAAACAAGTATGCTAAATGTTAAAATCCACCTGGATTTGTAAGCATACACATACGTCTTTAACTAATTAGATAATTAATATGGTTTCAACCAATTAATAGTGCGTTTTATACAGTTAACTTTGGGTAAAAAAAACTGGTCTACATTTAAAAGACGACGTTGTTAAGTTTTTATAAATTTCCTTCCTTCGATATTTCAAATACAAAGCATGTTGTTAAAAACGGATATCATAACTACTTCAAAGGGTCTTATCCATAAGCAAACAAAATAATTATATTGCCATCTCCCTCTCTGAATACACGTTTTCATGATATACAGGTAATTTCAACACTAAATTAAGTAACACTCTCTAAAAAGCCCTCTGTCAATTGACTTGAAAAGACTACACTAAATACGTACATGCCTCTACTTACTCACCATCGTTATTCTTTTCGAAACGTTCTTTAACAACAGACGCTGTCTGTGATGTCAAAACATTGTAAAGTTTTGAATTTGCTCCGGGTGATATGTGCCCAAAATGAAACACAAGCGGAGCATGAATAGCAAACCCTGAACGAAAAAAGTTAATTTACCTAAACGAAAACGAAGCAAAAAGCATTTTTCTTCTGATTTTCTAAGGACCTTTTATGGCCCTCGATTCGGGGAAGTAAATATTTTTAGGCTATAAAGCTTTCCTTGAAATTCTGTAACATAACATGCATGCAACTAACTTTGTCCACTCTAGATTAAATTTTAACCCAGGCAAGAACAAAATCTATCAGCACAGCCAGAAAAAGCATCTTTAAGGCATCTTGCTTGCAACGTTGTAAAATGCGCAAAATATAGTCTCACGAAATTTGCATGCAAATTTTGTATATATTTGTAAGTGCCGATAAGCTTACCACTTTCCAGGATATTTTGACCCAAATCTGGCGGCGAGCATGTCCTCGCGCAATACAAATACACAGGAACTTCACAAGGTTACATTTTCCGTACCTTACAACATTTTTGGCTACCAAACGTTTCTATTTTAATACTTTTAAGATTATCTTTCTAGCTGTGCTGACAGATTTACAGTAATTCTAACTTGTACTCGACATGAAAATTTTGTCTCTAATCGGAATTGTCAATCAGGGTTTTGGAATACGCATGTTTACGTATAGTAATTAATACCCATAACAATACTTTCTTCTGTTTTTTAAGCACAAAAGTGCAAAATCAAATAGAAATCAAATACATTTTTCGCAATTACGACTAAATGCAGGTTGTGGATAGATCGTACGTCATTATACTCGTTCAATCACAGTCTGTGACAATATATACGCAGTAGTTAGTGTCAATTGCGACGACAAAAACAATAGAACGAGGATATAGCACTCATTGATCTTATGCAAGACTGCATACAGAGTTGCAAAAAGCGTTCAAACTTTCTTCGCGCAGGATTTTCAAAACCTTCGTCAAAATGAAGAAGGGAATGAAGCTTGATCACTGTAATCATTTCTTAAAATTACATAGATCATAATCTATTAAATATTTTTATGCTAGTGTTTAGTAGCTAGAGTGTATTATGTAGTGTGTTGACATGAAACCTTCCTCACTGCCCCCCCCCCCTCCCTTGCCAACCTTCCTCTCGAGCAATGCGCGCATGCCAGTGGCTTTTTTGCAACTCTGACTGCAAGCTCAAATGGCTATGAAGATTAATTACACAATGCAAAATTAACTTCCGAAGACCAGTTAGTGATACAAATTTTTACCCTATTGGGGCAAGAAGGCTGATAAAAATTGTAGAATGTCTAAATTGAACATTCGTCTTCTTACTTTTGCCCGTCACGTGTTTCTATTATAAAACTTTGTATAAATACCCAGTGGTCAACAGAAGTTAAACTGTTTGAATGTTTACTTTTATAGCTAGTGACGCTATATCCAGTCTACTATGAGATCAGTATAGCTCGCACTTCAATTTTACTTCAACGATGACGGATTGAGGGCCATGTTATCGTTCAAGTCTAATGCAGAGATCACACACCCCACACTTGGTGTGTTTCATGTCACTGTAGGCTAGGAAGAATTCCATTTAATAGGAAAGTAATAATCATATAAAAATTATACTGTCTATGCATTGTGATGTTCGCACCTTCCTCTATATCAGCTGGTCTTTCGATGAGAAGAGCGCCTGAACATAATAGCAAATGAATGTACTAAGAAAATAATAAGTACTTTAAACAATAGTAAGCGAACTAATAATATCCAATGTAGGTAGAGTCTGTAGTACAGTTAATAGAGCACGAAAGGTATAGGTCCTGAAAACAGCAAGCCGGACCTGGCTTAGGTGAGTCGCGAGAGACACAATGCGCTAACTGAGCTTGCGCTACACGTTCCCCCGAAATAATGGAAGAAAAGGCTCACAAAGACCGGATGCGATTTTGCGATGTTTAAAAGCAAATAAAACCATCAACGGAAGGAAATTTGATTAGATATGTGCGCCAAATAGCTTAAATCGCTGAAGTCCTTCCAAAGATTGGAGAAAAATAAAAAAGGATTGTAAAGGACGTTTAAAATCGAAAATTCGCGTCGCGTTGTTTAATCGCGCCCGGTCTGTCTCGGCCTATAGAATTACATGATATTTGGCTCTAGGTTTACTTGCAAAGTTTAATTAAGATCATGAGTACATATTAGTTTTTCCTTCGTTTTCTATAGGATTGTTGAAGATGTTTTCATTAGAAATACTTTTAAAATGTTCAATTGCAGGCCACTGAAAATTAAATAGTTTGAGAAAAATCAGTCATAATACTGTACACGTCTGTGAACAGCCTGAAAACCATGAAAAGACTGCATGTTATCAGAATAATAATATACAAGGAAATGTTTCTGGGCTGTGATTGGTTGATTCGAGTGCAGTTAATCCCAAACATCACCCAGAACAGTGCAAAAATCTGTAACAACAGTGCAAAAATCTGTAACAACAGTGCAAAAATCTGTAACAACAGTGCAAAAATCTGTAACAACAGTGCAAAAATCTGTAATAAGCTCTTTGAGCGATGGGATTTACTCGCTGAAAAACCAAAAATATGGCGGCCGAATTTTCACGTTTGCTTAAAGATTTCGTCGAAATTTCAACACAACTTGGGATTCTTCTCTGACAATTATGATCACAAAACAAACTCTAAAGTATGCTGGAACTTTGTACATAAAACTTTTAGCAATGGCTTTTGTAAACATAAATTTTTTAAGCGAAGAAATTCGAGAATGAGTGCACTTGCATAATGCGAAGTTGTAGGTACAAAATGTTTGTTTGGACATTTCCTTTTTATATTATTAATAAGTAATAGTATAATTTCTCGTGCAATTACGGAAAACAAGCACTCGTGAGTTTTTAAAAACCGCAAATAGCACTCGTCCTTCGGACTCGTGCTATTTTGCAGTTTTTAAAAACTCACTCGTGCTTGTTTATCCGTAATTGCACTCGAAATTATACTATTACCTATACTTATGAATTATTACAATTTTGTAATGCAATAGAATGGACTATACCTGTAGAGCCTGGAATGGAAATGGAGCCCTGGAAATAGAAACAGGAAACGTTAACGAAGCAAGTTTCATGAAAAATTATTTCTAACGGCGTTTTCAAAATTACGCGACCCGGGCGAAAATAGCTACACTGAAACGTCAGCTCTATGTTAAACGATCACGAAGCTCAAATTGTTCAGATTTTTCCATCAGTATCAATGTATATGCTTCGTTTGCTTTTATAAAGAAATGTTTCTACTTGTTTTCAAGACATTTGAGTGATAATCATTGTCAAAGTAAGATTCCATTTATTTGTTTACGTTCGTCGTTGCGTAATTTTGAAAATGGGTGCAATAAAGTGTCCTACAGTAAATGAACTACGTACGAGGTTGAAACTTGTTAGGAAATTTGATGTCGATTTTTTTTGTTTTGTTTAACGTCACAAAATAAGTCTTGTCAATGTTTCGTCATGCATTTTATCACATGTCGTTACCATGTAGAACCTCTATCTACATACCACAATTACCCACTATCTTAATTGGAACTGGACAAAACCTACGCAAACGCTGTCCCAAACAGTCAATTAAATAATAATATCCCAAACAGTCAATTAAATTATATTTGACATAATGATTATAACATGATATACAATCAATATTAATACACAAATAATGAATGTTTATGAATGCAATAGTAAGAGTATTCTCATGAGGTGAAAGATTGATTGTTCCAATCTTTCCGAGTCGATTAGAAAATTCCATCTTTCACCGAATGAAAATATCCTTTCCATTGCACGAATAAATATTCACCAACGCCTTTTTGTTTTGCTAGTTTACTAAATAAAATTCCATCGCTCACAATGAGGCGCCACGTTCATGGATTGAACAATTAATGCGTGCGAAATGTATGCGATAGTAACAATTGAGTGATTGAAAATAATGAAATCTACCGTGCGATGGAAAGAACCATTGCACGGTTCCATTGCACGATCGTGAAAATGAAAATTTCTATTTTACATCACGTGATTGTAACTAGCCAATCAAATCGCGATAATTTAACAAGGTGTTATATGATATGTATTATATGTATATATGTACAATTCATTCTATCACAAACCTGTCCAACATCGATATCACAATAAATTGGTCTTCTGCCCAGTCTGACAGCATAATTCAACAATATTCTACACAGAGTTGACTTGCCTACATCCACTGGACCAGTTATCATTATCTACAGGTCAAAGTAACATAAGTGATCAGGTATTATAATATATTATCCACTAGGAGCTGCACGATCATGCTGGGATCATAGTCTTAGCTGTACTATTAGGCTGTAATGTACAAATTATCACTTAATCCACGACCTACAGTTTTCAAAAGACCGACGGCTTTTGTACGGCCTTTACGTTTTGGCAAACTGCCATCCTTCCGGAAACAGTATGTCGTAAACTGTTGAATCTCTACTGGTGTTTCATCGGAAAAAACTACATCCTCTAAAACCATCCTCGATGACATCGTCAATACCTTCGTTTGTGCCGCGCTATATGAGCATGCACGCTTGTACACGAATTCTTGATTCCGTCTTCTTCTCCCAGTGGCCTAACAATCTCTACTGTAGAGGTATTTGCCACACGCAAAGAGATACTTCCATATCTGGAGTATTGCGAAAGTTTTCCCATCTTCGATTGGGATCCTCAATAAATTTCTTTGATGGCTATTGTGTTCGCACGTGTTTGAAATACGATTTCGCGCTTATTGTTGTCGTTTTTTCCGTGCATTAATTATTTAACAGACTCGTTCGTGCCGGCGAAATCGAAAAGACACGATCATGTTTACACAACCAAAAATGAACACCCTGTTCTGGCCTGATGAAAACAGCATTGAACAATGTTTTGCTGCTAACGTTGATGTTGTCAACAATAAGGAATGAGTTGTTGAGCCTGAACTAGCCTGCAATCAGGTGTAACAATGCTAAACAATATTGTTGACAACCTTGAACAATGTGGGCAGCAAAACATTGTTCAATGCTGTTTTCATCAGGCCAGAACAGGGTGTTCATTTTTTGCTGTGTACTGGACTCTGCGTCCGTTCGCAAGCGGACGCAAAATGGACGCACTTGCAACGTGCAGAGTGGACGGACGCTGGACGTAACCGCGAGCGCACGCACCCGCGCCAACACCCGGTTTTTTATAAGTTATTTCTTGGCAGTACTAAACCTGTAGTCCTGTACAAACGAGACTAACAATAGACAATCCAGGAAATATGTCTTCATATAAAAGGCACAATGATTTCGCCTTTTAAAAAAATTAGTCATGACACTCGGCACACATTTTGCTAATTGCGCAGTTCAAAGCCAAAAATTAATATAATTTGACATATTAAAATTCTGTTAACTTTGCTTAACGTTACAACGTTTAGGAAGCGAAACATCCATAAATATGCATTTCAACAGGATAATATAAGTACAGTACAGTACATACTCTGGGTCCAGTTAGGCCAGGATTCTTTTTTGCTTTTTCTCTCATTTGATCAAGGGCTGCATGGAGATTAAGATACATCAACATTGGTGTTTCTCTTGAAACATATGCACCATCAACAACTCCTGAGATATAAAACAATGTTAAGGAAATAAAAAACAACAGGTCATATCTTAAAGCAGGATGGATGTTGCTACTAGCTGAGCTTATTATTAACATCATGTGTAATTTGCATATCAAATAAAGTTAAATATCTCAAGAATGCAGACAAATTGTACTAAGGACTACGTTTTATTGTCATTTTAGTATAAATATGTAGTTGGACACAATGTTATAGCTTAGTTCTGGAAAAGGATATTTCAACAATGCAGCCATCCCATGTAAATACAGCTATTTTTGCACCAGGTTTAAAACTATATTTCTTATGCAACACTAATTCTGTGCCGAATATTTCTGCTTGTCCTTTTAATAACTAAAACAAATGTATACAAAAAATATTAATTTCATTGATGGCATTCTAAGTTGGATAGTTTCTCCCCTCAGCTTTATGATATACACAGGAGTGGGTTGGGGTGGGTGGTAAATTTATATGGTCTGGTATAGAAGTATATAAGGCAGCCAAATTTTTACTTGAAACAAAGTTTGTGAAATTTAATAATGATATTTAGACCAGAAATGGAAATCCAGAAATGAAGGAAACAAATGGCTAGAAATCATTTCACAACACAAGAAAAACTACACAGTATGCTCACAGACATCCCAGCGCAAGTTACATCGGTACAATTATAGAATACCTGGCCACATAGGATTAGGGTTAGGGTAAGTATTAGGGTTTGAGTCAGAGTTAATGTTAGGGTTTTGAAGTGATAAGGTATTCTATAATTGCTCCGTTACGTCATTGCGTACATTATTATACAAATATTTTAAGGCTGGCAACTCTTTATTCATGTAGCGAAACAACCTGCAGCGAAACAACTAAGTATGTAGCGAAACAACTAAGTATGTAGCGAAACAACTAAGTATGTAGCGAAACAACTAAGTATGTAGAGAAACGACCGTGATTCATACTTCATATTTTGTATCATTAATTTCTTTTAAAATTGATTGTTTTTGGTGAATACAAACATATGAATATTCATCCCTCTAATTATGGAGGATGCTATGTGACTAAACAAATTCTTGATGGTAAAAATCTGAAACCACGTCCACAGTGGGTGAATACAAAATGGAACTCTCCTTTGAGCATTTTTAATTTAATACATTTAAAATTAACCATTCCACCTACAACTAATTCTGCTGATTTACTATTTTGAGAATCATCTGCTTCTGGTACTTCAAACCGTAGTTCAGTTTCTCGTTCTAAGTTCCATCTCCCAGTCTGCTGAAACGAGCAAAGCTAAACATTAAGTGCATATTTAAAAGACGGTTGACATCGACCACATAAACTACATGAAATCTGGAACTGAATATTGAGACGTTTAAATGTTAAACCTTTCAGGTAAAAAGATCATACAACTGTCGTAAATACCTCCTCAGACTTTTCACCCTCTTCGCTCATGCTGATAAAAATCTTAATAAGTTAAAATGCTAAATAATTATAAAATTCTTTCAGTTTAAAACCTTGAAAATAATAATAAAAGTGGCGGCCATGTTGTTTTCCTATGTTTTAACGCTGGTCAACAGTATTGCTGGCGCATCTTCTTGTTGTGGCGGGAAATTTGAGATGAAAGAGTTCATGAATTTTTTATAGTGATTTATATATGAAAAACGTTCAAATGTGTAAAGAATTCTCATGGAAAACAACTAGTAAAGTATTATCTGATATTTTATGCCCAGGACTATCTGTTGAAACGGATTTTAAAGGTAGAATGTCATACTATAAGAAACTTTGTTCAGATTTCTGGCAAGGATCAGACAGCTATGCCATCGTTGTTTTTTTAATACTGTGTGCATATTTACGTTCTTTCACTATGGGTATTCATTGACATTGACCATTATTAAATGCCCATAATATAAATTAATCAATTCACTAAAAAAACAGGTCACCGATTTCTTGGAATAAAAGGCCAAGATTGTTGTGATGACTTGGAGTGATGTTTGGATATCTTGGATAACAAACGATGAATGGCAAAGAAAACTGCTCGATATTTTGTACAACTGGCAACTGCTCAATGCGACCAATATTACTAACTTGAATGTCGACCCACTAATGAGTGGAACACCACATCAGTGTTTCATGAAACCAATGTTGCTTTTAATAATAGTCCTGCTCCTAAGACGACTTTTTAATGGTAAGCGTTTTGACGGAAACAGACCCATATATACATTTATAAAAAAGTATGAGTCCAGAAACCCCGTGATATTATTAACTAGTCGATGACTACTGGTTATTCAAAAACTCCTTCATTTAATAATTCATGAGCAAAACACAAGCGAAATCATGGAGTCTTTACATCGAGACACACGTACTTAAGGTAGATTTACACAACACTTTTGCCTTTTTCCACTTAAACAACATCTATATTGAAATTTTATTTTGCAAATAAACTAGACTGTATGGTGTTCTGGAAATATTTAAACTTGAATTAGGATGGAAAAGTTAAATATTCCCCATGCGAAGCTCCAAAGTTATCTGACATAACAGAGCTCTATAACACTCTTTATTATATCCGAGGTACATTCTGAACTCAAGATTGTTTGCATCACTTATGTAGGTTTTTATAAAACCAAAGAGAATCTGAAAACTAAACTTCCTAGATCGCTGTTTGATATGGCAAAGGTAGTGATTGCACTGTTAATTCTATAGCATCATTATTTATAATTATTTATATTTTTTAAATCTTGGATAAGAAATCGTCGATTGAGATTTTATTGCAAGCAATAGGAACTAAAAGATAAAAGCACGTTCTATGTACCAAGTGACGTTGTTAGAGTACTTTCACAACAAACAACAGAGGCCGGTTGTTCAAAGCTGGGATAACCCAGGGTTAACGTTTGACCTACACCTTTAGTTTCTGTATTTGTACACGACCGTTTTATATCAAAACCAACCACCGTGACCAACCATACAAGTGATCCACACATGCAAGATTTCGGAAGAAATTTTTCCATGTTTATAGAGAAGATGCTGAGAAATTTCCTTCGAAATTTAAGTTAATCTTGGATTTAAGCTAACTGGCTTTTAAACAACTGGTCCAAGGGGGTATTATCGCCCCAGTCATGCACATAACGGAGGGCTAATATGCTATGTTTCCAATAGAAAACCTTATCTGGTGCATAAAACATGCTTTTAATATCTGCCTTACTACTTTTGTATAATATTTAACAGCAGTTAAATAATCAGTAATCAATCCAAAATCATGCCCTGTTTTGTGACGCTTAAATTAAATCTTCAAATTGAGGAGAAGCTATGCAGTAGATACATTTAGTTCGCAGAAAAACATTTTTGCAAGACGTCGAAGGCTAAAAGAGATTTTTATTAAAAAGATATTTCTTCATACCCCGAAATTTAGCATGACCATGTTTTTCGCTAATTATTAAAGTCATAAGTTACAGTCCGGATACCGTCTACAGTCCTTTCTGAGCATCGGTAAATGTGACCCACAGACCGCATAGTGTAACATTGTCCAAGTTTCGCATCTTTCGAACTCTTTTTGAATCGAAACACTTTACATTTATTTATGAGCAAAACAAATCAAAACAATATCAGGTATTCATGCAGTTAGTAGATCATACGTTACAAATATACCAGTTCAAATGTATACAAGGCGTTTGTTTACTTTAAAGACTCGTCCGTATAACCCCTCTTTAAGCTAACAGTTATTGACAATACTTCATGGGCTGATTCATTCTGGATTTTCTAGCTTGCATACAAGCCAGAGACATGTGAAGCCTTGATTACGTACCTAAAAGATCAAAAAGAGTTTGATGTGAATGAAAGAATGTCAATGGAAAGCACTGATAACCAAATGACATTATTCTTGGTAGGATTAGGGTTATAGAAACACATGCTATGGTAACAATGTCGTCCCCAGACCCCGCACACAATTTTTAAAAAACAGCTGTATACTAAGCTGTATATGGAGCTAGTTATAATAACATAATATTAGAAGTGCGTCTGCTATACACATGCATGCCTAAACTTCAATGGGAATTGATCATTGTTTTCAAAAAAATTTCCACGTAGATAAATATAACAAGTTATAGAAATTTTCGTATCAGGGACCTGGAGACGACAATGTTATCTTTGCAACAAAATTAGAAATGTTTTTTGATGCTTATTGTCATTTAGTATCTGTGTGCTAGAGTTTATTGAATTTGACTTGATAAAAACTGAGCTGTGCTCGTTTATGTATTTATTAAACCTACTTACTCAGCTAGTGACGTCACAACTTTTGCTGAATCAGCAGTTTATGTTTTGTACATTTTTGCAAATAATTTCGGAAGTAAAGGGTCAATCGGCTTACGTTTTCATGCTCTTTCACATGAAAAAATAAAAAATTTTATTGCCAATGTCCTTTAAATTCATTTAAAGTATAATTTTGATTTATCTTTTTTATTCATTGTAACAGTAGCGTGAATATAAGCTTTTCTAAAACAGCTCGTCAAAATGTACGTCACGGCTTACTACCAATCAAATAAGGTCGTAATTATTGACTAAAAAATCACAGGTTATTTTTGTGTGTTTCTAGTGTGCTTGTTTTTCTGGGAACGAAAGGTTGTTGAGATTTATGCTCTGTTACGGTATGGACTAGCGCGTTATGTCGTTATAGTTAGAAATATCGAGGTATTTTTAAAATAAACTTAATTGTTAGCTTAATTAGGTTGATTATTTACTAGATAAGTTCTTACATATAGCTATTTTACACGCCAGGAATATGTAGCAAAATTGTGTATTTCATTATATCATGTGATTAAATTTTTTAATTTTTATAGGAGCTGACATTCACACAAGAACAAAATGGGCTGATAGTCCGTTACATCTTGTCACATTTGCACTCTCAAGTAATAAAAACAAACGCTTTGGTGCGATTGACATTCTATTGGAAGCAGGTCATTGTCCAGTACAATTTGTCTCATATCGAAATACTTATCATGCCATAATTGTTTTTTTAAGTTAAAAACATCTAGACCTTCCATCTCTATGTAGGTTGTGACATTAACTGTAAGAACTGGATCAGTAACACCCCACTTTGTATTGCTGCATCACATGGAAACATCCGACTGATCAAACATCTTCTTCGCAAAGGTATTTTGATTAGAAAATTTGTTTAATATCTAGCTTTATGATCAGTGCATTGTACACGACAGCTATAAGTTATTCTTTCACTACCTGAAACGATAGAATGAAAATAACCCAATCAGATGGATTTAATCAAAGCAAATTGCAAAGAAAAATTACAAATTATTCTCACGTTATGCGACAAGCTAGACCTCAAAATCTATAGAATTTATACTTTTGAATAATATTATTTTCTATTATATTTCGTTGTAGGTGCAGATCCGAGCATTTGTAACAGCAAGGGAATTTATCCCATTGATTTTGCTAACAATGCAGGTATCGCTCATTAAACTACCAGTAGTTGTATTTGTAGAACGAATTATATGCTGATCTGTGACTGGCACCTTGTAAGTGGACAGTTAAGTCATTTCAGGGATCTGCAATTCAATTTCCTGCTTAAACCCTGTCGGTTATATTGGTTTTGTGATATTAATGGTATAAAATTCCCTGGGAATCTTCATATCAGCAAATTCGTCACTGTCGTAATTAAATTTATCTAACAAATTTATCTGTCTTGAGCAACAAACCTTTTGTATACTTGTATAGATAATAGAGATGCTGCCGATTTACTTAAATTTGATGTCCCAAATCCATACGTGTGGGATGTGATTGAGCCACACACACCTCCTCGTATTAAACTTGGCTTGCAAAGTCCATCAAAGCAGCATCTTGCCGATTCCACATTTACGAGAAGGCAAACAATGAGGGAACGACATGTTTTAAAATGACAGACGTACACTGTCAACGTGGAATCATCTATTTTCCTTCAAAACATTCGAAGTTGGGTAATGTTTATTTTACCTAGTATTATATTGTGTATATAATTGTATATACATCTTTTTTATAAATTCTTCGATTATTTTGTATTTTTGTAAAAAACAATCATTTAAAGCCAGAATTATTGTAAATAATCAAGATTAATAAATAATTTATTGGTCATTACCTACTCATTAAAAAGATTGCTAAAATAAAAATGAAAGAATTGTATTATGGATTCTTAAAGTTAGTTCCTCGTTATGCCAATCCATTGATATGTCCCTCCCTAGCCGTCATGCGTGGATTTCTTAGGTCCTCACTTCTTCCTTGTTGCTTCCAATATGAAGTATACTCGATCCTTGCTATTTCTTTCGTTTAATCACAACTTCAATCATCTCTTTTCATTGGACGTTTAACCTTTTAGATGAAATTTTGAGAAAAGTCGAAATAGGAAAAAATGCTACCACAGCTTGAAAGAGAATCCTTAACATGGTGGAATTGCAAAGTTTGTTTGTAAAGTGTTGTAAACTATAGAAAATATATTATAGCCTTGCGAAGTTGGCAAATTTTCTGTAGTTTTGTATTATTCTAGTATTATTCGTGAGAAATGAATACCCAAGGGTATCAACTGGGTATTATTTTCAACTCGTAATACAAATGTGTACAAAATCTGCAAAACTCGCAAGGCTATATTTTCCATATTTTAGAGCATTTCACAACCAAACTTTGTAATTCTACTAAGTTTAGGATGTTCTTTCAAGATGTGGTAATATTTTTGCCTGCTTTGAATTTTTTCAAAATTCCGTCTAAAAGGTTAAAGGTCCATTCCGGCGTCTGCTTTAATTTGAATCGACGTTTGCTTCTTCACACCTTCTTAAAGTAAAAATTTGCTTTGCAAGATATGCTTAATGCACTTCGTTTCAGAATTATATGCAAATTTGAATTTTTGTCATAACTTCGGCAATATTTAACAAAATTTGGTGAAATTTTAGTATTGATTGTTTACTACTCTTGCCCACATATTGTGCAGGTCTCGCTCAAGTCTGGGCCGGTTGTATAAAAAAGTGATTAAAGTTAACTATGATTAGTAGCACCCTCAACCAATCAGAACTACGTATTTTGTACTTAATCACTATTTAACTACTAAACAGTGATTAAAAAAGTGATTAAGAGTGTTACAACAGGCCCCTGTAATACTAAGTATGATTATTACCACAGCCTTGGCTGTTATTTTCCTGATTTCTTTGCTGGTCTTAATGTTCCACATTGTATGCCAATCCAGTTGCGGATCCAGGGTATAAGTCAAAATAAATTATAGCAGCTCAATTTTAAATTCAAAATAACTTTATAACAATGTCATAGGTTATGAATTTCAAAAGAATAAAATCTAGCCAATGAAGTTGCTTTGAAGGTATTTTAAAATGTAAATATATCCTAGAATGAGCTGTGGTAATTTATTTTGACGCTAGATCCGCCACTGTGCCAATCACACACGAAATGTCGAAATATATTTAATAGGATAAATTTGAGGGGAAAATTAAACTTGACGGTTCATTACGTTGCTGTTGGGAATAGTCCGTTCAAAACAGTGCCAATACAACCATCATTCTTAGAAGTTGAGCAAAAAATTCTTCAACCCATTCATATATTGTCAAACTCTTGACTGGCGCACACGAAATATCTTTAGATAAAGCTATCATGGCGTTTCTAGGATCATCTTTAAACTTGTACTGCTCTCCGTTGACCTAGATCTCCGTCTGAAGGACGATACACATTTTATTTACTGCAATTTACCCATGGTGAGCACGCCGGATATTCTATTTTTTTCATGTTTTACCATAACGAAGTTCACGTATATGGCAGAAAGTCGTGTGGCATGGCATGGCGCAATATTATGCATAGATCTAGAAAACAACGTTATGGTGTATACTAAGCTGTTGATGTGTCAGTGGGTATGTTTCTTCTTGTCATAGTATGTGAGACATAAAAATTCATTTAGAATTTATGATCAACCCAGAAACATTTCATTATATCAAACATTCTTTTCAAAAATATCACTCAAACACGTACCTGTTCGCTGATACCTGAGAAGATGAGCACGTTGAACTTGCCTAGATTAACTTCCGTGCCTCTTATCACCAGACCTAGCAAATGTCGCGATATCTACATCTGAGAAAAAAATTGTTTTTGCATGACAATGCAGGACGCCATACACCATGAGACTTAATTTCTGCCATTATGCCTGAAATTCGTATCAGTAAAATATGGGAGGAAACAATATCACGCCTGATCTACAGAGACAAAATCAACTTTAAAAATGTGGATCATCCTTAAGTGGCCGATCCACGCGCGCGTTTAACGGAAGGAAGGGCAAATCCAAAGATGACTATTAAAAGGCCCTTGTGGCTTTATATACAAAGATATTCCATGTAATCAGGTCAAAAGTTTGACGATGAGAACGGATTTGAAGGTTTTTGCCCAACTTCCAAGAATGGTGATTGTATACAATATTATCATATAAGCGGGGTAAAATATGCAATGTATAGTAGCTACGCAATCTGTAATCCATAAAGCACGCTGCTAGCTTTTGTAGTTTTCAGGTATAACTCTTAAAAGAACGAAACAGTTATTAAGCGAATTTCACAAAGTTGTGAAAATAAAAGACAAAATTTGACAAAAAAGCAAAAACTGAAATTTTTTTGTACTGAAAAACTGAAATACTTCTGCTGTACAAAAACTTAGCATGAAAACTCTAAAAGTACGAATTCAAAAATTTCCCTGCGACATTTTACATTTGTATCATAGGAAGCCAGGCAGGCAGTTTAGAGTGAATCAAAAGCCGAAAAACATTTAAAATATGACTTAAATATCAAATTAGCTGTAAAAATGGTTTTAGAACCACATATGAGGCGTGCTCTAGGCGCGCAGTGATTTATGCATGTAGTCAATGACGTTTGTTTACCATATTATGGGGAAGAATGGACGCTCTCGCTAGTAAAGGACAACGCAGCAAAAAATCAGCAAACGTTTTGTAAATTTGCCGTAAGCTTTTGTGTTTTTCATGTGCAATGCAACTTCCTACCCAAAATGGCTGCTACGGAAAATCTGATTCGTCGAAAGAAGTAAGTTACTTAATTACAGCGCGACCAGAGCACGCCTCATATATGGTTCTAAAACCATTTTACAGCTAATTTGATATTTTGAGTCATATTTTAAGGAGGTCCACCACCAAAATTTTGACTTTAATTTTGAAATTTTTAAAAATGGTCAATTTTGATACTTTATTAAACCTTTTTTTATAACCTCAGATAGTTTTTACCCTCTAAAAAATGCTATAAACTTCGAACAAATAGCAAATTTCTGAACCTATGACTATTCCTTGCCTTTTACCACCTTTAATTCACTAATTACGACTTGAAAACGCCTGCCTGGGCTTCCTATGATTTCCAGTTATACAAACAGAATAAAAAGGCTGATTTCGAGGGCCAAATAACATAATAGACAAAATAACAAACCAATTTTCTTAACAGAACCTTAAAAGCAACTCAATTGCCAAAAAGTGGAAATATTTTTCTACATTTAAGTCGTTGAACTTTAGCTTGCCAATTTAGCAGTCGCCAAAATGCCAAAATTAACAGCGACAAGCCTTGTTTACTTTAGATTTATTATATCCGTATGTTTTTAATTCTCCTTTTTATCTTCTCGATAGTTTTCAGCTGTTTTTCGCTGCTATTCGCAAATTTGGTAAATTTGGATTTGGAACACAGTGTAGTTAAGATCAATAATGTATCTAAACAGTTGGAAAAAACAAGTTCTCTCCAGTTATCTAAGCTTCGTTTATACTTTCTCAGCCTGCATCAAGAACGGAAATACACGCTGGGGCTGGGCTGGACGGTTGGGCTGTATTGTTGCACTGGACTGTGAATGGGGTTTTTGATTAAAAGGTTTAGCCATCCAGTACGATTGATATAGCAATTCTGTTTTTTGCTGCCTTGGAAAAATATCCATGCAGAGCCTATGATGAAGACATGAATGCTTTCATCTTGATAATATTGTTGGCATTCATTTGTTGTATGGAATTTAAAACGTTGGTATGTTCATTTATTAAGCTAAGAACTGCGGATTTAGAATCTACAAAGCGAACGCCTTTTTCTGCACCATGCCAATACCACGCATGAAATCATCACCAAGCTACACTAGTGGAATTTGCAGTATATTTTATTCCAACATCACCTAAATCAAACGGGTCTCTAAAAATCATTCCATACTCCTTTGAGACTCATCTGAAAACTGCACTGCTCCCAGTAAGAGCGCTCAAAAAGCATTGGACCACATGAAACAAATCGAGTTTCACAGGAAAATCCAGTTATATATTGAGAAAAACATGCCTCGCCATTATATATTTGCGGCAATTGTTAATGACTAAACCATAATTGAATATTACTTCGATTCCAAAAGACTGATAGGGTTGGTTCAAGTCTAAAGATGTCGGAAACTTCATTGAACGATTCCCCACGCGAGTAAATCTCGAGTGTAAGACATCCCCATTATGCCCCAACACACAGAATATAGAGTTGAACAGCCTAAACCAGCTGCCATCACCCTCCTGAGAGATCCCAATGCTAGCTAGCGGCGCTTTTGAAGGTTTGATCGCAGAAAACTCAGGAAGAAACAGTGGCCGCCTTGTTGCCATGGAACCTTAAAAGGAATAGAATGGAGTAGGATGCTAAAACAGTTTTTATTCTTTTTTCGTGTGGAAAAGGGTACATCTCCTGCGAAAAAGTAGGGGCCGGGAACAAGGGACGCTGTAAACATAATAAACGTCGATGCGTGTTTAAAAAAGTCGGTGCAAATACAAAAAAGTCACTCCGAACAAAAAACGCGGCTGCAAACATTAAATAAACGATGCAAACATAATCATAAGGCTAAAAAGCCGCGTTCAAACTTAAAAAAAACTTAAATGCCAACTTAATGAACCTGGTGCAAACATTTAAATTGAAAGCATGCGCGTATTTATTGCATGTGATGTCATGGTTTCTCTTTATGCATACGATATAATTTGTACGCAATGGCTATAATTTATGCACAGTGGTTATAATTTATACGCATCTGGCCCGATAGACCACTTGCGCGTGACGTCTCACGCAACGATTTCGTAATTTAATGGCCATGTTGAGGACAAATTTAAAAACAAAATGTGTATTTTTCAAACACAATATTATTACGCGCGGCGTACGTGCTTTTTAATGAAATATGGTGAACGTATGTTCATTTTTGAATTGCAACTGTGCTTAACTGTGCTTTTTGCATTTCTTGACATTTCACACAACAAAATTTGCCCTCCAATATGGCGGATAGCAACGCGATGTGTGACGTGATTAACTGCAAGTGGTCTATATAGCGGAAAATTAGTACTCAAAATGGCGGCGGAGAAATGACGTTTTTATGCAGGTAAGTCACGCCACTTAGAAGATGTAATTTGATTGGCTGACAATAATAAGCGATGGTCTTAGTGGTCTCATGTGAAGTTTTGAAAACAAGGGATAGGGAGGGGGTTAGGCTTAGAGTAACGCTTAGGCTCAGAGTATGAGCCAGGGTTTGGTTCGGAATTAAGGCTCAAGTGGGGGGCTTGGTTACGGTTAAGGTCAGGTAGAAGAGTTAGTGTTACGATCAGCACACGACAGAAATGCTGCATGCCCATTATTAGACTTTCTCCAAGTCCCTATGTTTTTATTTTATTAAGATGTGCACTATACTGTAAATAACATGAAAGTATAGCGCACATCTTAATAAAACCAAAAAAAATAGGGACTTGGAGCATGTCTAGCCCATTATTGGCTCATTCCAAATCAATGTCTATCATGATGCCTCCTGGAAAACTTTTAAACTTGTGGTGTACATGTACTGAAGGACAAATTTTCTGCAGATATTCAATTTCACGTTTAATACTGAGAAAAAATCTAAACAACACTCAAATTCACTAGAAGTAATAATTTGCAAAGAAAGGTTAGATTTACTACTGAACCATCGATTGTCATTCGAAGTGTTAAAAGTCAAAAATGCAAGTTGGAAAACGTGTGATAACGATTTTGAACTTCTGTCTTTCTGTCTGTTAATTTTCTGCTATGTGAAAATCTCAGGGTAAAGTATATTGCGTAAGAATAGAGTCGTGAGAACCCATGGTCACAGAGTAGAGACTACAAAGAGAGGCAGGTTCAGTCATTGAAAAAAGCGTAAGGTGCTTGCGTGATGATTCGTCATGGGTGCAATGTTCTTAGCCAGTGTTGTAAACAGAAATCCCCCCTCCCAGTATTAGTGGCCATTTCTAATATTTCCGGGGGGACAAGCATTCAATGTTCGTCATTGGCACCATGTTCCTAGCCAGTGCCCTAACAGAGGAAATCTCCCCCAGAAATATTGAAAATGGCTAGTAATACCAGCTAGGGGGAAATGCTTTTGTTTACGGCACTGGCTAGGAACATTGCGTCCATTATGTAAAATCATCACGAAAGCACCTTACGTTTTTTACTGAACCTGTCCCTCTTTGTAGTCTTTACTATTTGCCATGGCATGGTGGCGTTAACGTTTGTGTCAGAAGGCTTTTGTGACAGACACTAATTATCCATTATCTCAGTATTGGGCAAGTGTTTTGCTTGGGAACTTACTCTCCGTAGACGTTTTACTGCTTGCGGGCTGCGAAAAAAATTTGCTGGTCGTTTAGGGAGTTTAACGCGATTCTTAAATTTTGAACCAGCAAATTACTCACGCACGCTCGCGCCGACTCGCCCGCATCAAAAGGCCTGCGAAGGAGGTAGTTTGGGAACTTTCTTGGTCATCATATACACAATTATCTATGTTTTTCCCAGATGGGGGTCCCGAAATGAAACAATTTTGCCTCTTCCAGCCCGCGGCCTAATAACTAAAAAAACATTTCAAATCCATATTTTTAACCTAAAGACCATATACTTTTCAGAATATGTCAAATCTCATCTATTAAAAACAAATCCCAATCACAGTCCAGTCTAACGGTACATTTAGTCCAAGACAATAGTACATTTACAACTGTCTAGTCCAACCCTGAGTCCAACTGTCCAGTCCAGTCCATGTTTTGTACTATGTCCTATACAAACGTGTTCAGTGTACTTGTATCCGGCATTTGATCACTGAATGTATGCAAATTACTGATAACACATGTTTCGAAAGCTGATAGTCAATTAGTCATCATAACAACTGTAGAGGAACGATCAAGTTGTATTCAAAGGGCTTCACCTGCAAATATGTTCCACTTTCTTGCATATCATCTTCATAATTTTATTCCTCCAAGAATTTGAAACGAGCAAATCTTTCCAACTTCTTACAGGTAACTAACGTTAGGAATAGAATATATAGGCTTTGATTTTGCAAAACTTTGATTGGAAATTGATCTTGCTAAAACTGTGCTATACTTTGGAAATTAAACTTGCTAAAACTGTGCAATACTTTGTGTTTGCTACTAGGCTTATAATCGCAGTTAGGAAACGTTAAAATGCCTGTGGAAAATTTGCGATACAAACGCATAAAATATTGAAGAGAATTCATCACAGACGTGTGATTATATACTGATATTAACTACTGATGTCGTATGATAGCATTGATTCCAGAAAGGCACCGTATGTTGGCTTAAACATAAGACACCACATAATTCGGCCCCGGCAGGCTTTGATGTGTAATTTAGAACCACTAGCTATATGTTTTCAAACTTTTGCGATTTACAATATCACCGACATTCGAACGTGATGTAGATTACTTAAGGTAGCTGAAAGAAAAAAATAACCTAGTTATGTCCATGTTGGAAATTATTTTGCAATATTCTACGAGAGCTAGCAAGCTGCTTACACTTCACTGAAGATATATACTTACGTTCTTGGCACGAAATTTAACCCAAGTATTTCCTGCTGATATATGCACTAAATGACTAAATCGAAGACATATGTGCTATGACATATGTGCATATCTGGCACTAATGTAGTTACGGTGCTGTTAATTTTTCTACTTAACCATTGTCAGCACATTTGATAGGGAATTTGTAAGCAATTCATTTGTAAAATGGTCAGTGGAATTAAGTAATCCCCATGCAGCACGTGCAAGCACACGTTCATTTGATTTCGTATTTACATCAATATATATGAGAGTTGAATCACATTCCTCAGATTTGATACAATCAGACAAAAACAGCAGGCATATATATTTAAACAGATAAGGAAGATTGAAGACTACCGACATACCTACGCTCTCACTTGTCTATCAAAATGGAAAAACAGTAGCAAGACTGATGCGAAATGATTCTTGTTGTAGACTCCAAAAAAGCAATTGCAATTAGCACCGTACATCCCTGAGATAAGATAAATAAAACATTTGGGTAACAACAACGAAAATAAAGCAACAACAGGAAACTGAGTTAAACTCGCCAGCAGATTATATAGGCTGGCTAAATCTTGGACAAATAACTTAATGACTTGGGCGTATATTACACTTACAATTCTTTTGCTTGTTTAACACGGAGCCGCACAAAAAAAACAAAGAATCGTAAGTGGTGTTTGAAATACTAATTGTCTAAGATCCGATTCTCTTGCATCATGTTGCATATTAGCTATGTCCGATGTAATAAGTAACATTTAAATGTTACTAATTACTAGGCCACAGATTGTGAATTGGCGTTATCGTCGAAATCACGCGTGAACAGCAGTGCACAGGAATAGCAGGTCGTGATATGTATATGTAAGTAATACATATTGACGTTTATGTATGGTGTTTGTTATAAGAGACTCAAACAGCATTTTGGTACACACATCATGGGCAACAGATCCCGGCAACGCGTCGAAGCGGACAAATTTCATCGTGAAGACAGTAGAGTATTATTTCAAATTTTAATTGCGAATGTAGTTACAATGTTCATGTCCTATTCTTTGTGAATTTTGATCAGCGGCTTATTTAGGGCTCAACGCCGAGATCATATAGTCGTAGAGAGGACTGACCCTATCACCCAAATTTTGTCTCTCCTATATGTCGCACAATTGCAAATTCAAATTAGTTTAAATTAAGCCACATGATTTGTTGCTTGACTGTGCAGCGTACAGAGACGACGTGTTGCGGCGGTTTGTGTTTAGTGTGTTTCGGCGTACTTTATTATGCATGTCCCCATACTATTCAAATAGTAATTTACTTTACAATGTAAGTTGTACCCTAATTAGCTAGAGATCACTTCACACTATACGCTCAATTTCTGGCACAGCGCAGATAAAAAGACCCCATTCTATTCAATTAATTGTGTAATATCCGTGCTCCGAGCACGGATAAAAGGGAATGAGTACGAGTAAGACCGTAGAAATAAAATAGATAAAGAATTAGAATGCGGACTCGGTCACGAATCTTTTCTCTACTTTTCGCTGAACGTGCCCTGCAAATTAGTTTTGGTCTTCGACTTCGTGCAACGCGCTCTTGCCTCGATCGGGTGAATTCGGCTCATTTTCCTTTGCCACAGAAAATTGGGTCAAGAGTTAAGAAATTTTATGGAGAAAATACAGTATATATGCACTCTGTTCTATTACACAAAAGATTTCCAGCAAAAGCTTCAACACGAAAATTATTATGTTGTTATTACTGTTCCTTCACACTTTTGTACTTTTATGGTTACTGATCTATTTAACAATTAAATTACGAGCTCGAGATTTCTATGCGGTGATAGCTGATGAGGGCGAAGCCCGAATCAACTATCACCGCATAGAAATCGAGAGCGAGTAATCTAATTTTTTTGGTAGAATCAGAGGTCAAACATGGAATATTCAACAAAAAATTTGATTTTTAAGCAATTTTTTTAAAAGAAATTTCTATAGGAAGATGATTGTTTCGCTACCCGCTATCTATCGAGGAATAGACAGGGGTAGAGTAACCAATCAAATTACAGCATTTGCAATTGTATACTAGTATGATTCCAGTAAATCGTGATAGTCAACGTTTGAAACAAATATGCATATTACCTTAAAGATATGTATAACTTTTAAGCAAGTAACCAAGAATATAAATGATAATCGCTTTCTAAACAAATCGAGGGCGGTAGCGTGCAAACAGACTACTCAACGACGATTTTTAACTGCAAACAACTTTTTCAGGGCTTAACTAAAATAAAACTGACAAAGAAATGAGAGCATTTAAATAAAGGTTGCGACAATAATGACCACATTTTGTTATCAGATATATTAACTTTTATATTTTATATATTATATTTTACAAGCATGTGCTCGTATAGACGGTTGTTGGTATCACAAAGCACCTTGGATTGGTACGGGTTCCTGTTGTATCTTTGCCGTGCAAAAATTGGAACTCTTTTTCACACGGGCAGTTTTCTATTTTTGATGCATACGAAACTATGGATTAAACCGATTGCGATCAATATCGTCAATTCCAAGATCCGTACGTAACAACTAGCTCAGAAAAAATCTGTGTAAACTTGCTTAGATACATTCCAGTCACTGATAAAACAAACCTCAATATCCTATTTCGATGGTAATCCAAAATGTAAACATCTGTTTTCATACATCATCATATCAGTTTGCACTCGGTTTGTAGTATTGGCGAGATTCAGATTATTTTATATAACCACTGTCACCCGACTACTCCAGTTAGAACCTGATTGGCCAATCGGGTAGATCCAGCACATCTGATTGGCTAAAATATAGATGAACGTAGCGGCGAAGGTAGCGCCGGGCAATCTATGCTAAAAAATAAAAAAACTGCTATAAAGTATTTTCACAAAACACAAAACCATTGAAACACCATAAATTGTGAACACTTTGTATTAGAGAATAACTATATAGCGTGTCTCATGTAAACAGCCTCTAACGCAACGAAGATTGGCCAATGCACTCGGCCAAAAATCCATCAGACTTTTGGCAATTTTTTATTTCCAGACTTGCTACAACTTGATGACACAACTTTCAGCAAGCTAGCCTCTTGATAACAAGTTTTGATGATCGCCTTCCAAATGTCTGTTGACAACTTGCAACAGGCCTGTCGACATCAAGCTGTCGCCAATCATGCAACTCATCCTGATATCTGCTTGTTGATCAAGTTGTTGCAAGTTGTAAACAGACTTGTTGCAGTTTGCGCGTTTTTGGCTGTGTATCGCAGAACAAAAAGAAATTTTATGAAAAAAAAAATTTGCTTAGGTTTCTAATGGGTTTCTGAAAATCAGGTTTAAAAATTTTCTACCTGGTGAATGTGTTTGCGCTAGTGCGCGACGCAAAAAAAAAAAAATAAACAAAACTGGCTTAATTCCATTTTATGCCCAGTCTATATATGGCATGTATTATACGTTATCGTTTATTTCCTTCCTTTAATATACGGTCTGGCCAAGTCCAACCAAAAATTGCTTATTAACAGTGAAAATAAAATGTGTAGACGTTTCAGAATGGCGCGAACTTGAATAATAGATTCCTTACCATCTTTCGGCAATGTCAAATGAAAACCACGTAAGCAAGCCTATTTTTTATCCGTCCGTACCCCGAAGTTTGGTAAATACCAATCTGAAATTATCGAGCCTTGTGTTTGGACTTTTGAAACAAAAGTCATCATGCTCTTAATTCAATGGTTTAATGTCTTTTGTTGTTATAACCAACTACTCACAAAACTTGTTAGTATAGGTTGGTGGCGACCCCCGTCGTTTCTCTTGGTCGGTCTTGATATAGCAGTGATGATACGAAGCAGCGAAGAGACGTAGAGAAAAAGCGCGGTCGTTTCTCCATCGAGATAAAACTAGGGACCAGGGTATACCCATAGTATCCCGCAAGCAATAAATGAGCGTTGTTAAAGAGTTGATAATTATACCATCTCTAAAGTGAATAAGCCTAGTTGCATGATTTGCTGCTGAGGACAAATAAGTAAGATGCACAGAATGAAACTACATCCCATCTTTAAAAGCCTTGTTCCCATTTACGTAAAATTTGATTAATTAGTCTGGCAACCTGTTGCATTCTTGATACTTCAATACTCTAAAGATACCACCAGCATAAAGCACTCTTAAAAGCTTCCATTAAGTACCACTTGAAATCTGGCAACTGAAAAGGGATTAGACTTTGCTATATGCATGAGCTTAATCGTCTCATCCTGAATATCTTATTGCAATTTCAATATAAGTAGATATACTTAGCCATAACGGATTTTTTTGAGACTGTGGCTAGTGTGGGCATATTGCCATCTTATAATTTTCAGATTTTATGAAAACCAGAATTAAAGATGGTATACAGTCCATTCAATGCAGTGGCAGATTGCTAGATATGACTCTGGTTTATATTAATTTATGTCATAGCAAACCAAACCAGTGTTTCAGTTTACATAAAAGCATGTTTGTTTACACGGCGGACTGTGTATCACTTTCAAGCAACCGTCGAACATGTCGTTCGATATGACCAGTAACTGTAATGAGGGAATGAATTGGAAAACATGTAAATTGTAATCACTTTGTTACAGCACATGATGATGACATGAAATCTTGTTGGACGGAAAACAAGTCATTTAATCAAAGCCTAATGCCAGTAATGGATAAAGCTCTGCCGTTTATACGGATATCTGATATCTATTAATAATAATCAAACTCAAAAGAATCTTTCTACAACTTCCCTGATTTTTAGGCTAAGATATGAGTGGGATAAGTCTGAGGATTTCAAAATCTATCACAGAAGTAACGCAAATAAAACCTTCAATAGTCGTTTATATCATATTACAAAATGACAAAGAAACAGTTTCTAGATGACTTCAGCTGCCGGTTCAACATCAAAAATAAATTATGTGGTTACAGGCCACAACAATGATGGGTGAATATTTCACGCATTTTCACATCCGTTGTTTTATAAATAAGTTAAAATAGGGTCAATTATGAATACGTGTGTTCATTTGTATTCTAAAATATTCATGTTTGCTTCGTTGGCAAGTGAACGGAAGCTCCCATATTGCGATCTAACGTCGCGAATACTGCTGCATAAGTCAATGAACGCTATAATTTTGTTAGTTGTGACACTTGCAAAACATGAGTGGCTCTTACCTCTAGTCTTATTAAAACGTTTAGGTAATGCAACCACCTAAAAGGTTTCATGTTGTTTTGGCTATCAATATAAGTAACATGCGTAGGTTTGTGTGCGTTTGTCTGTGTATAATAGTGAGTCAAATTGTAGCATGGCATTCGTTATGGATGAAGAGAAATGTGGCATTTGAATACCTGATAATTATTCGCTGTTTTTCATTCACGTCGGCAGAATGAGAGCAGAATTTAGCCTGAGTGCAGGTCTTGTCATCTCGGCACATTATATATTGGTTGTAGAGTTCACTTTATGTTTGCCTTTTCTTTGTTTACGTCTAGAAAATATAATCTAAAGACAGGTAAATATGCCAACTGCTCGAAGCTGCTTGATATTTGGATTGGTTTTGATAGCGTTCAACGTGAATCCATCGTTTGCTTCAGGTGAGAGAATATTTTTAATCATTTGCTGATTTCTCCTAAAACTTTTTGAACCTCTGTATCATAATTTGTTACATTGGTATTAATGATTCCAGAAGCATCATGCACATGCATAATAGCCACCCACATGTTCGCACAAAATATATTAATCTTTTATCTTGACCATACCACGTCCACGAACTAATTATGACTATCTACAATGTGCACATAACTGGGATTTTATATTCCTGCACGTATCTTTATATACTATTAATAAAATATAATAAAAGTGTATTGACTTGACTTGCTTCAATATTAGCATCTAATTTTTATGTATGTATAAAGGCCATAAAATTAGTCCTTATTGTATCGTCTTAGGAATATATACCATGGTTTGTGTCGTGTACTTGTAGCAAGTAAATTGAAGCATGCTTGTCAAAGTAACTTTTTTTGTATAGGAAACATTGTTCTGTGACCCTATCTATCAAAGCAACAAGACATGCAACAAATGAAGCAAAGCCTTCTGCTATATGCTCTTTTTATTAATTATTTTGGACTTGTCTTTGTACGCCAATTTGCTTACTGTAGAGAGAAAAATTGTCATTACTGTTCGAAAACTGAATACCTTTTGAAACTCTGGGCTATTATAGCAAATAGGTCCTCAATCGCATTGCAAATAATCGATAATATAGTCTGCGACAACCAAAACAAAATTACAACGAGATACTATTTCTGGATGATACTATATGCGGCTACATTAACATTTTTATCAAGATGGATCAGTGTACAATTTCCGTGAACTTAAAATTCAGATATGATATGGATACTGTGTTATATTTGACTTGAAGGTCAATTATATTTTTTACAATCTATGTGGAGAATTCGGTGTTTACTGAAACTGAATTAGCGCTAAATTTAGTTCAGGGTTAAAGCTAACCACGGTGAGTGTTTAAATTTCCAGTTCAACATTTTAAATTCTGCTCTGATTTCATGCATTCAAGTTATCCATAAATTTAACCTATTTCAGACTTTGAAGTTATATCTTTAGTTAAAGAGCTTTTATTGGAATTTTTTTATCATTGATTGGCATATCGGAAATATTGAGCGTGGAATCCTAGGTTTTTAGAAACACTGTGTTGAAATATGTGAGGGCAATATCAGCAATAGCTGCGGAGGAGGGGGTTATTATTACTTCCTAACCATTGAGTGTTTTTTAGTGTCATTGAGTGCAAGCATGATGCTTATATCTTTCATGCATTGCGTATCTTTGACTTCATGCAGTGGAAAATAAGTGGGTGTTTGCAAGTAACATATTGATGTGTTTTTATCGTGCAAATCAGTGCTAGTCATTTTGCATGCCACGAAAAATCGAAAGTACTCACTTATTATAGAAAATTAAACTCCACTCTACTTCCAATAATTAAGCTCCATGCAATTTCCATATTATGAATTTCCATAACGTCTAAGTTTTTTTATTATGTTTTGCACACGTCAGTTTGTCAAACCGGTCTCCTACAAACAATTTAATAACCACCAGTCCAAATATCGCTGTACATCTGTACCCGTTTTTACCGCTATTTGGTTACTTGTGAAAACGGAATGCAGCAATTCCTTTGATTCATTTTACTGAAATCGATTTACTTTTCGGTTAATTTTGGAATTGCTGATAAATTAGAATTTTTCGCCGTCAAAGCTATTTTTAAAAAAAGATCAAATGTTCAAAATGATTAAAGAGATAAAACTTAAACTTTTTTGTGGAGTTTATGTTTAAGCTAATAATAAAATTCGTTGAAGCGGAGAGCTACTTCATTTGTGCGGATTGCATTGCCCAGATAGTCTTTTCGATTGCCGAGTTTTTGTTCGTAAAAAGTTTCTTTTAAAAAAAAACATATTGATCAAAGTATCTGTGTAATGAATAGCATATGGATGTTTTGAAGTATAATATCGCTGCAAATTAATGCCATAATTAGTATGTTTATTTATGAGCTGAGTATAGCTTTAATAGTAAACTCTGTATTTTTCATTTATTAGAAAAACTTATACTATCATGGCGCTATAATCTAAGGCAACTCTTTCAACGTTTAAAACCTAGCCTTGAGGCACAGACCGTATGTATGGGAAAGAATTTGTACCAAAACTGTCCTCTTAGTAGTCCTAACATGTTTTGCAGATATAAAGCTAAGTATACGTGCAATATCACTACACAAAGAATTATTCTATTGTGATCCTAAAAACATTTTGACTCGCGTGCAATATGACACATACATATATTGCCACATAATGATATTTTCATGCAACGTTGTAGAGTACACTTGCGAAAAACATAACCTGCACTGCCACTGGTGAAAATTTATAATTTAGTAAAAAAATACGAAATCATTTTCAAAAGACTGTTTTGAAAACATTGATTTCATATCTGAAAGCTTGTCATTAGCATAATATAATTATATAGCATTTCATATAGTCGAAAGCCGGTTATATTCCGGTATTATATCAACCACATAACAAGTAATCTACATCACAATACGGTGAAAAAATCCGAGATTTCAAGGTTCAAAAAATGAAGAATTGACATATTGAACGCAAAACAAGCGCACAGGAGGTAACATTCGTAGATTACAAAATGTTTTCTCATTTAGTCCAAGTGATACATGTATAAAATTTATTGTACAAATGTACAAAATAATGTACAAATTTATTGCTTATCCAAAAAAATAAGTTGCTGTATTAGACCAACCTCGTGTATTCAACCATTTATGGTCATTTTTTTCAGGAGTTAATCTCACTTACATTTCACTTTTGTAGTGTGCAGTGAAGATGCTATTGTTGTTGATAAAAGTTTATCCAGTCCAAATTACCCATACAAATATCCTTCAAATGCAAACTGTACTTGGATTATAAAGTCTTCTCTGGAAGATCGTGAAATAGTTTTAAAAATTAAAGACTTGGATGTAGAACCACAGGCAGTGTGTAGATATGATTATATTCAAATTGGAATTGGAAGTGTGCCAGGTCAAAATATCATCGTGAACAGACTCTGTGGGCGTGAAAAACCTGGACCTATTAAATCGGATGCTGGTGCGCTCTGGTTGAGATTTGTCTCTGACAGCAAAAAGTCGTATAGGGGTTTTCGTGCCACCTGGAAAGCAAAGAAAATTCGTAAACGATTTCCTAACCCTGAAAAAGAAAAGAATGGTAACGATTTTTTCTTGCTTGCTCTTACCTTTTTGCCTGGTTTTCTGGCTAGAGGCGTCATTTCTATTGTACAGTATATAATTGTCTCGGCTTTAACGGAAATATAAGGCTATTCAATAAATATCAGTGACGTCTGAGACAGCATATGATAGCGTATATAGTTGGACTTAGGACAGTTCATCTTTGTGGCTCAAACCATTAACCACGATAGCTCATTGTCCTGCCTTCATTGGACCCCTGAACTCAGTTCTTTGAAAGAGATGCATGGTGTAAAGTAAACGAATGAGAATCGACAATCTCATCTAATTTCAATCCTAACTTTATATAGTGTGTGGTGAAACGAATTTAAATGGAATCGAGGGCGTCATCAAATCTCCAAAATTTCCCAGGAAATATCCGTACAGTCAAGTATGTCAGTGGATTATCAATGCGCCAGTAAGCAATCGTATCGTGATAAAATTTGAATATTTTGACTTGGAAGGAGCATCAAAATGTCGTTTTGATTACTTGGTTATAAAAGATGGTGAACGTGAAAGCTCTAAAACTATTGGTCGTTACTGTGGTTCCAGTAAACCAGCGACTATAACAACATCGAGCAATACTGCCAATCTCTATTTTATTTCGGATACATCAATTGCCAGAGGAGGTTTCTTGATTCGTTGGAAAGCCGTGGACCCACTTGCGGCAACACCTACAGCAGTTGTAAAACTCATGACGAAACCAACAGAGAAATCCACAGACCCCACAGGTAATGGAATATTGAACAAATAGATAACATTTTGCCGTTGTCTCGTCACTCTTTTCCCACAGATACACAGTATGACATCATAACATGGTAAGGACAAAATGGTGGGACTGATATTCTCACGACGTTATGGCGTCTACTCGCTCTACTGTGCATCTTAAACTGAACTGTATTGACATTGTACTGTATGACATGTGAGCATGATTAAGCACAATGTAGATCTAAGACATTTGAAATGCAATACTTATTTCGATAAACAATATTAAAAGTTATTGCAAAATCTTCTGGCAAAATATAAATTACTACGGACGCAGCTACTACACGGCCAAGTTCGCGCAGTTTGCAGCAGGCCTGTCGTCAGCCTGTTGTGGAATGTCGTCGTCAGGCCGCATCTCAGATGCGTTCGCGCGGCATGTTGCGGCCTGTCGTCAAAGAGTAGAGACTACAAAGAGGGACCACTTCATTCAAAAAAGCGTAAGGTGCTGTCGTGATGATTCGTCATGGGCGCCATGTTCCTAGCCAGTGCCCTAAACAGAAGCATTTCCCCCCAGTATTAGTAGCCATTCTTAATATTTCAGGGGGGAAATGCTTCTGTTTAGGGCACTGGCTGGGAACAAGGCGCCCATGACGAATATTGAATGCTTGCCTCCCCCGGAAATATTAAGAATGGCTACTAATACCGGGGGGAAATGCTTCTGTTTATGGCACTGGCTAGGAACATGGCGCCCATGACGAACATCACGACAACACCTTACGCTTTTTTGACTGAAGTGGTCCCTCTTTGTAGTCTTTACTCTTTGCTGTCGTCACATGGCTGCTACAGTCTGTCGTCAGACCTGCTACAAACTGTTGCGACAGGACTGCAGCAGCGCTGTTGGAAACAGATCTGCTGCAGACCTGTTGTAACAGAACTGCAACAGTGCTGTTGTGGACAGAATTGCAGCAGGCTGTAGTGAACAAGTTGTAACAGCTCTGTGAATAACAGACCTGCCGCATACTGCAATCTGCAGTTTCCTTTTTACACGAATTACTCATTATTAATTTACAAAGAACACTCGTTAGACCGTTTGGTCAGAATTTTAATTAATCTTTGTATCAAAACTTACAATGGTTTTAGCTATATTACAGGTAATAACTGCACTTATTATAGAGTCAATACTTTTTTGTACACGTATTTTCATATTTACAGTACACGAAGTGCTTTCGCATCCAGCGTTTAACCTAATTGCCTTGATTCTTTTCTTCCTTTGTCTTGTGGTGATATATAACGGCTGTAATTTTGCCAATACGCAATTCCAGTGAGATCAAGGATGTCAAGGATACCACAAATATTCCTGTAGAGTTATACAGACTTGAAATCATACACAAATATTAAGATTTGCAGTGTTTTAGGGCCAAACCATGCATTTCAATGATGCCTGTTTTCATAATTTATTCATAGAAAAGTATAATATAAATAAAACTACAATTGACTAGGTTACGCCATAATTTGGTGTTATTTTTCAACAACATTTTACTTCAAAAGTATAATTTGAACTGCAGCCGGTCGTATTAAAAATTAAGCGGTTGATAAGTCGGAAATATCGGACAAGTTTTTACTTTGCAAAAACCAACAAGCTAAATATATTTAGCCGGGAAGAACAATCATATATTAAACCAAATATTTATTCCACAAAACCTAAAATTTTCAGATTTGACTTATCCACCGTTTAAGCATGTTTTCGTCTCGAAAACAACAGAAGCGTTGTTTTACACGATGATTTTGCAATATCCACAAAGGGTATCATTTTATAAGCTAACCTAATTAGTGGCAAAAGGGAAACTTACCATGTTTTTTTTCAAAACTTTCCTCTTCAAAACTTCGAAAGAGAATCACATTTCAAAATATAAAATGTTTGTGCCGTTGTTCCGTTTGTCTTGCTGTCGTGATAGCCAATCCGTTTGCATTTTAATACATAGCAGCAACCAATTGTATGAGATTTCGTCCACTTTAAACAGATTAAATTGTCGTATGAAAACTCTTGCCGTTGACAATCCTGTTGATACATCTATTAGTCACCACACCATAGACGATCACAAAGTGCTGCAAATTTGTCAACCCAGACACGCTACAAAGTTTGTTCGAACGGATTTTCTTACATAACAACTCCGACGACATCAATTTTTAAACAAATTGTTCGAGCAAGCATGATGTGGTTTGTTTCATTAAGCCTTTTCCAAGTTGCTCAAACATCTTACTATAAAATAGTAAGTACAAGCCAACTAGTTAAAACAAGCTTGTTGTCAACAAGCTTGCTACAATTTTGCAAAAGAACAAGCTTGCTACAACTTGTACACAATTTGCTACAATCTTGTCAAGCGAAATCTTGTCAACAAGATGTGAGATTTTTACTATAGAGATATATCGCCAGCTTAACGCGATTTGAAACAAGTCGCGTTTCGACTGACAGCAACAGATCTGTCGCAGATGGTCATCAGCTTGTTCCGAGCTTTTTGACAACAGCTCAAAGCTAGTCTGTTTGAACAAGTCGGAACAGCTCTGTTGATTTCATCGGATTTGCTGCAAGCTGTTATAACAGATCTGTTATTCCCTGTTTTCAACAGGATTGATCAGGGTCGTTTGATCAGCTTGCTGCAGGTCTGCAAGCGGCAATATGCGACAGGCCTGTTTCAACAGGTCTGTTACAGCCTGACGAAATGAACAGGCCTGCTACTTTATGTTAACAGCCTGCGCCAGCTCGGTAAAATCAACAGCTTGCAGCAGGTCTGTGATATTTCTGGCCGTGTACAGACTCTCACTATATTACGGTGTTGCGGACACTATACACCTGGACTAACAGTCTTATTATTCTATATTCTCGTTGCAACGCAGTTGGAAGTATTTTTCTGTGAATGCATCAACACTAAGGTAGCTAGATTAGACCTTTTCTGTCATATTATATATTATATCTGTCCATTTATTAGCATTGCATGTAAAATAACTTGCATGTAAAATAAAGGAAATTGTTTCAAAAGATGAAAATGATGATGAATCATGTCTAATCTGTTTAAACCTTTAAGCTAGCGCTATTTAACATTGAATTTTTTCGTTGCAGAGTGTAAAAAGCAGTACACCTCAAATAAAGGAATTATAAAATCACCTCTATATCCTGATTTCTATCCTGAAGACGTTCATTGTACTTGGATAGTAAGCGTAGAAAAACCTTCAAGAGTCCGTTTGACTTTTGATACTGAATTTGATTTAGAAAACGGACAGCACTGCACTTATGATTTTCTAAGCATACGGGACGGAGCGAACGTTCTTGATAAAGAAATAGGACGATATTGCGGCCGAGATGCTCCTGATACTATTTTGTCGTCTACAAGTAGTTTACATATAACATTCCGTTCTGATAAATCTGGCGTTGGTAAAGGATTCCTCTTGGCATGGATTGCAGAGAAGGTGGAGGGATCCACACCCACACTTGCTCCAACAACTACAATGCCAGGTTATACATGATCTATGTTATCATCCTAAAAGGCTACAATAGTTTTTTCTGTTTACGAAATAGCACATACATGAATTTACAGTAGATTACCCATCTGCTCATTCGAACTCCTTGTTGTGCAGTCCAGCCTATTTTTCCGTGAACTATTGTGCCATTTAAAAATCTTGCAATAAGTTGAATGTCATATTTAGTTGAAGTATAGATTTAGAGGTAAAGATTGATAGTATGATGTGAGAAATGTCTAGTAAATCCATGTATTCTATAAAAAATCCATACCATTGAATTTAGAAAATTCATGGTATGAAAGATGGTGAACGTGACCTTCGAGATACCGAAATATTCCCTGAATTTTTACGAGTGCTTGTGACCGAGATACGAGGTTGTGACACTAAAAAATTATGGAGTGCATGCCATTAAACCTAATCACCATGGCTTGTTCATATAATCATGTTTAGCAATTTTATGTAAGATATAGTTTGAAATAGAAAGTCTTGTATTGATCAATCTTCTCGTTCTGTTAAGCGTCTGAAACCCTGCTAGTTTCAGGAAAATTTTTCTCAGCACAGGAATGACAGGAACTACAATTAGCTTTGAGTCCGAACTAATATAGAGCTTTCCACATTCCTCTGCTTCCCCGGACCTCAAGTACAACCAGTGGAAGAGATGGTTGAAAATCAGCAAAAATAAAAGTCATTATTAGATATGTTGTCGTTCTAGTTTTTTGTAGAAATAAGATACTTCTTTGACGTGTACTTATATGACATTCTCCCCGGCCAACCAATAGCGAAGTTTCAATTAAGAGAGTACGCCATACGTGCTTCGGGTAATTTAATAAAATCGGATCAATCAAAGATGATGATGTAAAGTCCGTTCTGCGTATATTTTCTGCGTATAACAATGTTTGTTTACCGTTCCTGATATCATATTACAAGATTCATTTCCTGCTTGTTTAATTTTGTATCTGAACTCGTTGAGCACATTGAGTGGGTAGACCTCATAAAAATTGAATCTCGTATTTTGGACATTCTAAGTCAGAATTTTATACATTTTTGAAGGACAACTTTTTTTGAATTAGCTGTACACCAGTCCTCAATGATGGCACACATCAAAAGTCAATACAAGGGTTAATTTACGGTACTTAAAATTAAAACATGCAAAACATACCAAAAAATCGAAAAACATTTTGTTTTAAAGAAATGATCAGGACTTCTCCTTTTCACTTTTTCACGTCTGTTTTTAGAGTGTGGTGGTCGTTATACCGATGCAACTGGGGTAATTACGTCACCTGATTATCCCATGATGTACCCCTCCAACCAACACTGCATATGGATTCTGTCAATGACAAGTGCTAGTCAACTCCGTCTGTCATTTGATTTCTTTGATCTTGAAGACAATTTGAATTGCGAATATGATTACTTGCTAATACGTGACGGTGCTGATGCAGACGCGCCGGAAATTGGAAGATTCTGTGGTCCATCTACTTATATTTCTGAGAAACTCGTTTATTCGTCGGGAAGGGATCTGAGAATTGAATTTCACTCAGATATTTCAGGATCTAAAGGAGGCTTTCGCCTCTCTTGGGACAGTACCTCAAAGAGAACGACACCACCAACATTAACAGCAACACCTACCGTTCTCGGAAAACATAGGATTATGACTGGTTAGTAGCAATAAAGACGAACACTACCGGGAAAATCACACAATCATCCTGTTCCAAACGCCTTCAAATCCGCCACTTTTAAATAACAAAATCACTAAATTAGTCAATTTTTCTATCGATCTTTTGATGCAAACTAAATTTATCGGGGCATTTATTAAACTGCCATGAACCTATTTTGCTAACTCTGTGCGACGTTTCAGGATCAATTTTGACTTAAGTTCGAACAAATCTGGCAAAACACTAACAAATACTGTCAAAAAAGTGGACTTAAACAATTCATGCAGCTAGAATTAATGCCTAAGATAATGCAAAGCATTTGGGGTAAAATTTGTATTACTATATAATTGATTATTGGAATTATTATAATTATTTATTCAATTAGTATAGCGAATTATAGGTAAAATTGATTTTCCTTCCAACCAAAATGTTTGTATTCCCAATTTAAATTTTGTTAATCTCGACTTTGCATTGGGCAGGTTGCGGTGGATTCTTCGAACTTGGATTACATAGTGGTACAATTTTCTCACCATCATATCCTGAAAACTACGAACCAAATCTCAGTTGTACTTGGTCTGTCTTGGTAGACGATGAAAGTCAGATCGCAATTTCTTTCAATGAATTTGAATTGGAAAATTCAGCTGAATGTTCCGGGGATTATATTATCGTAAAAGATGGTATTTCAGAGAATTCGGTAATTCTTGGAAAGTATTGTGGAACTGACGTGCCGATGTATGTTTTGTCCAGTGGTAGTCTGCTGTCTGTAACCTTTCGTACGGATGATGCGAGAAGTGCAAAGGGATTTGAAATCTCATGGATGAAATATAAGCCTTTGCCATCTGGACCGATAGCACATACGCAACCTCCAGGTAAGGTATTGCCTTATTTTTTATTTTCAACTTTATTAAGCTTCACCGCAAATGCAGCGTCACCACCACAACATTGTTATGTGAATTACTGTGGGCACGTATTGTCTGGATATGTTGACCTAGACCACCGTAAGATTTGTTTGTTGCCAGCGGCGAACCGATCGGAAGAAGGGCGACTTAAGCAAGCCTGTTCATAAAAAAAAGCTTGTGTCGGAGAAAAAGAAACTTTTCCGTGAATCGATATAAAATCCTGGGGAAATTTATTTGACAATTCATTCATGTTCTTCCCGACTAATTTATTTTCAAATAACGATCATTTCAAAAAAAATTAGTCAAGCATCAAACATATGAATATACACGAACAAAAGCTTCTAGCTTCGTTCGTAACAGCGTTATATATTCATGATATAGGAAAGTGTTTAGAACCCCACCCCCCCTTCCCACCCAAACACAGTAACAGGATGGTCTATTGCGTTATTTTGGTTAATCTTTCTCAATGTTGTTGTTAATGAAGGTGCAGCTATTGCAAGCAAATAATTTTTATCGCTATCATCTGGAAAAACAGGAACAATATACACATGAATTTTATTTAAAAATACGAAACATAAGCCTTACTGACCATTTGGTGAAAAGAAAGTTCCATTTAGGCCTGATAATGTTTCATGGAGGTAAGGCGGGTCAACAGGCTACTTGAGGATAGCGTTATTCGTCCATCGATCAACGACCATGTTAAATCAGATTAATAGTGACTTCTCAGCATTCGAGATATCTAAAGATGTGAACTGCATAGCAACGATGTAGGCCACGTTGGTTCATATATTAACAATATATTTTTTCCTTTCCAAATAGTAATTAACGAAACACCAATATGTATAAAGGAGACTGGTTCGTTAACTGGTGGATCCGCACTTTCTGTAAGTCATCGCTGCCTGTGGAACTTACGCGCAGAGGAAGGAAATCTAATACAGCTCGATTTTTCTGACTTTAACTTCGGCGATGCTAGCTGTATCGAAGATTACGTTGAAATACTAAATGGTTTAACACAATATGCCCCTGTGGGTGCAAAGTTTTGCAGAGGCAAGGAACCATATCAAGTCACATCAACTGGGCGGTATATGACAGTACGTTATGTTATGTCTGGGAAAATTCAAACCAGTTTGAAACTTGATTACAAAGAAGTAGGAAATCAGAAAAACGAAGCACTATTTGGGTTTAATAGAGGTTTGATATTTAGCATTTTATTTATACGATCATGAAGTTGTCTTGTCCAAAAATTCTGTTTGGTAGAATTATTCAGATTTTAAATTACATCACAAATATTCATGTATATTAATGGATTCCATCACTTTCAAGTAATGTAAGTAATTTTGACATAGTTCTAGAATCCTATACTTCACCAGATACAAAATAGTGTACAGTCCTTGCTGTGCATCACTTATGCTCAAACAAAAGGGGACCCCCAAACACGAGGATTGGCCAAATTTCGCAAAAACAATGTTTTTAATATTGAATTACCATATCATATTTTAAAAATCATAAAATTTATAATGTAAACAATTAAGCGTACAGTATCCTTAATTGGCACGAGAAAATGTGCTACGATATGAGATATACAGTAACTATCATTAACCCCAGCTATCCTGCTGCGGTTATTAGTACTTGTTTCCTTCGTTGTTCTTCAATTTCTAATGTGATAATATACAAGGACAATATAATTTTAGTGCAGGTTAATCCCAAACAGAAATACAAAAATCTGTAACAACAACACAAAAACCTGCAACAACAGAAGAACTGATCAAATTTTAGATGCAAATTTTCTTAACAAAGCAAACAAACCTGACGGATGAAATGTTTGACGAATGAAACCTGATGTTGTTCTTTTTTCGAAATGGAGGACTAAAAGAAAATATCTCAAAATATAGTTTATAGGCGTAAATATACGGAACGTAATTTTGAAAAACGGAAGTATTTTTCAAGGAAAAAGTGAAGGGTAGTGACAGTGGCGTCGCTAGGGTGGTACTGGAAGGACTCCCCCCGGTTATTTAGTAGACAATTTAGAGGTTTTTCTAAATCTGAAGTAAAAAGTGTAGGGGCTACGATTATTGTTTGAATTTCTAACGGACACAATAATCACCGATGTATGGCTTTTAAGTCATCAATAAAGCATAGTTTCCATTATGTCGCGAGTGTTGTTGATAAAGTTAGCACTGTAGGTACACCAAGTTACACTTAATATGACTAATTTAAAAACGGTTCACAAAGAAGAGAAGATAGATCGTTGCAAACGAGCAATTGGAACCGATCTGAAACCCTAGTAATCGAAAATTTCTTGGGGTAGCATCGCTCCCAATCTCTCTAGGATTCGGGCCTTCGGCGCTCTTTCACCCCCCCCCCCCCCAGTTTCATAACCCTGGCGACGCCACCAAGAAGCGATCGCGATGAAGCATAGTTGTAGTGCGCACTCTTGTCCTGCACATGCGGACTCGTGAATTTTAACCTCATTGGAAACTCACTCGTGAATGCATGTTATTTCCAAATTGCACTCAAAATCATACTATTACTTATACTCAATGCATGGTCGAACAGACAACTATTTTGCAAGATCTATTATCTCCATTATGAGAATTTTCAGCTAAATAAAGCTTAGTCAGGAAAAATGCTACCTGACAAAAACACTTGATTGATAGCATCACGTCTGCGCGCCCACGTGATGAGGTCCCTCTTACATGTTTGAAAACAACTGGGTTACTTTCTTCTTCAGATGGGTGTGGCAATTCCATATTTAGCGAAAAATCAGATGATGGTACGCGTCGAAAGAACAAGTTGGGAGATTGGCCATGGCAAACAGCTATATTGAAGAAAGGAATGTCCGCAGTCGCGTGCGGTGGCGTGTTAATATCACCACAGTGGGTAATGACTGCTGCACATTGCTTTAAAAGGTAATAGCGTTGTTTCCAATATTCAATGGAAATGATGAATATGAAGGTGCACAAACAATGCAAATATATATAATTGTTGTTTGTTTGTATAATCATTTACAATAAACACAAAAAAAAGACTGAAGGTACGGACAACAGGACTGGAAGTGTCCGGCCAAATTAAGTCCTACGTAAACAATGGACCATTCAATTCCCCAATTAGACAAACTTTTAAATTCGAAAACAATTTTAGTACAGTTGGAAAGAGCTTTCTAAATTTAGTGAAATTGTGAAACAATGTGCAAAAGTATACAAAATTTGCAAACTTTACAGGACTATATTTTCCACATTTTACAATATTTTGCGACCAAACTTGACAATTGTAGGAAATTCAGGATGCTCTTTCCAGCTATGCTAATTGATTTTCCGAATTCAAAAGTTTGTCTAATAGGGGAATGGTCCAATCACAAACTTTAACAAAACACTCATCACGACAATTAGAAGACAGGATCAATGCATTCTATGCTGTTTTTCCGCAGCCTTTTTACTGCTTTTATTAAAAAACCAAAATGATAATAGTCAGAATTAATTGCTCAATGTATAAGTAATTCTATAATGTATATGCTTTTCATATAGCATTCTTAATATATCAAGTGTTGAAGCATTGCCTTTCTCGAAGCCCATTATTTTTCGGTTGATTATAAGAAAAAATAAAATGACATTATTTTTAGAATTGCCCTATGGTAATAATATAAATGTATTTTATCCATAACCGACAGATGGTTTATCATATTCATGTGCTTCTTCGTGCATTTATTTTTGTTGTGCTTGTAAGATTTACATATGTTCTTTTTCTTAGGAGTACGGTTACATCTGAATGGATTGCAAAACTCGGTACCGTTGACATACAATCTGGTGGAAAATCTGAACAAATATTTGATATCTCTGTAATACGAGTGCATCCTAACTATAACAGTTCGAGTAACGAGAATGACATAGCTTTGATAAAACTACACGGACCAGCCAAACTTAATGATTACGTTAGCACTATATGTTTACCTGATGTGAACGGGGAAAAACTTTACGAGAGTGGTAATATCTGTCATGTGGCTGGTTGGGGAACTGAAAGAGTCTTTGCGGATTCCGTTTACCCCTTGTCGTCCCTGGCTCGACCGATTGTTTCAAACAGTGAGTGTAATACGTTTGATAACTTTGCTGTCACAGATCACATGTTATGTGCCGGCCATAAGGATGGAATTGATACCTGTCAGGGCGACGGGGGTGGGGCGCTGATGTGTGATAGTGGTCAAGGATTTGTTGCCGTCGGTATTAACAGCGTTGGTGAAGGATGCGATGATTCCAAACATTATGGAGTATATACGGATGTACGACCTTATCTTGACTGGATTAAAGTCCAGTTGTTTACATAGTTATCTTCTTGTTGTTCATATTATTTTGTATTAACTCTAATTTAACTTTAGTAGAAGATATTTTAGCAATCAGTTTGTTATTTTGTGGACCTAGAGCGAAACGTGTGTTTCATGACCAACAGTTAACCGCTCATTCGTCCACTGTGGAAGTATCGGCCTAACCCATTTCCTAAAGCCTACTAGCTACATCCTTCCCCAGTAACCAGACTCATTTATCTTTTGTCTGCTGGAACTCGGTTGAACTCGTGATAATCATAAGGTTTTGAGCAAGTATGTAGTGCTGTGCCAGTTCCCGCATGCAGTATGTTAAAAATGGAATTTTTTCATATCGAACAGGTTTAACTGTAATGTGAATATATTATTCAAAGGAACTCAGGGTTTTCTCCAAAATTTATATCCATCTTTACAATTTCCTTAAATTTGTTTCACGTAGTTCATGTCCAAGAGGGAATGTAAAAGATTAAGAGGCAGGTGCCAAAATACTGATTTTTACAGTCGAACAGAATCTTGATTTTATCAGGTTTGCCAAGCGTTCCTACACGTCACTTGAAAGGAGTATATATACTGTAATACTGGGCAACTATAAATCAAAGGCACACATATTTACGCCCGAGATACTAAGTTTTCAAGCATTTACAGCTGGCATTCCGGTGTGTATTTATCGATTGTGTCTGCATGTCATTACATTTTGAGTATCGAGCACAGATGAAAATAGCGCAATGAGAAAAGAGTTTAAAATATTGCCTCCAATAGAAATAGGAAAACATAAATACTTCAAAATGTTATTAAACAAATTAATGATCAATGATAATAGCATTTCCCACTATAGACTAAATCGACATTAAAGAAAAGCGAAATCTGTCAGCACAAACAGCACAGGTAGAAAATCATCATGATCATAAAAATCCTGCAAATTTTACATTTGAAATTGGCGGGAAAGTGGTAGGCTTTATACATTTAATACAAATAAAATTCTTTTTTATATATTTTCCGTACGTTACAGCATTTGGCATGCCCAACTTTCATTCATGCAGGTTTGTAATATGGGTTATGGTGTTAATAATAGCCCATTAACGATGATAGTTTTCCTTTTTCCGGATCATCCCTTAGCCTGAAAATTCAACATACGCAAATTACGCATATAAAGCTGGATAGTAGCTTTGGTTTCTGACATTTTCAAAAAAATGGAGAAATAGAAATATCACAACCAAAAATATAGTGGGTTACTTTTAAGCCAGGATTAATTAGCATTGACCAGATTTGAACAACTGATACTCTGAACTGAACCATGTGCATGGCAATTCATTGAAAAGCGTTCACTATAATGGTTGCTAAATGAAGTATTGCCAAGCACAATTCCAAGATGGCAACTGAGAAACACCAGAAGCACGCGAGTGACAAGAAACCTGATTTAGGACTTCTTGAAGAAGACGATGAATTTGAAGAATTCCCTACTGAAGGTAAGCGATAGTATATAAATGAGATTTAGTGTAAAAAATACACACTGAGTGACTATCCCTGCCCCTAGTGAAACTCTTCACTTCAAGTCTTCAAGCAGTTGATCAAGAATGCATGTGCATGCATTTTATTTGATAAGGTAAATACATGTTAAGTTAGGGATACATATCTGTTTTTATATTTGTTAATCTATCTTTTACATCCTCGCCAAATCTTTGAACTTGAAAAGTTAAAGCAAAATGTTACATGACTGTATATTATAACTCATTTGCAAGCGGGAAACAGTATGTTATGTGAATTGTGATCCTGAGACCATCTCTGCTTCTTGAGATAAAGCCAAGGGAACCTACACTGTTGAGAGATCCCCAAACATACTGATTTTCATTCAGTAAATAAGCATTTCATTTTAAATAGTTACCAAACTTCAAAGAAAAGGCAAAGAAATTAACAAGACAAAAATCTCCAAAATACAAAGATTCCAAGTAAAAATTGCATATTCACTTGCTTGCATGTGTTGTATTTTGATCCAGCACAACATGGCAACACAACGTACATGACATTTTTCCAACCGGCACATCATAATTATACGACTTCACCTAATTGGAAAACAGAAAAATTAAACTGTGATAAACAGAGTTTGACATTTAAATGATTAGAAACTTTGTCAGGAAGTTATAAAGGAGGTTAAGCATGTGCCAATGGTTTTTAAATATCATGCCTAGGTATTAGGAAATCATGCTAAACTATGACATTACCATATTCAAAATATGATACCAAAAATTTGCCAACATAAATAAAAGTAAATTAACCTAACAATGGTAAATTGCTTTATACTGCCTTTTCCAACCAAAGAATTTCCAACTTTATGCCAAAGATATTCTGTTTAGCATATACACTGATTCTACCCTAGGTACCAAAAGCTTGATTAGGGCTCTTCAATAACAATAAAACAAAGTAAAGTTCTATCTGCGCAATATATATATTAAAGTATGGATATTTCTGTATATGAAATTTCTGTGCATTTGTGGGTAAAAATAGAGTAATTGTCATAAAATGAACTGGATAAGATATTTATTAAAATTAATTAAGAAAAACTTATGACAAAATTCTATGGCAACCCATTGACATCCACAAAATGTATTTTTCTAATTTAAGTTGATTATATTAAAAATACATGCAAATCAAAAATATATTATAAAAGACATCTTATTTTAGACTGAATAATTCTCCCTAACTTTGTGCTTTCATTTAGCTTGGACTGGTGAGGAAGAAGACCAGGATGAAAACCATATTTGGCAAGATGATTGGGATGATGACACTGTAGAAGATGATTTTTCCAATCAACTAAGGTACTGTGTATGGTTTGGTGGGGAAATGGTAGTGATGTAAATAGCACTTGTGACAAGTGAAGTTGTGTCAGTTGTGCAGGGATGAGCTCCAGGTGCTTGAAAAACTAAGTTTAGATTTTGCCAGGGGGGGATGATTATGTATATTTGGAATCTGTGCAAAGGACCTCAAAAACTTACCACTAAAGTCTGTTTCATCCAGAAGAAATCTTCAGCTGATATCATCAGGTCTACCATATAAAGATTCCTTCTGGATGAAACAGACTGTAGTCTGTGGTAAGTTTTTGAGGTATTTTGCATGATTATATCTTTTGTATATCTGAAACCAATATATATCTGTTTGTTTATGTACTGTACTCATAGCATGATGTTTGTTTTATTGATATTATTGTGTATGACCTTCGTTGTTGTAAGATACTGCACTGTCCATGTTTATTTCTTAATTTTCTACTGGTATGTATTAATTGGCCACAGAAATCCTATGATATTAAAACTAAAAGTAATAATATTTAATCAGGAAACTTTTTCATATTACATGATTTTCAAAAAGGACCAGCAATTAATGCTAAATGTTCTTTGCTATACAAGACTGTAAGACTGCATGCTTATTCATAAACTGGAATGGTGTACTGCAGTATTGCAAAAACACCATATCATTTCAGCTCAGCGGAATTATTTGGTAAGCACTAAGGCTATATATATATATTGAATACAGCCATTAACACATTGAACTAAATAGAAAATTTACCACCTTAAAGTAAATGGTAGAAATACATGTGGTATTTCTACAAATCAAACCATGAAGGTTATTCATTTAAAACTCTTATTTCTTGCTAGGGCTGAACTAGAGAAACAAGGGTACAAAGTTGATCAACCAGAATCCATGAAGACATGATACAGTTCAAAACATCAACTGAAATCTTTTGTTTAATATTAATAGCATTAGTTATGTCATCATAGTTATTTCGTACTTTAAGTTTGAACTGTAGTGAAGATTTTTATCACTCTGCATCAAGTATTATCTGTTGACATCATTTTGGGTGACTGTGTGCACAGAATATTAAATGAGTATGTCTCCATGTGAATACAATATGTATACTGTTGTACATTTATAGTTATCTTAACAAACAGTCACCATGAAATTGCATTGTGTGTAGTTTCGTACTAATGGTAGGAATATACATTATATATTCGATACATTTTAAAGTGACTGAGTATTGTTGTCCGTGACAGTTGTCGAAAGGCCTGAGTTAGCTTAACCTGGGTTGAAATAAAATTCTGCCGAAGTTTCCCAGCAGCTCGTTTGTAAACTTGGAAACATTTCTTGAGATCTTGTCTAGATCAATTATAGTATAGTTTTAATTCCTGAACTCGGCTAAAGTTTTAAAATAAATGGATGTGTAAACAAAGAAAGTTTATACTGTATAATGAATTAACGTTTTTATTTAACCTACTTAGGTTTATATAAAGCTAACCCAGCTTTGAAGGACTGACCCTTTTGCCTGCTGCCTTCTTTAGAGAGCGACTTGTGTTGCCACTTGTGTTAGCGAGCGACTTGTCTAGCGAGCGTCTCATCAGTGTGGCCGTACTTATCGCGTCGCGATAGTCAAAATCGGCTTATCGTGTTGGCACTGAAAGGATTTGTATATCACATACAAGAGATTTTAGTTCTCACGATTCATTTGCAAACAGAATAACAACACGGTGTACTGTAGCTTCCTGGAAATGTTGAGATATTTAACTTGAAGTTAGTTTCCGCAGGATTCCAGTATGGAAGACAGGTCGATAATTTATTTTTATAGCAGGAATTATATATAGGTACCGAAGAAAATCATCACACACCACAACCAAGCTGCATCACGGCACACCTTCCAGGTCATCTCTAATGCGTGGATGATCAGAAAATAAAATATCTCGTGGGATCAGATACTTTAATAATAAGTGCAGCAATTAGAAACTAAAACTTTCTGGCCTCACCTGCTCAAGTCTCAACACGCATTTAAACAGTCCACATTTGAAAGAATCAACATTCTAACCTAACGAATAATGTGCTAATGGAAAGAAGCCCGATTAATAACAAGTGAACAAGCCTAACAACTTGCAACTTTGACATGTTTAATTCCAAGTACAGAGAGTAGAGTCCCACATTCTATAGGTCAACACTGAGACGGTAAGTACAACTGATATTACAATGATATCGCAATAAACAAAGAAAAGTGGGAATAGCACATGTATGTACATTGTCATTGAACAGCCGATATAGAAAAATTTTACTAAATCACAACAATTGTCGAACTTAGAGAAGTATTTCAGCTGAAGTTAGTTTATAGTAAGTAAAATAGTAATTTCAAGTAAAGTAATGGAACGTGCATGACATCTAGATGACCATTACAGCTAGGATCCTCTTGTTTCAAGGAGTTTTTCTGATTGTAATGTGAACACGAAAACCACTGGAACAAATGCGTAAGTTCTCATTATTCTTATATTCGATGACAAACCAATTATTACGTTTGATCGTACTCTTAATCATAGCAGGACTAATTCCGCCCGGACTACGCTCGTATTCGTCAACAAACTCTTGCAGTATCGCCTCAGAATCCTCACCTTCGACTCTTATGCTCATTTCAGAAAGTCTATTACCACCGACAGTTGAAATCCCCAAGGAGAAAATATATCCAAACCATCGACCCACTTGGCGTGAAGAGGAAACGAAGAATAAAAGTTCATCTTTCGATTTCATCACATACTCCGGAAAATTTGTGTACCAATCGTCACTATCTAGAGCGATATGACTGGTTCTCGCTGCTTCGATATTTTGCCTGTTGACCGGAGCCATATTGAGAGCACTGCAGCCGATTTTAGCACTAAGATGTAAGTTGACGTGAAACGTAATCAATTTAGTCACTGCAAATTTGCTGCCGCGATTCCACAGTCGGGAAGCGAGATGGCATAGTTTTCCACAGGTGCAGAAAATTCCTTAAAAATGTCGACAATTCGCTCTTGCTATACAGCAAATTCGGCAATCGGGCAAGTCACAAGTCGTAGATCTAAAATATGTATAGCTTCCTGGAAAATGTTGAGATATCACAAGATTTTTTTTTCAAAGAATCTATTTTCCCAGCAGAATATTCCTTGAATGTTCCTTGAATTTTCTAGGATAAGAAAAACTAGATTCATATTAATCTGACACTGCAGAGAACAACGAAAAATTCGTTGTCTCGAGCGGAAAACCTCTGATAATAAAATAATCATGATCAACATTGTGTCATTGTAATAGAATAGGCAGGAGCAGCCTATTTGTATCTAATGCATAAATGTCAAGATAAAAACGTTTGTATTGTCAATGTGAAAAAAATTAAATAACATTTGTAATTTGGTTAGAAAATCAATTAGTAAAACCGAGAGTGAGCCTGGGTACGAGCTTGTTGTATTAAATACTAGGAATTAGGTAAAAACCGGAAGTAGACCACGCGTAGACGGTAGAGTTCGGAGGAAAATATATTGAAGTTTGAGAAAGGTTGAGTGTCGTTTTGTTGTGCAATAAGTTAATATTGTTTCAGAATGGGGTGAATATAATGGAATGTGCTAATCGTTTGGTACAAAATATATACAATTTATCATCGCGGGTCAATAATTGAGGGACAATACTCGATAGCGTAGCCAGCCCAAAGATTTATTTATTTTCATGTTCATTGAGTGTACAAACAATCAATTTCTAAAGAAATGAATAATGTCGATAAATCAAATATAGTGTCAGTGGAAATGCGCGTAGCAGGACTATATACACTTTCTATTACAATCATGAGTGATGCCTGATGGCAGTAACTCGAAGGATGATTAGTATTGATTACTAAACAGTTTTAAATACAGGGTATCCCAAAAAAACCAAAAACTATTGAAAATGATCTATTTTTAGAATTTCAATGCCTAGCGCTAAATTGAACCCACGAGTGAATAAAGTATTGACATAATCGTCATAATTAATAATAACAATCAGTGTTAACCATTTTTGTCATTTTTATGCCAGACAAAAAAACTAAACCTACGGCTACGAGTGCATATTAAAAATGCAATCAAATTTTATGCATGGGTTATTTGATTTAGAGAAAACAATTTACAAATGTAAATTCCCGTGAGCAAAACAAATGTACTTTACAAAGATATTTTAATTTTTTAACAAGTGCTAGGGCATTACAATGTTAACAATAGATCATTTTCAATAGTTTTTGGGTTTTTTTGGGACACCCTGTACAGGGTGAGTCAAAAAAAACTGATGCTCTTTCAAATTCAAATTAGCTGCGAATTTCATTACGGTGTATTCCCATGCGTATACAGAGAACAGATCGTGATTTAGTACACAGTACGTAAACCAATTCTGACAATTCTCGCACGGCTAAAATCATGCATTTTAACTTCCACTGGGAATAAGATTTTGTTTTAGATCAACGTCTGTCAAACTCCAAGAATGCAATGCTGCTAGTTTGAATTTCAATAGTATCAGTTTTTTTACTCATCCTGTACTGTGTACTTAGTCACGATCTGTTCTCTGTATACCTATGAGAATACTTAAAGTTCCGTAATGAAATTCGCGGCTGATTTGAATTTGAAAGGGCATCAGTTTTTTTTTTCTCACCCTGTAGAACCTTAATTAAGCAAGTAATTCGCAGAAAAGGATTACTCATCAGTTTTAATTGCTATTGTTGTAGCTTTCAGATAGCGAACCAAAGCTCGGGTGATTCATATAGTAAAGTGAGACTGACAAGTGATCCTGATAACAAAACGTCGTGGTAGTCTAGCAGTTGCATGCGTGTACTACACCATTTGCCCCTCATTAAGCTAAAAAAGAATGTCATTAAGATCATTTACAGCTTCACGTGCACAAATCGGAATTTCAATAACAAATTGTGTGCAAGTCAATAAGCGTGAAGGGATATTCAATAGCAACAATTGACGCAAGTATACATAAAAACTGAAAGCCATTAATCAAAGATGGAAATTCAATAAGAATACAAAGAACATTCAAAAACACAAAAGAAGTTCTTGTTTGAATACAAGAAACGCTCAATTACATAAAAATGTATGTTCAATGAAGTTGTCATGTGAACACCAACATGCTCAAAGACAAGAAAATGGGCTATTTGAAAAATATTCTTTATTCCGGCAAAGATTTGGCTTTGCTGAATTGTTTTAAAAGTTTTTGAATAACGTGAAATGTTACAAAGGTGTCTAAACGAAATGAAATATTGTACAGTGTACCACTGCAGAAAGCAAGCAAAGCTCCAGACAGGATGGGTGGCAAGCACAGCAGAGTTATAGCAACGCCACATACAAACTTAGACTGATAAAACTTGATAATGGACGTTGCATTTTTTTGTTTTTGGGGTTAATATGATTGCGTGTCTATAAAGTAAACCTAGGTTTTATTGAACATACATTTTTATCTAATTGAGCGTTTCTTGTATTCAAACAAGAACTTCTTTTGTGTTTTTGAATGTTGTTTGTATTCTTATTGAATTTCCAGCTTTGATTCATTAATTTCAATTTTTATGCATACTTGAGTCAATTGTTGCTATTGAATATCCCTTCACGCTTATTGACTTGCACACAATGTGTCATTGAAATTCCGATTTGTACTCGTGAAGCTGCAAAATGATCTTAATGACATTCTTTTTTCGCTTAATGAGGGGCAAATGGTGTAATTGTGGCCCAGCTTATATGTATTCAAATAAAACAAGACGCTTGCTCAGTGTTTACTCGAGCTAAAAAGGAGGAGTTCAGCCGCGCTCTGCCTGCGATGCATGCGTCATATTAAAAGCTAACTGAGTGACAATCAAGTTGAGCTAATATAATAGTAACAAGAGGTGTGAGAGATCTTAAAAATGTGAAATGGGGATTAACAAACGTTAACCGATTTTGTCTATTAATATGAAGTAAACATAAAGGTGTTGGGCATTAGATTTTTTAAAATATGTCTTTTTTAATCATTGATTAATCCTTAAAGCATTCCAACTGCGATTGTTTCTTTTCATAAAACTGATGACTCATTTCAATACCTCAAAATCATTTTATCAAGAAATCATTTACTGAAACCAATTGATATTAGATCAACCCTTACAAGTCACAACGTTGACATATTTATTTCTAAGTATTGAATTGATATACAGTATCGTATATTTTACGAACAGATTGACAGTTAGATTGTCAGTATTTATCACAACAATGTCATACAATTGATATTTTGATACCGCAAAAACAAAGTAAACTTAAAAATAAAAAAGTACAAGTATACAGATTCTAAGATAGCTAGCTGTAATTTAGGTTACAATTAATAAACTTAGAGAAATGAGTCAGTTGATGTTGGTTTATGATATGTATTGTTCATATGAAAAACGTAATCAAACGTGCATAACATTAGCATGACCATATTTTGAGTATATTATAGGATTCTCTCGGTTCAAGGAGTTTTTCTGATTGTAATGTGAACACGAAAACCACTGGAACAAACACGTAAGCTCTCACTGTTCTTATATTCCATGACATACCAATTATTACGTTTGATCGTGTTCTTAATCATAGAAGGAGTAATTACTCCACTCGGACTGCGCCTGTATTCGTCAACAAATTCCCGCAATATCGCCTCAGAATATTCACCTTCGCCTCCGATGCTCATTTCCGAAAGCCTATTACCAGTTTGGCCCGTTGAAATCCCGAAGGAAAAAATATAGCCGAAATAGCGACCAACTTGGCGTGAACCAGAAACGTGAAATAAAACTTCATCTTTTGATGTCAACACATATTCCGGAAAATTTGTGAACCAGTCGTCACTATCTAGCATACCGTGGCTGTTTTTCGCTATTTCGATATTTTTTCTGTTGATAAGGTTAGACATGCTTAGGCCACGGAAGAAGAAGTTCAGCGATAAAGCTTTATCAATAATTCTTCTTGCTCTGTCAATCGGGCGTCCTTTTGAGCAGTATACAAACGTAGATGTGTGCGTGACGCAGGTGTACATAAGTGGCAAAACAAGCGCAAATTGGCTGATGGGTAGCAGAGATTATTAAATACATGCCCGATGTCCTTTCAAAACAGAAATAGTACTGAATTATCATTGTAACTTAGTGCTGAATTACTATAGAGCAATGTTTAGCAAAAAGAATTCATAGTTTACCATTGTAATTAATAGTTTTGGCATAGTCATTTCGTAGTTAATAAAAAACGGGCAAATCCGGCCTGCGCATTTTTTCTATGTACACAGCGCAACAAACTGGTCTAAACATGCGACATACATTTCGTCTCAGAATTGCAGTAATCACAAAGAATCAAATCAGTATAACAATAAGCAAAGCTTCCTGGAAATGTTCACTGGAAAGATTCTACTTAGTAGATCTTCCTAGAAATGTTTAATGTCAACGAAATGAAACGGATTACCCTGGAGTATAGATTAGACATATACATAGTCATAGTAGCTTTGAAATAGCCAGGAACCAAAGCTTGGGCCACTCGTACGTGCAGTGAAGTCAACTGAACAAGTGTATTGTGATAGCAAAGCAGTTGTCTGGCAGTGGGAATGTTTTTAATTCTGGCTCAGAATTTTTGCATCTATATATACAATGAATCGATGATGCTCGTTAGATTATCAATGCTCAGTGAAATAGCTAGAAAATCCCGTTAAAATGTGTTAGTTTAATAGTACAACCGTATCGCATGACACCGGTCCAAAATTCATGTGTTGGTGCAAATGAGGCGAGTCGAGGCATAGTTATTTCATAGTTAACGTTCATGGTAATAATCATTGTAAAGAAGCGATCAAACCGTCCTGCGCACTCACAACATAACAAATTAAAGTCTAAATTTGTAACACGATTGCATGCAGAACTGAAAATTAAAACGGGTCAATTATCAGAAGAATTTAAGAATTAGATCTAAGAATTCAATCAACATAACAATACGCATATAGCTTCCTGGAAAATGATCAAACCTATGATTACAAGATTCCATTTCCAAAGAAATCTATACTCAGTACACTATTCCTAGGAATGTCAATTATAAATTTTCGGTGTTCAGTCTTGGATAAAACCTTTGAGGTATATATTAATAAGTATTGGTGATCGCCGCATTGTATATTGGATTATTGCCAATAACATTCAGGATTAATATCGCATGTGGCGTATAATGAATTTGCATGAGCAGCCGAAAAATTTAGTCCTGCTATCAATATTTTCTGCTTTCTATAAGAAAATAATGGTAATACAGTTGCTATTGAGACCAGATAAAGTGACTACATTCATAGCAAGACTATATAAAGTGAAACTAACTGAGCATGCAGTGTAATTGGAAGTCCCCTTTCTATAATAAAATCTTAAGTCATGATTACTAAGCAGTTTTTAACGCTGTCATATACTTATATTCAGGTGAATTCCGTAGCAATAATTCGAAGAAATGAATTACTAAGAAGTTTTTAGACCAGGTATAAATAGTAGCTTTCAGAGAGCTTTCAAATAGTAGCTTTCAGGGACTCACTCGTGCAGTAAAGTCTAAAAATTTATCGTGATAACAAAATGTCATCAAGCAGCAAGTCCAGTGGGTATGTTTTTAATTGTGGCATGTTTTTGTATGTATTTATAACGATGCATCGACGAATGACTACGATGCTCACTATAGACTATCCACGCTTAGCCCTGGTTGGAATGGCTAGAAAATCCATCTCATTAGATTGTCTGAAAACTACTCTACGTGAACTTTAAAGCGTTTATAATGAGCTATGGTTTTATGTTGAGTCGCGGCCTCGCCGCACACAAATCTTTTGAAATTTTAGTTATTATAAAGCCTGGTCCTCACTTATTAGCACACAATAAAAACAAAAGACAAATGTCACAAATCGAAGAAATGCAGTGACTGAGTGTGCGACATAAGCATGATAAAGCATCGATACAAGCATAAAACTATACGAGCTATTGTAAAGCTATGGTAGGACAAAAGCAAATTCAAAAGAAAGTTCTTTTCGTTTTCTCTTCCTAAACCTCTGAGGAAAAGTTACCTTTGTTATGTTTCTTATGCTTATGTCGCACTGGCGAGGACTAGGCTTAATATTTCAACAGTACCGGTTGTCTGAGTGTTCTTGGAGGCGGCGTTACCAAGAATTCATTGCATTCACCGCGTACACAAGTCACAAGGTAGTAACAACGTTAGCCACTTTTTCCAGAAGATATCTTTCATGCCTTGACTATATGCCTAAGTGAGATGAGGGGCAGCCTTTGGAGAAGGTATTAAATATATAAAGTGAAACTAAAGCATGTAGTGTAATTGGAAGTCCCCTTTCTAATAAAATCTTAAGTCATGATTACTTGAAGCTTCACAATCCTGGTCAACGGCAAACGGCAAGGTCGAAATTTCTTGACAGTATTTACGTCTAATTTTGTACGTTTTAGATTTTCTTTCTTAAGTCTTAATTTTGGTTGTACAATAAAGTTTTGAATAGTCGAGAATTTAGTTGCTATTTTCCCCCTATTTTAACTTTCTTTCTTTGCCTGGCGTTTGCCGTTTCACGTTTAAGCTCTCTAATTTACACTTTTTTGGTGTTTGCACAACACTCAGAAATTTAGAGTGTACCTTTGTTACGTTTCTTATGCTTATGTCGCACTTGCGAGGACTAGGCTTAATATTTCAACGATACCGGTTGTCTGAGTGTTCTTGGAGGCGGCGTTACCAAGAATTCATTGCATTCACCGCGTGCACAAGGTAGTAACAACGTTAGCCACTTTTTCCAGAAGATATCTTCCATGCCTTGACTATATGCCTAGGTGAGATGAGGGGCAGCCTTTGGAGAAGGTATTAAAGGTGCAACTACAGTATACACTGTGATCATTAACAATCATGCATGCAACGAAGGAAATTTTAGTCTTCTTGAACATCAATTTCAGAAATACATATATGTACGTCTTATCGTGCCCCTTTTTCGCTTGACTATTGTCTTTTTGTTCAAAAAATACTATCTTTCCTCAATTACAGTGTTGTAGAAGACTGGGCAGCGAGGCGGAGCCTGCTTTTTATTTCTGAGGGTGGGCTGAGCCCTCTTCTACTTATGATAAATGATAGATCATTGAGGGCTCTATATTCAAACGTTCGAGTAACGCTAATCATAGATCGAAACGCATAAGTTGTTTTAAGCTTTACTTTTTTTGTTCTCTTTATATTTGTATTATTATATAATAAATTAATGGTATAAATCTGATAATAAATGTAGATCATGTTGTATATTTGGCAGAACCAAGTATATTGTCGTTCTACCGAGTAATAAAAAATTAAAGAAAAGAATTTATTAATTGGTTGATATATCTCTTGTGGTGCATATGTAAAGTCACCGCTCTGCACGTATGTTTTATTGCTTTCACGATTTTATTTAATATGTACTCATCAAAGAAGTCCCCCTCTCAAAAACAACAACAAAATAGTTCTACAGCGCTAATAATTCGATTATAAATACTTTTTCTTGTCCTTACCTTGTCTTAATGGTGGATCTGCTGCTATCCTCTCTTCGCAATCGTGCATTTATATGTTTGTAACTTGTACGTTCTAGTAATGTATGCAGTAGCGTATTATAGTCATATGGTAATATTATTATCATCAAGTTATCATAGTTATTATTATTATTATAATTGTTATTTTTATTGTTAAATATTCATTTATTTTTATTTTCTACCTACTGTTCAAAACCTATTTCGATGGATTTTATCCCCCCACTTCAGATTGCCGTAACTGCCTCCAGCGTGAAACTCTCCTCCATGTCGTTCCCGGCTGCGTGTCTTATCTTGACAGATTCACATGGCGCCATGACTCTGTCCTAAATATTCTAGCAAAAACCCTCTTGCCCGTGAATGATGCAAAAGTCTATGCTGATCACACTGGTTATAAGAGTCCATCAATAATTATTGGAGATGAATATTGTCCATGCAGACATGCTCCTCTTGACTTCACGGAACACTTTGTATGTGGCTGCATTAACTGTTGCCGGCATGACTCTGACCTGGAAAATAGCAGTAACTGGAAAAAAAAAGAAAAGTACTGTAATCTTAAGTAAAGGGACTGAAAGATGATTATAAATCAGTTATTTTTGTCAATATATCTATGATTTGCTTAGGTGTTTTTGCTAATGACAGTATATCCTTACTATGTATGTTTGATAAGCTAGGTTTCGACAAAATGGAGCAAGATTTCTGTGTAAAACGTATGACGACGATCGCAATCCGAACAACTTATTATATATTTTGTAGCAGAAACAAAGAATGGAAAAACTCTGATCTTTTATCTTCTTTATATAGTCCTTCAACCTGATTCAAGTGTTCGGTTATAAATTACCTATTAGTTGGTGAGATTTATAACTTATTATCATCATTATTCTTATTATTATTATGATTTTGTTGTTATCATGCTCCAATGGCTCTTTATATGTGGTCGAGCTCACTGTTGGTTACGAAACAAATCTCGAGAATAACGTAAAGCGGAAAAAGCTAAATATGGAGAACTAGTAAAGCAGCTAAATCACGATTTCAATGAAGCAAAATTTGTAAATCTTTCTATGAGCTCCCCAAGTATTTTTGCACAAGAGTGCTCTTCATTCCTAGAAATGTTATAGATAATGTTGGTCTTGACACAAAGCACCTATAGAATGATGAATATTGCCATATATTTTCTGCCGCCGAAATAAGGAATGGGAAAGACCAGACTTGTTAACTATTAAAATATCTGATTGTCTTGTATATATATTTGCATGTATTTTGTTTGGGGTTTTTTTGAAGGGGGGGGGGGTGTATTAATTCATAGTGGTGATTCAAATAGCCAATTGTAAGTTACACTATTTAGTGAGATTTACAATTGTATATAATATATAAGAAAATCAAATAAATAAAGTTTTCATTCTTTTAGCCACAGTCTTTGCTGATGTTTCGTTTGTAGTGTATCAGCCGGGCGCAAACCATGCACCAAGGGCATCAAACACTCAAGTCAATTATTCTGTTCACGCTCTAACAACCTTCCTTAGAATTTGTTCAGATCCAAGCATGCAGATCTTTTGCGTTTCTGTAACAGAAGTTCTCTCTGATACTCTCTTAATGTTTTCAATCATCCCCTTTTTTATTGTACCAAGTGCACCGGACTACCACAGGGATCACTTCAGTTCTCATATGCCACATTCTCTGTATTTCTAGTTCTAGGTCTAATTTGTACTTACTTTTATTATCAGTGTTCCATTATTGCAATATTTCTATCTGATGGGACAGTCATATCAATCAGTTTACAAGTGACATTTGTTAAATCTTTCACTACGATATATATCTGGTCTGTTCCCTGTTATAGTTCTGTCAGTATTGACTGCCATATCCCATAGGATAGTAATGTTCTGGTCTGTATAGTGCATCACAGTCTCAGGCTTGTGCTCATACCATTTGCTTGTAACCTCGATATCGTAGTCTTGACAGATTCTCCAGTGGAGATATGCCGTAGCCTTATTATGCCTGGTAATGTACTCAGTTCTAGCTAATACCTCACATCCCTATAGGATGTGATCTACTGTCTCTTCATGTTGAGAACACATTCTGCATTTACTCTCCACTTGCTGGCCACATATTGCTTTTTAGTAGTTTCAAGTGTTTAATGGATTGGTCTTGAGCTGCTACTAGTAGTCCCTCTGTTTCTCCTTTCAGGTTACTTAATAACCATTTGTTGGTGGTAATGGAGTCTACATGAGGCTTCTCTAGGATCTTTAGATACTGGCCATGTAATGCTTTGTTTTTCCACTTTTCTTCTTTCAATGATTTTATCTTGGACTTGAACACATGTTTTAGGGATATAGGGATAATTATTATTATTATCAATAATATCAAATTCTCATTGACGTTTTCCTAGAGGTGGTAAAAGCTTTCCTCACGATATCAAGACGCAGTCAGGGCTCACCAGTCTGTACAACCAACGTGTTGTAAGTTCTCAGCCAGTTGAAAGACCTCTAGCAGGATCCAAGGGCGGTCAGTTTGGAACAATTGGAGTCAGTGCTGCAAACGCTGCTGGAATTGCGACATCGTACTCTGGGCAATCAGATCGTGCCACACATTCCGGAAGCTTGGTAACGACAAGTGATGGTCGTCAGTATTTGGTCCACAAAGGAGACGGCTTTGGCAAAAGTAGCGACACAGTGGTCGTGGATGCCAAGCACATGAGCAGTAACTGGGTACACGCTGGACCAAGGCAGGATGTCGGTGGAAGAGCATCGGTCAGTGATTATGTGAAAGCTGGAGGGAGCAACTACCATTTGAGAGGAGGCAATTGTCACAACGCAACCCGTGACATGCAAAACCTTGGGAGACAAGATGATGGATGTAGTCTACAATAAACATCGGGATGTTGCTACGTTTTGGTTCATAGTTACGAATCTTTAATTAATAACAGCCATGTCTTTAATTACATTTTGATTTACAGTTTGCTACATTACTTTTTTTGATTAATTTAGCAGCACTAAACAGTATTTTCACTAGAACTGCATGATTTCTTTCTCATTTACGTAATACGAATAAGGAAGTGGAGTACGTAATTTGTCCGGTCACGAAAACGACCAAACTTTGGCAAATGAATCTGATTGGTTCATTTTAGTCTGTACATGCAGCTAATTCATTCAAGGTTGTCCTTCCAAAAGTGTAAACTGTAAACTATGAGCGCGCAATGGATGACGGCTTACTGCTTATCCTCTAAACTCGGAATTATTTCTTTCATACAGCATCGAGGGCACATAGGAAACTTGCTACGGCAAATTTGTTACAAAGGCAATTCCTGTACGAGTATCAGGGCCTGCAACAACAACAGCAACAACAATAGTTTATTTGTACCTTTTAGTGCCTTTATTTGTACCTTTATTTACAAAAAACATAGAATAAATTTTATAATAGAGAATTAAAGAAAATAAATAGGTACTAGCTTTCAGAAATAACCCTAGCTAAAAATGCCTGAGAGCTAGATTGCCAAGAATATTTAACATTATAGTTAAGGGAGCACATATTTTAAATTTATGATTTATGAACAAAACACAGACACAACAAAGCAATAACAAGAACAAAAATCTACCATTTAAAGATCTACTAAAGACAGACAATTTCATATTACAGTTTATGAAATTGTCAGTTATGATAAAGATAGCAAGGCTTAGTGAGAAAAAGCAAGAAATTAGTATTTGCTTATAAAATCATTTTTTAATTTGTTTTTAAACTTTCTTAACGAGAATAATTTAATTTCTTCGGAGATTGAATTCCATATTTTTGGGCCTCGAAATCTGATATTGAAAAGCCCATAATTTGTTCTTGCTTTAGGCACATAAAAAGACTGCTTTGCAGCGGATCTTGTATTATAATTATGTACTTCATTAACTGTTATAAACAAAGTATTGAAAATGGAAGGTAAAAGCTTCTTTTTAAACTTAAACATGAAAATTGCAATACTTAAGGTAACAAGGTCGAATAGTTTAATAATATTTCATGACTTAAATATAGGACTTGAATGCTCATCAAATTTTGAAAATGTGATAATACGCATAACCTGCATAAACAATAATCTATTATCGATCATCCCTTGCGCTCTTATAGTTCGCAGTTTACGCTTTTGGCACAGTTTAGCAAATAAGCAGTAGAGCCACTCAGCAGTGCAACTAATCCCCCTATTTGTATGCAGTTGACTGGCCAGAATAATGGCGGAATAGCCAGTTCAGTGTTTCCCAGTGAACTCTAATACAACTGGAACGATAACTCCTATGTTTTCGTCCTGTGATTGGATGAAGCCAAATTTGAAGCAAAAGGCGGGAACCGCGCGGGGAAAATGGCTTGTTCGAAAGGACTGGGGAAAGTTACGAGGAGTGAAAAGTTTGTTTTTGAGCGAAAATATGCTTGAAAAATGAGAATTTTTATCGCAAGACTTCAATTTTAAAGATTCGATCCTGGTTTTCTGGATAGTCCTGACTGTTCTACATTTGGTTACGGAAAAAATTGAGGGCTATCAGTTTTTTACTCTGGAAAATGACGAAAGTTTCAACGTGCCGAAGCAAACTACGAAGCAAACTACGCTCTTCAACTCAAGAATATATTGCTTTAAAACATGTCAACTCTTCCAAAACTTATCTTGTGCTAAAGTCCAGGTATCGTTGTTTATTTTGAGCTTTTGGTCTTTGCTGTAGCCCTTCTAAAACGTGAGTAAATCGAGGTTTTCAAAGTGGTGTATTTGTATGGTTGATTTAAAAATACGTACAAAACTAACATTTTTCGTCAGATAGCATTAGTTTTAAAGCTTTAAACTTCGGTTACGGATAGTTCTTGGCAGCCTCTTCCATCTAACTGTTAAAACTCGAGAGGTAACAGTTGTTTAAAAAAGATATTTCGTGACAAAGTTTTCGCCGAAACTGTTTTTCATTTTTAGCAGCCAAAAAATATTTTAAAACCTTACTGGACGTCCTAGAAAGTTGAGGTACATGAAATTTCAATCTATCTAGAAAATATTTAGCACCTAACTGGCTCTAAAACACGAAGTTAAAGGGTCGAAAAGAGCTTTTGAAAATAGGTCATATTTTCGCGGCGTGACGTACATGGCGGCCTTCAATTTGGCTTCAAAGATGGCGGCCAAGTTATCGTTCCAGTTGTATTAGAGTTCACTGGTGTTTCCATAGATCAGAAATGGCAATTGAACATGCGTAATGCGACATGCGCGGCTACACAAACTTCAATTAAGGTTACGACCCGAGTGGCCCTTCTGTTGATTTTCTATTCTGTGGTTTTGGAAAGACATCCTTTGAAATAGTTATATTTCCATGTAAACAGGTTAAAATCAGTTGAAGCCGCTAGCAGCTGAGAGGTACTGGTCGCGTGATTGCATGCAGTAGGTTGCTGTTTCGATTCCCAGCACGTCCTTGTTTTGCTTTTCATTTCTTTCAAATAATTATAAAAAGCATTGACATAATCACAACAAAATAATGATGACAAAATATGGTTATGTTACTTTACAAGCATGTAATTTTTAAATTTAGTGCATTAATATCACAATCAAAGTTAGGAAGTTCAAAAAAACGCATATTCATTGCAAGCTTATTGTCGTATTATAATAATTATATAAGGAGAAACTTCCGTAATGGTTTACAGTCACAATACTGAAATTGCTCAAATGACAACACAGTCATTTTTCTCCGCAGAAATGTCTCAGCTTAAGGAGTTTTTCGTATTGTAATGTGGACACGAAAACCACTGTGACATACATGCACACTCTGATTCTTCTTATATTCCAGGACACACCAATTGTTTCGTTTAATGGTACTCTTAATCATAGCAGGACTAACTCCGTCCGGGCTACGCTCGTATTCGTCAACAAATTCTTGCAGTATCGCCTCAGAATCCTCACCCACGACTTTGATGCTCATTTCAGAAAGCATATTCCCACCAACGGCCGAAATGCCAAAAGAGAAGACATACCCAAACCAACGACCCACTTGACGTGAACTAGAAACAAAGAATAAAAGTTCATCTTTCGATTTCATCATGTACTTTGAAAAATTTGTGTACCAATCGTCGCTATCTAGAACGATGTGACTGGTTTTTGCTCTTGCGATATTTTGATTGTTGGCAACCGAAGCCATGCTAACACCAAGCAACTCTGACACCAGCCTTAAGATTCTGAAATGGAATTTTAATCCGCGCAACTTTGTCACCCAGTTAATCTACTGCCACTACAATATATGTTAGGCGTGTCGAACCAAGGAGCTATTTACATGAGCCCTTGCAGGGGGGAAGGGGTACCACCGTCGCAAATAGCATTTAATTAATGTTTTCCATGCAACTCGTTATCTTCATCATAATTATGGTATCTAAAATCAATGACAATGTGTGGCACGGTGACTAAATTTCGGAACAACAACGGAATGACAATGGAGTATGCTGTAGAACTCTCCCCCACCAAGGTTGTTTTTTAAGTAACAAAACGCAAGCGAGTTTGTAAAGTTTACTACAATTGAATAGAATTTTCTCTGTACATATTCAGTGAAGTTTCAAAATAATTTCGAAACCAATAGGTCCAATTCGAAACCATTCTTTCCTGAGCTTTCAAGCGGTATCCGGTTTTGACTGTAAAAATAATGAACAAGGGAAGATGTTATATGTCTCTGACCTCCAGTGGGGCACAAAATTCGCTTGTTTGATCAAACCACTCTCTCCGCCGCCACCCTTCAACAGAGCTAGGTTCACGCATTTCTTAAGCCTTCAACAGCGCTTTAAGATCATATAGCTTCCACCATGTGGCCACTGAAAAAAAAACCGAAACAGATATTCCGGTATCCGGAAACCTTTGTATTTTGTATTTCTTGATCATTTTCGACAGCTAAATTTCATGATTTCAGCCATATATTTATTGTGGCGATAATAGTGTGGCACAGCAGAGTGCTAAAAAAGATACGTTAATTGTTGTATCCTCATGTGGACTATAAGTATGTTCTAGTACTATGAAATCACGTTAATGTGTCGAATAGCTTCTTTTCAGTATATAGCTGGTATATATTGGGGTACATTACCGTACCATAATAACGCCATTATGCGATGGCGTGATTATGGTGATATAATATGTTTGGGCGGCGTATGTATTTCGTGATTATTAGAGTTCGTTGAAATGTAAAATTTCCATATATTGTTATATATTTGTAATTGAATTCACTACTTGTACAGTTTGTGTACATTTGCGCTTATATTTGTTTGTAATAGCATAGTTGACCGGGTTTCTTTTGTTTTTACCGGGTCGATTAGTTAATGATTACTAACTAATCGCCCGCTACAGCAGATTAGCAACCTCGTTCCCAGGGCCTTTTAGAGTGAGGGGAAAGGCCCTGGCACCGGCTGGCTTTCAAAACCACGAATCGTGGTTTTTGAATAAATTAACGCGATAACTGTATATGCGATTTTTTTCCAAAATGACCGATAAATCGAATTGTTTAGAAAAAAACACGTAATGCAGTGCCTTAGTAAGGCGTTAATTCTTACGCGTAGTTTTTTCTTCACGCAGATATACAATTATACGGTTTTAGATAAATTAACTGAGTGAGGTTATAGACCAGTGAAATTGCAGAAGTTAGCAGCCGGTGCCAGGGCCTTTTCCCTCTCTCCATTTTAGAAAAGGCTCTGGGATCGAGGTTGGGCGATTAGTTCTAATCGCCCGCTCGGCGGTTATGGATGGTCAAACATGCAAGTGATTACATTCGACACAACACAACACTATTCAAATCTTTGGAACTCCCTCATATTTATACGCGCCACTTACGCTGATATATTCAAAGTGTTATTATTCTCACAGGAGTTTGAACAATTAGTAAAAACAAATTATATGCTTGGAAACCCTTGTCAACTATGCTATTACAAACTAATAGCATGGCTTTTCGGGAGGTTAATGATTAAAAGGCCCTTACCCTCGGGAATTCCACCAACCTCCATCGGGCTACGGGCCATTTAATCACTAATCTCCCTCAAGCCATGCTATTACTTATAATAAACTTCATGCTCTTATTGTCCTTGCAGATCAGGGTTGGTAGATTCCCTGCATAAATAAGCCAAACATTTAACAATGCTCATTGTTTTCCTTTGTATTTGCCTTTTGTTCTCTTTGTTATTTCGATGGTACTAACGACGGTTTGGCTTATTTATTCATAAAATCTACCAACCCTATTGCAGATACTCAAGTTCAAGGCTATATTATAAATGCTGTATATCAGTGGTCAAAGTTATCAAAATGAAATGTAAAATTTCATATCATTAGTTCATATCATTAGCGTCAGGATTTCTGCTACCTTCGAAGGATTAGCCTAGAGATGGTATAAAAGAGTGCAACGATGGTGAAAAGGACCAAGTATTGTTATAAAAGATGGCACACGGGTGGCTTTGCACATTTGGCTCCTGAAGCCAACCAAATGCGGTTGCCTGTGGACAACGACATCAAATCGGCTGCCTTCGTCGCCTGTTTTCTAACTCCACCACCTCTGGTTCGAATTATAGGGGAGGGTATAGAACCGGCCCCCAGACCATAAGTCCTAAAACCCTGTATCTTCAAATCAGACGATCAAGACTATAGTATCACCGATTTACATATATATGCGGCATGCTCTTTTGTGGAATTAAAGATCAAAATATAATTTGCCTGAGCATTTATGCAATCAGCGAGCAACATTTCCATTATTGGTTATTGTCTCTATAGTGCCTCAGCAATTATGGTGTCCTTCGAAATTAGCTTTCTTTTTTGTTCAATGATATATCTTGTACGCCTAGCTGGTCCATTGGTCATTACATTTCGAAATGCATGTTTGATCAGAATTTACAAGGTCTTCTCCGAGTATACAAGAAGGCTGATTTCAACACACATTTGTTTATCAAATGTTTTACTAACAAAAACATGGGATTTTAAAATTCGTAGCATCAGAAACCTACTGTATGCTCAATTTCTGATCTTAAAAATAAAATCTAACTCAAAAGCAACTTCAAGATCTTGCTCGACCGAGTACGATTCAATATTATTTGAATAAATCCAAACAAAAGCTCGCGATTTCGCTATATACTTATAATAATTCGTACCCGAGACAAAAGCGTAGGGGTTTGTGAAAAGGGCAGGAATTGAACGATAGCTCGTTGACTTGAGACATTTTAGCTACATGTTTGCTAGCACGCACTTGCAACTTAGTTTAAATTGTCTAAGCGGGGTTTTTTCTAGCCTACAATTAATCCATAAACATGGCCAAAACGAAAATAAGTCGGAGCTAGGGAATTATCGTTTAGCTGCGTTGTTTATTTACACCACTTTGCCTTGACCACCAGACCACGTTGGCTACTACACTCGCCATATACATATTTTTAAACCTCATGAATAATTCACAAGCAAAATACAAAGAGAAATCATGAACCGTATCGTTTCTATATATTTGATATAGCCTTGCGCCAAATTTCTTGTTTGATTTTTGCAGTTTAAACAACACCAATGTCCAAAATTTCGATGATAGTGAGTGTATGGAATGATTCACTTTAGAAGCAATATACAAACCGCGGAATTCGGTTTATATCAGATCTATTAACACTCGGCTTCGCCTCGAGTTTATAAATCTGATATGAATCTCCTCCACGGTTTGTATATATTACATATATATATATTACATATATATATATATTACATATATATATATTACATATATATACATATATATATATATATATATATATATATATATATATATATATATATATATATATATATATATATATATATATATATATATATATATATATATATATATATATATATATATATATATATATATATATATATATATATATATATATATATATATATATATATATATAGGGAGAGAGAGAGAGAGAGAGAGAGAGAGAGAGAGAGAGAGAGAAGAAAAGACAAACTTGAATTACTTCATAAATTTTATTCACTACAATATTATGAAAATCGCGTTTGTTATTGCTTCTAGAGACACTTGAGAAATTATATATTTACATGGTTAGCGTTGGTGAGATGTTAGGTTTAGAATTACAGTAAAGACGGATATCTATTGGCTAGAGAGGAGGAATTTCTTCCGATGTCTGCAGGCAGACAATAGTTCATTTCTAGAGTTGAGCGAGCAGAGTTCTGGATGGTATATGATTATAAATTTCTCGTGCAAGCATAGATTGCAACGTTTAGTAATGTTTGAGTAACTCCTACATTTTTTAATAATGTTCCATTTGAGCGAATAGTCAACGTTCAATTCCTTTAGCTGCCATATGTGTTTGCTGAGCGCGGTTGAATGTCTGTGTTCGGCATTTCTGAATGAGTTAGTGTGGTTGTTATATCTGGTTTTAAAACTTCCCTCCGTGTGTCCGACATAGCTTTTCTCATCACCGGTGTCTTCTCTTTTCACGATCGCTTGATAAACAACGCTCTCGGTTAGGCATTTACCAGATAGCGGACAGGAATCTTTCTGTCGGCAGTTGCATTCTTTGGCGTTGTTGGTTTCTGGTTGAGTGTGCTTTGCGATAACTGATTTGTTGTGGGTGGAAATGAGGTTGTGCATGTTTGGCATGCAGCTGTAGCTCAATTTAAGGGTATTCCTGTTGAGTATTTTGTGTAGGGGGTGGCTTAGTGGGAAGCACTCGTCGATTGCTTTCAGGAACTTGTGGCCGATATTGGTGGCTACATTTGCGCTATATGGGGGATTAAACCATATTACTTTTCTCGAACGGGTGCGTTTTTGCTTTGGTGTTTCTGGGTCGTAATGAAGCTTAAATTCGTATCCGCTCTTTGACAAGGCATCTTGGTATGGTGGACATGCTGCTTCAAAGGACTGCTTATCCGAAGATATATGTGATAATCTGCGATTGATTGCTTCGGGAATTCTACGTAATACGGATGGTGGATGGTTGCTTTGGCAATTCACGTACTGTGGGGTATTTCCAGGTTTCATGTAGGGTTTGTAGGATGTGGAACGTAGGTCTAATGTAACATCCAGGAAGGTCTAATGTAATATCCAGGAAACAATATTATAGTGAATAAAATTTATGAAGTAATTCAAGTTTGTCTTTTCTTCTTCTCTACACGCTCTACTACGGTATTGAGCACTCTATTTATATGATTCAAAACTGGATATTTGTCTACTTCGCTCCTTTATTGTTGAGCACTCTACGAATTAATATGGATCCCGTCAATCTTGGATACTCCACGAAAAATATACCCACCGCACAACCTAGAGAATACTCGAAACGTTTGCTCGAAAAAACCGAATCCTTCCTGCGACGCGTCAGATGGAAAGCGTATCATTTCCTAAAACCTGCCACTAAATATCACCCTACCAACAGAGACACATTTGGATTCCATACAACGACATCCCCGCCGCCAATCAAAGAACTAGACCAATTTGAAGATAAAATGCTCACAATTATTCAAAACATTGAATTCAAAAAAGTCGATAACACATTTCAGAAAGACCTAGCACAGGACTTGACCAGGATCAAGAACGATGACAAGCTCCTCATAGCCGCCGACAAGACGACAAATTTTTATCGATTGGATACCTCCGCCTATAACAAGTTGCTCGACAATGCCATCACAAAAGTTTATAAGAAAGCCCCACCGAATAACGCACGCAAAATAATTTCCGAAGAGAAAAAAATAGCACAGAAGCTCGGCCTAGACAACCGTATTGATTCACTGGCAAATAAGGACTCGTTTATAACGTTGAAAGATCACAAACCGAACTTTGACAACAATCCAACCTGTAGGCTGATAAACCCATCAAAATCGGCATCATCAGCAGACAAATCCTTCAAAGGATCAATCCCGAAATCGTGAAATCTACAAAATTAAACCAATGGAAAAACACAAATTCCGTCCTTGAGTGGTTTAATAACCTGGCAGATAAACCTGCTCGCCCTTTCATCAGTTTCGATGTAGTGGACTTTTACCCATCAATTTCGGAAGACTTACTTAAAGAAGCCCTAGAGTTCGCCTCCTTGTACGACGCGATAACAGAAGAAGAGAAATCCATCATTGTGCAAGCAAAACAGTCCCTACTTTTCAACAGAAATTCAGCATGGTCTAAGAAGCAATCCAGCTCGCTCTTCGACGTAACCATGGGTAGCTTTGACGGCGCCGAGACATGCGAACTAGTAGGTTATTTCCTGCTATCCAAAATAACACCTGTGTGCGGCAATGACATCGGCCTCTACAGAGATGACGGCTTAGCAGCATTCAATAAACCGCCAAGAGAAATCGAAGCAATCAAGAAGCACATTTGCAAAGTATTTGGCGACCATAACCTCAAGCTTACCATTGAAGCGAATAAGAAATGCGTGAACTTCCTGGATGTTACATTAGACCTACGTTCCACATCCTACAAACCCTACATGAAACCTGGAAATACCCCACAGTACGTGAATTGCCAAAGCAACCATCCACCATCCGTATTACGTAGAATTCCCGAAGCAATCAATCGCAGATTATCACATATATCTTCGGATAAGCAGTCCTTTGAAGCAGCATGTCCACCATACCAAGATGCCTTGTCAAAGAGCGGATACGAATTTAAGCTTCATTACGACCCAGAAACACCAAAGCAAAAACGCACCCGTTCGAGAAAAGTAATATGGTTTAATCCCCCATATAGCGCAAATGTAGCCACCAATATCGGCCACAAGTTCCTGAAAGCAATCGACGAGTGCTTCCCACTAAGCCACCCCCTACACAAAATACTCAACAGGAATACCCTTAAATTGAGCTACAGCTGCATGCCAAACATGCACAACCTCATTTCCACCCACAACAAATCAGTTATCGCAAAGCACACTCAACCAGAAACCAACAACGCCAAAGAATGCAACTGCCGACAGAAAGATTCCTGTCCGCTATCTGGTAAATGCCTAACCGAGAGCGTTGTTTATCAAGCGATCGTGAAAAGAGAAGACACCGGTGATGAGAAAAGCTATGTCGGACACACGGAGGGAAGTTTTAAAACCAGATATAACAACCACACTAACTCATTCAGAAATGCCGAACACAGACATTCAACCGCGCTCAGCAAACACATATGGCAGCTAAAGGAATTGAACGTTGACTATTCGCTCAAATGGAACATTATTAAAAAATGTAGGAGTTACTCAAACATTACTAAACGTTGCAATCTATGCTTGCACGAGAAATTTATAATCATATACCATCCAGAACTCTGCTCGCTCAACTCTAGAAATGAACTATTGTCTGCCTGCAGACATCGGAAGAAATTCCTCCTCTCTAGCCAATAGATATCCGTCTTTACTGTAATTCTAAACCTAACATCTCACCAACGCTAACCATGTAAATATATAATTTCTCAAGTGTCTCTAGAAGCAATAACAAACGCGATTTTCACCTGACGAATGTGGCAAGCCTTGCTTGCCATACGAAACAATATAGTAGTGAATAAAATTTATGAAGTAATCCAAGTTTGTCTTTTCTTCTTCTCTACACGCTCTACTACGGTATTGAGCACTCTATTTATATGATTCAAAACTGGATATTTGTCTATATATATATATATATATATATATATATATATATATATATATATACTATATGTAATATAGTAATAACCGTTGGCAGAGTGCTCAATGGTAGACCAGAGCATATTATAGTAAAAAAATCAAAGAGTCAACAGTTGTGACCAGACATTTTATTACTGTCAGTTTCGTGCCACACAAATAGTGCGGTACTCTTCAGATAAAATTGCCTAATGACTAAGTTTAATATATACAAGGGATTACATACAAATGTCTAAGCTAACTCAAGGCTCCTATTTGCCAGTTTGAATTTTAACCGTTTATCTGAAACATTATACTATATATGTTAAAAGGTTAATTGATTGTTAAATCATGTTTTACGGCATGCGTTAGGCGAGTTGTTATTACCTTGGCCTTACATCCAACGCATTCAAAACAAGATTCGCCAACCATAAAACGTCATTCACCAACGTAAAAAAGAAACACGCTACTGAACTTAGTAAGCATGTCTGGCAACTTAAAGATAAACATATTGACTATAAAATCAAATGGGAAATTATCAAGCAAGCAAGCCCCTACAACAACACTTCCAACAGATGTAACTTATGCCTTTGGGAAAAGTATTTCATCATTTGCCATCCATCTCTGGCTACTTTGAACAAAAGAAACGAGCTGGTATCATCCTGCAGACATGCAAACAAATATTTACTCAGGAATTTCGTGACATAATTTATATATATTTTAACACGTACTTAAACTAACCACTAATGTAATAACAACTCGCCTAACGCATGCCGTAAAACATGATTTAACAATCAATTAACCTTTTAACATATATAGTATAATGTTTCAGATAAACGGTTAAAATTCAAACTGGCAAATAGGAGCCTTGAGTTAGCTTAGACATTTGTATGTAATCCCTTGTATATATTAAACTTAGTCATTAGGCAATTTTATCTGAAGAGTACCGCACTATTTGTGTGGCACGAAACTGACAGTAATAAAATGTCTGGTCACAACTGTTGACTCTTTGATTTTTTTACTATATATATATATATATATATATATATATATATATATATATATATATATATATATATATATATATATATATATATATATATATATATATATATATATATATATATATATATATATATATATATATATATATATATATATACATATATATACATACATACATACGCAAGTGTTGTTTTTCGACAAAAAAGAGAGTGCTCGATACACAGCCGTAGAGCGGGATATAAATACAACCTATGTGAGCGAAACAATAACATTTTACTGCCCCCCTGCATATATTAAACGATCATCGGCAAACTGTCGCGTTGAGCTCGGTTTTCTGTGCTGCCGAACAATACAAGACCAGTCAAAGCCTTTATGGCATAATTATGGCTATGTGCCCAGTTGTTAGCACATAGCCGCTTTATTGTTTTAATCAATTTTTAATAATTAACAAGCAAAATTATTAATTAATGACTATACAACATTTATAGCACAGAAAAGGTGGGGTATTACTAACGCCCACCACACATAACATATCTATATAAGTTCTACATAAAGCTTTCAAAACAGGGAGGAGGGTGGGTAAAATTTCTTTCGTCTAATTTCTTGATGTGCACTGCAGCCCTCGTGGAATAGGAAAGTAAAGGTGACCCGTTTCACCACCAATAAATACCGGATCTTCAAATCACATGATTATACTCAAATTAACTCACGCGCGCAAATAACCTATTTCGCATAATTACTTCCAATTATAAATTATTACGGGAAGCAATAAAAACTCTTATTGCCGTGGCAATAAGCCCCTTTGTTCGAAAACACAATAGAAATTATGTAGAACTTTGGTTAAAGAAATATTTGTAATGTTTTAAGTGTATTAATCTCTGTCACCTCATATGGTTTTGTACAAGTAGTCTTATTATTAACATTTTTAACTGGTTGATTCAGTGTAATTAGCTACTGCAACTACTTCAATTCCGCCAAAAAGAGTTGGGATTTGGATAATAATGAACATTTATGGCGAAAATTCACAGCTCATTAAAATTCTATTATGCGGCAAAAGACGACGATTGGATATATGACAAAGCCGAAACCTATATTCGCCTGGGCAGAAGTGCCCCAGCGAGTAATTACTCATGTGGAACCATCCAAATTGTGCACACACACACTTTCTCGCCAAGACGTTAGTTGTGCTCGAATTAGGTTTTTATTAATGTACAGTTTAATTGAATATTACGGTTTTATTGTGCAGTTCGTTTCAATTAGTGTATATAGCTTTAGGTAAAATCAGTTTCTACATTTGTTTAAAGCCTTGAAAGTGTACTATCCAGACCATCTGGGTCCTAATTACATACAATACAGCTCATCGTAAAACTTTTTTGTACATTAACATTGATAGCTTAATAGTAAAAGTTCTGAGACTGCCCTTGGTGATAGTATTGCTGGTTACGGTTTGGATAACCCTGTCTTTCTGATTGAACATTAGGTTGCGACATGCCATAGCCTTGCGACCCTTGTGCAGGGCCTAACCCTTGTTCACCACTCCAATGCTCTCGAGGTTGATTATCAAAACCACCACGTTGTGGTGGTGCATTCCAATTCTCGAAGCCGCCATGGTCACGTCGAAATGGTTCGTTGTAAGGTCTTGGGCCTGGTCTATTTTGAGAATTATCATAACCTCCCTGCTGATTAATTCCAGAGTAACGCCCAGGTGGACTTTCCTGTTTCACAGGGTACCCTTGTGATGACATACTGTAATCTGAACTATCATCATTCCTTCCTTTTGAGTAACTTTCACTCTGAGTTCCATGTGGGTAGGAAGGCTGCTGGTAAGCATTGCCAGGATCCCCACGTGCAGAACCTTCTGCACCAGGACCGCCTCCTTGACTGCCGCGGTCATTTCCTTGCATTTCGTGACGAACTCCACCATAGCCCCTATCGCCTCGAGGATGAGCAGGTTGATTGTAATCGTTACCAGGTAAATAACTCTGATCACCTTGGTTTCTTTGAAAATCTTGATGAGCAGGGATGCTTTTCCACTCTCGCCTTTCCACACCGTAACTATCTTCACGCCCCGCGCGTTGGTTGTTCCTTGAGTTTCCACTTGGAAATCTGCTGCCATCTTGACCAACTCCAAGACCATGGCTACCACTTTCCAGAGTATTCCTTCCCGGTTGTCCATAATTGTTTCCTTGCTCGCTTTGGGTTCTCCCATGATATGGTGGATTGTATTGCTGTCTTTCAGGACGAGCAGTCTGCATTGGCCGCTGATAGTCTTGTCGTCCTGCATCTTTGTGATAACCCGCTTGGACAGGGACACTGGGTGCTGTTTGTTGTTCGAAATGCTGTGTATGCGAGCTCGTGCGTTGAACATCACCTGTTGCAGATCTACTGACACCGTGTCTTTCACCAACACCCTGTACACTATAATTATCTCCTGACTGATCGGCAAAAAGACGTTCCGAAGAGTCATACCTTTGCCTCTTAAAATCAGTTCCTGGCTCTAGCTTTACCTGCACATCGTCGGCTGGTCGCTTTCTCTGGGATTCTTTCCAACTTTTTCCTTCTTCATTAAACTGTCTTACAAGATGTTGAGATTTTTCTTTGTTTTCTTCAATATACCAGACTTCATCAAAGATCTCACCTTCAACTGGCAACGTGAAGTTGGACTTCATCTCCATGAACGCAGATTCAGGAACGACCTTTCCGTCTCGACGCATGACACTTGCATTTCTTTGCATAAGAACAGAATTTTCGTTGACCACAACAACAGCGATACGGCGGTAACCATGAAAATTCCCCATCTTCCTGCGGCGAGCACTTCCATACACGTTTGTTTGATCCAAAATATAATTTCGATTTTTATGCTTGGCAATTTTCAACATTTCATTCAGTATTCCTGATGCTTGTTTAATAAGAGCATCCCAACGGCCATGGTAATTTCTTTTCCTACCCAAACCCATGACTTTCATTTTGACTAAAATGTTATTTGTTCCCAGAATATTGTATTTCTTTTCTGGATGCTCTTTTACGTACTTCTCCAGCCAGGTTGTCTTGCCACAAGATGGTAAACCAACCATCATAAGCACTTCACATTCTCGACGATCTCTTGGTGCAGGCGGAGGGGCACTCAGCATATGAGGCGGTAGGTGTTGTATGAAGTAAAAACCGTGGACAGGCGGGAAATATGGAGGAAATGCTCCAAAATTAGCAACAAATCTCATATTCTTCACCGAAACATGGGGATAAAATACTTTACCATCTGCTTCAGGACCCAGCCGAAACGCTACATCCAGATATTTTCCATTCTTGGCGAAAAATATTGCTTTAGGGGTGGAATCTAAATCCATATAACATGTAATCACATCATCTGTGCTGTATGGCTCTCCATAATGGGAAAACTTGTTGTTAACGGAAGATCTACCAGTTCCTCCGTAGCCATAAGACAATGGTGCTTCACCAACAGCGAGAGTCGAAGAATCAATTGACCAACCAACCCTCATAACATGAGGTTTGCTCTCTGTGTCCGGCATCTGAACCTCCAATTTCTCTTGCACACGCACTTCAAAACACACCTAAGTACAATATCATAAATCATATACATATACATGTACATGTACATGTACATGTACATGTACATGTACATATACATATACAAATATACATATGTATAGGTTATCATATGAGACGCGAGGTGATATGAGTTTTATCGCTCGAGAGACGATATCATATATATATACATATATATATTTGTGTGTGTGCTGAAGATTTGTAATCCAGGCATATTATGATTGTATACAAGTTCTCTGGATAAAATAATTACTTTTATTGGGCTTTCGACTCGGTTCTTCAAGCTTTCATCAGAATAATCTATTTACAGGGAATTTAAGTCTTCGCGCTTTCGTTTCTGTTGTTGTATTGGACGTGAGCATCTGATTGGTTCTTTGGTTGATTTGCAGCGTTTGATTGGTTGTTGCGGGATGCGTTGTTATGGTTGGACAATCTTGGATTACAGGAGCGGAGTCATTGATGGCAGGGGGTTGTCGGAGGTATTTATTTTTATCAGAAGAGTGTTTGAGTTGAAGGAAGGCTGGAGGAATGTCAATGTGTCTGTTTATAGAGTTCTTATCTATACTATACCATGCCTCTTTAATCTCCCGTGCATGCTAAGATTGAAACCCGACTAACAGAACACAAATACCTCCGACAACTCCCTGCCATCAATGACTCCGCTCCTGTAATCCAAGATTGTCCCACAATAACAACGCATCCAGCAACAACCAATCAAACGCTACAATCAACCAAAGAGCCAATCAGACACTCACATCGAATACAACAACAGAAACAAAAGCGCGAAGACTTAAATTGATGACGCGCCAAAGCGGACAATATTACTTATTTGCGAATATGTAGTACTTCCTGTAGAAATTCAAACGTTTATTGCAAAATATAGTACTTCTTTTGCAAATATATGGATTCATTGTTAGATAAATAAACCAATTTCAAGATGTAAACCAATAATGAAATATAAATCAGTTAATTTTGTTATATTCCGATACATAAAACAACATTGATATACAAACTAATTTTGATATATATAAAACAACATTGACATACAAACTGATTTCATAACATAAAGCAGTATTGATGTATAAACTGATCGCGTGCTCATGTTTAACACCGCTGTACACTATTGATCGCGGATTCGTGATTTTTGGTGGGAATGGCTGTTTCTCCTCGTCATCGATGTTGTAATAAATGCAATTGAAACGATTTCTTCAAACAATAGCATAGGAAATCTAACACAAGGTCAAATAGAAAGACCAACCACCAGAAGATGCGACCTAACGTCGTTACAATACAAAACTTGTTCGCAGGGACGTCACTACTGGAGACGGGGTGTGCGGGTGTAACTCCCCCAATAATTTTAAGCTGGAAAAGTTGGTCAAACTGGAGAAAAAAATTTGGTCAAAATAATCGGACACTTCTGAGCTGAAACTGCGAAAAAATATAGTCAAAACTCAAAATGCTTATAACTTATTGACCAACACGGTGCAAATTAACTGTGAATTGACAATCCGGTTTGCCAATCAACATTTTGCTTTATTTTGCGCATAAACACGAAAATAACTCTTAATATGGTTACGTTTGCACACAGTTTGAACCACCTATAGGCCAATGCCACAGGCGTTAGATATCTAACATTTTACTGAAAGTCTATAATTTGAATATATACGTATGTTATTTAGTATTGTACTGGAACTGGAAAAATATTTTCCCGAGGTCTTTTTCTAGCTAAATTCGAATAATTTGTAACGACTGTGCAGACTGCAGTAGTTTCGTTTGGGTTAAAGTTGTCCAATTGTTGAAATATCATTTTCATAAAAATGCTTTTTACAGTTTTACTGGAACTTGAAATACCAAGCACAACCCCCCTCCCCTCTCTTCAAGCATTCAGTTTCTCTTTCACGTAAGTGACGTTGTCCAAACTAAAAACTTGGAACAGTTCAAAGTTGGTCAAAATGCTCCCCAAAATTTGGTCAAAATATGACGACCCCCCCCCCCCCCCCCAATATTCATGCCTTCGTGACGTCTCTGCTTGCTTGTTTTGACTCTCGTCTTGTCCTATTGTTGAAGCCGCCATTTTTTTCCAAATATCTACTATCATGTGCACGCAATCAACATTTAATAGTGTACAGCGGTTGTTAAACATGAGCCTGCGATCAGTTTATATATCAAAATTGCTTCATGTTATGAAGTCAGTTGGTATGTCAATGTTGTTTTATATAAATATCAAAATTAGTTTGTATATCAATGTTGTTTTATATATCGAAATTGGCTAGTATATCACAAAATTAACTGATTTATGTTTCATTATTGGTTTACATCTTGAAATTGGTTTATTTATCTAACTATGAATCCATATATTTGCAAAAGAAGTACTGTATTTTGCAATAAACGTTTGAATTTCCACATGAAGTACTATAAATTTGCGAATAAGTAATATTGTCCGCTTTGGCGCATGATATAAATTCTCTGTATATATATATATATACACATATATATATATATATATATATATATATATATATATATATATATATATATATATATATATATATATATATATATATATATATATATATATATATATATGTATGTATATATAAATATATAAACTTGGCTTATAAGATTTCTTCAGACATAAAAATACACAAGGTATATTTCCTGAACTCAGATTTTGTAAACCAGGGGGGGTTGTTTTTCGAATAAACTAAAAATGGCTTGCGCACGAAATTTGAATGCTTAAACATAATTTTGAGTTGGTGGGTGAAAAATTTGTTAGGCGATCTTTTCCAGTTTAAAATTTCAGAAAAATTGGTTAAGTGTAAGCCCTTCAGCTTATCGCGCAAACTTTCATTTTATTGTAATAATTAGCCTATATGCGTTGTTAATTTGTTCTTTTTTCCTAATTTGCATATTGCCATTTCATTTTTGCTCCCTAGAGACATTTAATTAAATTTAGAACGTTTCGTAAGAAAAATTTTGTATATGGAATTTTAAAAGTTCTCGCTCTGAAACAATCGATTCGTTATTTTTCGGAAACATTTCAAAATGGTTAGACCACAATTCACTCCACAACAGAGAGCTTTTATTGTTGCTGAGTTCTATCGTAATAATGATAACGTTTACAGGGTTATCCAAAGATTTAGAGAAGTCTATCCGAACGCACGTTGTCCTTCTCGTGGAACAGTTTACAACAATGTGCGAAAATATGCCATCACGGGAACTAGCTTAAATTTAAACAAGGGACGATCTGGTCGTAACAGAACTGCAAGAAGTGCGGAAAACATTGAAGCGGTGCGCAATGCAATCGAAGAAGCGCGTGGTGAGGCTCCCGAAATACGAATTAGCTGTCGTCGAAACGGCCTTGGTTTGTCGTCTGCTACGTTCAATCGAATAACTCGCCTAGACTTATACATTTTCACCCCTATCAAATGATAAGATGGCATCAACTTCTTCCTGATGATCTTCCCCGACGATTCAGGTTTTGTCAGTGGCTTCTTGACAAGAACGAGCGCTTTCTCGACGATTTGATCATTGGTGATGAATCGGAATTTTCGCTAAATGCATCCGTAAATGCACACAATATTCGAGAATATTGTGCACTAGGAGAGCATCCTTTAGATTTCGAATATGTGCGAAACGATGATCGGCATAAACTGACGGTGTGGGTTGGTTTAATGGGAAATGGGACCATTATTGGTCCGTTTTTCTTTAGACAAAGTATCGATGGGGAGGATTATTTGAATATGATAGACGAAGAGATAGTCCCAGCATTGAGACAACTGCCACGTTATCGTGGTCGAAGAAACAATCAGTTTCGACGAATTTGGTGGGCACAGGATGGTGCACCTCCGCATAGAAGAAGGCCTCGTCACAGATCGTCTAGCGGAGTTATTTGGAGATCGCGTTATTGCATTGAATCATGTTGTCGAATGGCCACCTAGATCGCCAGACCTTACTCCACTTGACTTCTTTCTCTGGGGCTATTTGAAGAGCAAGGTTTATCAAACACCGCCTGCAAATCTCGAAGAGTTAGAGCAACGAATTCGGCACGAAATTGATACCCTTCACCAAGATAGAGCACTCGTTAGACGTGCTGTTTTTGACATGCTTCGGAGGGTGCGTGTTTGTTCACAGCGTAATGGAGGACATGTTGAGGACTAACATGCTTAGGAACTTACTCCTGAATGTCTGTAGTTAAACAGAAAGTTGCGTGTAAATGTTGAACAAAGTGTAGTAATTGTAAATTATAAATTAACGAAATGTTCCATATAAAATATTTTTCTCACGAAACGTTCTAAATTTAATTAAATGTCTCTAGGGAGCAAAAAAGAAATAGCAATATGCAAATTAGGAAAAAAGCATAAATTAATAACGCACAAGGCCAATTATTATAATAAAATGAAAGTTTGCGCGATATTTTGAAGGGCTTACACTTAACCAATTTTTCTGAAATTTTGAACAGGAAAAGAACGCCTAACACATTTTCCACCTACCAACTCAAAATTACGTTTAAGCATTCAAATTTCGTGCGCAACCCATTTCTAGTTTATTGGAAAAAACAACCCCCCCTGGCTTACAATATTTGAGTTCATGAAATTTTTTTATTGTTCTACATCACAAATATCTAAGTGATCTGCATGTGTAAAAAAATTGATACCAAAAGCTTTTTTGCAAAATTGAGAGCAATTTAAAATCTGTTCAATTTTTTTTTATACACCCTGTATATATATATAAATATATATATATATATATATATATATATATATATATATATATATATATATATATATATATATATATATATATATATATATATATATATATATATATATATATATAGCAAGAGTAATAAAAATTCCTAGTGGTACTTGTTGAATGGTTGTTTTTTCTTTTATTTAGTTATGCTCTGGTCATCCATTGGGCATTCTGCCAAAGATCTTTATAAACAATGAATATATATATTTATTATATTGTTATGGGTGTTTTACTGTAAAACTAAAACACTTGTATTTTCCCCATTTTCACCACCCATCTATATTGAATGGCTAACACATCTCATTACAAATCCATACAAAAAATTGCAGTGGTATTTATATATATATATATAAAAATATATATATATATATATATATATATATATATATAAATATATATATATATATATATATAAATATATATATATATATATATATATATATATATATATATATATATATATATATATATATATATATATATGTATATATATAGACCTCTCGCCTTATGGTGCTGGGTTGTGCCTCCCCCCCCTGATTGCTTTGTTGGTAGTTTCCGAATACATGCCGACAAATCTGTCTTGGAAAGTGATATTATCCCAAGGTCTACAGAATTAAAATCAGGGAAATGGATGAATACATGCACAATACACAACAATCTTTGTGCATGCACTTCAAAGTTTTGCAGTACTAAACAATGTGTTCTTTATAGTGCACAACAAAATGTTCTTAGTGCACAACAATATTTTCCCAATGCACAACAACATTTTCACAATGCAAAACCATAGGCCGCCCAATTCAGTGTGTAGTTGCATATAGAGATCAGTGCTTTGCTTCATACATTATTATATAAATATCCTAAGGCTGGCAACTCTTTTACAGTAATAAACTGACACATGTTAGACTTTCGCTTCAAACAAAAAAATTAACACAATTTACCGCAAAAAAACTAGATACAAATGGTCTTGGATATCTCTTCTACATTTCTAGATAGTTTTTAGACAAAAACAAGATTCAAAAATACGTAAATTTGTTCAATAAAAAGTGTTTTTGATAAAAAATTTCCGTGTAGATAGGCGGGATGCAAAGTGCCCTACAAACGTCATGCTCGGAAACGACTTCGGCTAAGCTGCTATTGGCTGATGAGCGCTCGGAAACGCCGAAGAAAAGACGAATTCAATAGCAGCCAATAGGAACTTAGATTTGCTTAGCCGAAGTCGTTTCCGAGGATGACGTTTGTAGGGCACTTTGCATCCCGCCTATCTACACGGAAATTTTTTATCAAAAACACTTTTTATTGAACAAATTTACGTATTTTTGAATCTTGTTTTTGTCTAAAAACTATCTAGAAATGTAGAAGAGATATCCAAGACCATTTGTTTCTAGTTTTTTTACCGTAAATTGTGTTAATTTTTTGGTTTGAAGCAAAAGTCTAACATGTGTAAGTTTATTACTGTAAAAGAGTTGCCTGCCTTAGGATATTTATATAATATAATGTATGAAGTGTGCGTACTGATCTCTATATGAAACTACACACTGAATTGGGCCGCCTATGGCAAAACATTTTTCTAGTGCACGGATGTTTTTGTTGATTCACCGATATATTTGTCGATTCGCCGATATTTTTTTGGTGTCTCCGATATTTTTGTCGGCGTCTTTGTATCACTTCACAAATTGTCCAATGAAGGAAATAGCACTGGAAGGAACTCTAGCATCCAATCCCATTCGGATAGTTTCATGATAATTATATATACGTAATATACCTTTCCTCTGGATACTCCACGGGTAGCTCTACCTCCAGCCCAGATATATTCAAAACCATTTTTATGAAGTGATGAACCAGATACACCATCAGATTCTATGACAAAATTAATGTCGCAGTTGTACGCATCAAGATACACTTGTTCTGCGATTAAACTCATTTCATACACGTATATGCTTCGATTTTACAACAGTGTCAGCGCCAATCCAGTGAAGTGAGTGAATTAGTGAACTCAACCAACTGAAGAAAACATAGCAGCAGTTCTTCTGAGTTATTATAGCTCAGTGTGCGAGCCCACGGTTTTTAATGAAATACTTGGTGTAAGGTAAATATAATGTATTTACAAAATGGCGGGTGTTCTAATAAAATTTCGTTTAATTTAAAAACTTCGTATGTAAAACAATTTCCCAGATTTGTTCGAAACAATATTTAAACTAAATGGCGGACTCCGACATCGAAGTTGAAGAGTTCTCTATAACTGACTATGATTTACAAAATGAGTTTTTTCCTGGAATGAAACGACGAAAGATGACCAAAGAACAAACCATGTTGGGTATCTGGGCAAGCAGAGACTCCGACGATGATGAGGACGCAGGAGATAAGAAAAAGAAGGCAAATTATAGTATGCCAATGCAATTTGTCAGTGGAGGCATTGTAAAGAACAAAGATAAAGATGCTGTAGGTAAGTAGTCATGGAAAGCAAACAAGAAGTGGGTTCAGATCGGTTGCAAAGTTTGCTGTGGGCGGAGAAAATCTTCCCCGCGCACTTTTGTACTTGTTCGCACAAATATATAATATACATACTATGCGCGCAATATTTTGCAAGAAACTGTATTTGTAGAATTGAAAAACATTCAAAATACAAAATGGCGATGTGCTTCGGATGCAAACGTCAATATGTATAGACAATTGTCAGTAGAGATCCAAATTCATTGAAACTTTGTCTTGAGAAAACGTCGTTTTGGTTACCTTTCTTAATCTTGCAGTGCATAGTCACAGTTGATATCATTATACTGCTTTAATGGCAGATTTAAATATTTTTCACTACTGCAGTATATACTATAATTATGTCTAATACATTGGCACTTGCTTATATTGTTTTGATCATTGTTTTCATAATATAAAATTTAACAGTTTTTCACTAATCATATCATTTCAACATTTTCATTGGTATTAACATTAATTTTTTGCCTCTGTCAAGTTAAAAGTTGTATTTTGTGTTTTGTCTTTGTCCTATGAATATATTAGCTATTAGGGGTTAGGTGTCAAGTGGGACATATATCCTTTTTCTTTCTCCTGTAACATTTCGTTTTCTGGTCTTTTGTTTAAGTATACATATTGTACATATGGTCAACCTATAAATAATTTGTGAATTGTGACAAATTTAACATGATAATTTAATTATTACATTAAACATGTAATATTTTATTTTTAGAGTTCTAGCTTCCAACCTTTCCATTTGTTATTTCAACACTTAAATTAGCGCCCTTGCTACTGCATCTCAAGCCACTGCAGACACTTGCTCAGGCCACTGCACACACATTTTTTATTGCAAGCATGCATATGGGTGTTTAGAGAAAGAGCTTCCGGTGTGTCACATGAAATTAGAAGTCTGGTTCAGATGCAAGCTGCATTTTCATTTTTTTTTCACTGAAGGGGTGGAAAATTTTAGTCGGGGTGCATTCTAGTGGGGTTAACAAACACTTGCTGAAGAGAATTAAGGTACCGGTAGGTTTAGGTTTATTGACATTAGGCTATATCTTGCATGGTCCATGTAAAATTGTAAAGTTAACTTTATAGTCGTAGGGTGTGTTTGTGTCATGCTGTACGACAACGAAAACGACAGCTAGGCAGCCTGGACGATAATAAGAACTAAGATTTTTTTCAAAAAAAGTCTTGTTAATTTTAATAATCATGATTATAAGAAGATATAAGAGAATTTTTCACTTTGAAATAAATATGTGATGATGCCATGCAATAAGGTCATTTTTTATATGAATAATCTAATCTGATATGTATATACAGGTCATGAATATGTCATATGTTGTAAAATCTACTTGCAGCACTATCCTACAATCTTAGCAAAAAGTTAATCAAACACCTTAAGCAAACACGTAAAATGTTACAAATGCCCCCCCCCCCGGACAATATTGGTTGAACATTGTAATATATTGGTGTCAAGCTATTCCAGATGAATTAGCAAGTAACATAGCGTGTTTTCTCAATTCAGGAATCAACATTGCAAGGGGGGGGCATAAAGATGAGCATTAATAAATAATTCTTAGTATTTCATTATTTTTTGCCAAGATTGTAGCTTATATTCACCTACACATTTTACATCTAACCTTTAGCTAAACCCTAATCCTCACAATGGAAATTGTCATATTGGCAACTATAATTGTCAGAAGTCCAAATTAAAATCTTCTAAAAATGATATAAGAAGATATATGGATAAGAAGAAATAATAACATAATAATATTTCAATATGATATTAATAATAATATAAGATTTTGCATCCCTGGAGCTAGGTGTAGCCAGCCATTTGAATAAGGGTTAAAATTCAAACGTAATTGCATGAAGATGTATATAGTTGCTGGGAAAATGACTCAGTTACTGTAATTTTTAATTTAATTTAATTTAATAACGTTGTCATAATATGAACTACAGTCAAGATTCCTACAACAGCAAAATGTCAATTACTGCAGGCCCAATAATGAAAGTCTAACAACTGACGATTGAACAGTTAGACAAATAAACAAAATATGTGCTCAAACAAACAATCTAACTGAGTGTCTAATACTTTCTATAACGGATTACAAGAAATTATTGTCTGTACTATTATTTCTTAACTACATCATGACACAGATTTGCAAGACTAATATACCGGTAGTTTAAATGTTCCAGAATTATCAGGGTCATAATTGAGTTCTACTGATCGAAGTATTACAGTAAAATTGATTTGTTCCATACTGTTCCATAGCCTACAGGTTCTTATAAACAGTGATTGTTGGTACCTAATGATTTTACATTTATGTATAACATATTCAACTGAGTTGTTGTTCTTTGAGTTACGGGTGTCTCCACAAAACCATTCTGTAATTTTGGAGAATAGATCAAATCTAGACATTCATGCCAGTACCATATGGGAAGATGTTGAAGGGAATGTAATCTTGTCTATAGTCAATGTATGTGGAAAATGGCAGCCAGACGGTTTTTCATTAACAATATTCGATGACTAACATAATATACAAGGAAATGTTTCTCGCCTGTGATTGGTCAATTTCAGTGCAGTTAATCCCAAAGAGGAGTGCAAAAATCTATAGCAACGGTGCAAAAATCTGTAACAACGGTGAAAAAGTCTGTAACAACAGGGCAAAAATCTGTAAAAACAGTGCAAAAATCTGTACCAACAGTGTAAAAATGTGCAACAAATGAAAAATCAAACAGTTTGAGATAGGACAACGGGAGTACAAATTTTGCTAACAAAACAAAAAAAAGACATGGTGGGTGAAATTTGAGAACAATTGCAATAAAATCTAGCTGGATTTTTTTAACCAAATAGAGTAATTACAATGAAATGTCGCAAGATTGGATCACACATATATTTATCAAGATGTTGTGGGCGTAAATTTAAAGTTTTTAAAGAAAAAGGTAGCGATCGCGATGTTAAGTTCAGCAACCTGATTCTTAGCGTCTTCACCTCTTCACGGCGGGTAGCGGAGGTGAAGACCCTGAGAATCAGGTTGTAAGTTTTCAGAATTCAGTTGTATTGCCTGTATCCTTGTCTCGAACATTTCCTTCTATATTATTAGCAAGTAATTGTATGACCTTATTGAATTTTAGCGTCATTGAAAAACTCGCTCGTGCATGTTATTTCCCAATTGCACTCGAAATCATGCTATTACCCTATACTTTATACTATATAGCATATACCCTATACCATATACATACTATGCTATTACCCTATACCTTATACATGCCCTATACTAATTGACAATTGTGCATACTTGAAATAAATTATAGACGTAAATTAACAATAATTAAATTAACATGAATTTTTAAAACTGTGTTATACATCGTTAATTTAATAAGGTAGTCATAACCTCCAATGATTAATTCTATTTCTATGTAGAGGAGATGTTGAAAGCACATGGTTCTAGGGAATCATCGCCATCAGCAAGGAGAAAGGAGAAGCCACGAAAGTTGTTTCATGAATCTGCCACAAAATCTACTGCAGTATCTAGTCAGTCTGATCCAGGTACGTAGGGTGCAATTGATCTAGAATATTATTCATCATCGTTATAATCCTCGAATGCAAAGCGGGAATTCAACCACAAAGGACCAAGGTCATCAACAACCTCTTGCAGATGAAATTAGCTGGTGAACGTTGAATGTCTGAAATTGCTTTCCTGGTATGGAAAATAATACTTGGTAGAATCTAAACAAATATAGTCATCTGTACAAGTACAACACCACCAGTTTTTTTATTATTGCCTTTGTAAATGACATTGTGATACAGAAGGTGCATGGTTCTCGCAAGTCTTCAGACGAAATAGAACGCTCTAACAAGCAAAATATAATCTTCCACACAAGTGCATCAAGAAGAACTGTAAGATGGTCATTTTGCAGGTAGCTGCACATTAGAGGCACTGCATGAACAACAAAAAAACGCACTTTTACTGGACATACTGTATAGTACAGGAGTGCCACTCGGACTATATAATTTTTGGTGTCTTGCTGAATATTTGATCATGAAGCAGCCATTTTCTGGAAAATGCTTGCCCCTGAATTTTTTTAATTTCTGTCAATGGAGACAAAAATATTATGAAATAAAAGTAAAGCTTGCCTGGAAGGTGAGCTGCTTTGACAAGCTCATTGGCTTTCTGAAACCGTTTTATTGTTGATTGTGGTGAACGATTTGTCTCTTTATGCTAGCTTTCCCCCCCCCCCCTCCTTCATACTTTATCTTATACATGTTATCCAACTTCTCCTAATCATTCGATTTTCTTGAGGGCAATGGCACCACAATTTTTGAGTCTTGAAATACTCTTCATATATTTGATCAGAGGTCGGCAAAAGGATTATTGTCTGTTCAGTTTCATGTACAGTATCCTCCCCGTCTGGTTTCTCTTTCAAGTCACGACACTGAGCTCCTTCCTTAAAAACGTTAGTTCTCGCCCTGGATCACAGACGTTTTTTCGTGTTAACGACATGAAGAACATGTATCGCTGTTTGAAATGTTTTGGCAAGCCTGTTGTTCAGCTCTCTTTGCATCATCCTCTTCCTCTGACTTCACCAAGTCGGAGGGCAAAGGAATCTCTCTGCCAAATTCCAGATAGATAAGCGTAAAACCGGTGCTGCTTGCAGCGCAGTGTTTAACGTAAAACATTACGAAGATACGGAGAAGTCCCAGTTTGGTTGGTCATCCGACACTACCCTTGCGAACTTGTTGTTCATGAGCAGTTATATACGTCGCTCGAAGCGCCGTCCGATGAGGCAAGACGTTACAGACTTCGTAATCATTTTTGGTGAGATGCTTTTTCCTTGATCATGGTAAAGTTGCTCCTCGCGCTGCCACAGTGTCTGCTTTCTGGTTTCTTAAAGGAAATACAGTCTTCCTTTCCTAAACTGGTCAATCATTATGAGCAGTGGTGAAGCCATGCTGCCCCAAAATTTACTCACTGTTACCAAATGTAAATTAATTTAATTAAAGCATTGTCTTTTTAATCTCTTCAAAAAACAACAAAAAATCGGCAGCTCAGAACAATTAATTGTACAAACAAAGCCAAACAAATTACACATCAAACTCAACCAAAAGTATTAAAAAAGCACTCGTTAAACAAATTGTGAAACCTGAAATTTACTGCTACTCACAAATAACATTTTTTTGCAATCTAACCTGCAGTTTAAGTATGATTTATGGGGTTGAAATAATGTTGTCAACTAGCTAAGTTATGGCTTCACAATTAATCATTCCGTACTGGAAAAATATCTTCCCTCGCTCTCAGAAGCATCGCAAGGCCGAAGGCCTGAGATATTTGAAGATGTTTTTCCAGTACGGACCTACCAGCCGTTAAATAACATGTATGTAATGTAGCCTGGCCGAATTTTCTGGCTGGCTTCGCCACTGATTATGAGGAAATAGCGATATTCTCGAGAATACAGTATTTACAGTACGTCGTCAGGTCGCTACCGTTGCTTGCAGACTCTGCACCTCTCACACCAATCTTGTATTTGGGAGGATACAGTATCTTAAGGCCAAAAGCACCATTTCTCTCTCCATTTCAACATTTTTGAGTAACCTGGATGTCCTTGCTTATCATGCTCATTTCCAAAATCATATACCAATGAAAACCTTATAAAACTTCAAAATCAACCAAGTAGTTCCTTTGCAAATCTGCGAAATGCCTGTCAGAAATAAATGACGATGCTTTAGATTCCCTTCACTTTTGCAAAGTACTTTCAAGACAAAATGTGACGAAACGTCTTCAGAATGTACATATACCCCTAAAAGCTAGTGCAATTATTTTGAATAATATCCAATTTCTCGGAAAGTGAAGTCAATGTACTTATCGCACCTCTGGTTGGTCACTGAAGCTTACCAGGAATTTTACACTCCTGGCAGCGAACTGGCACTTTTTAATTGACAGTTGAAATCCTGGATCCCTAATCATCTGTAACAATGTGAAAATTCCTTCTGCATAAAATTACGCTCTATGCTATATTAAGTGAAAACAAATAACATCGTCTAAATATGCTATTATGCCTCCGTCTCTAATACCCGCACAAAATCTTCTATCACTGATTGAAAGGTCCCTGACGTAAAAGCTATCTTGTCTTTGTTTTCATCGGCAATCGTCACTTGTAAGATGGTATTCTGCAGTCATATTAGTATGAAGGTGTAATTCCGTTTCCTATAGTTAGCGCAAATTCTTGGATCTTCAGAAGGCTTTCTTTAGAAGACTTATTCATTGCGACCACTGCTACATACACGTGTAATGGACAATTTGCATGTTAAACTAACTTTCAGTCTAGCCAAGACAAACAAAATCTTTTACCACAGTTAAAAAGAGCATCCTAAAATTAGTAGAATTGCCAAGTTTGGTGGCGAAATGTTGTAAAGCATGGAAAATATGGCGTCGCAAAGTTTGCAAATTTGTATACATTTGTATTACGCGAGGAAAAAGTTACCACTTTTCAGCTAAAATTGTATCAAAAGTGGTAACTTTTTCCTCGCGTAATACAAATGTATACAAATTTGCAAACTTTGCGAGGCCATATTTTCCATGTTTTACAACATTTCGCCACCAAACTTGGCAATTCTACTAATTTTGGGATGCTCTTTTTAACTATAGTAAAAGATTTTGTTCGTCTTGCCTAGATTGAAAGTTAGTCTAACATGCAAATCGTCTATTGTTCTCTCTTACCATGCTAACGTTTTGTTTCGACTGTGCAGGAATAACGTGTTGGCTACATTGTGGTATGTCACCTTCTCCAACACTCTCTGGTATCCCAACTGCTCTAGCCTTTTTTCCAGCAGATACCTTCGTAGTAGCGCCTTGTTCCTCCTCGACCTCCGCGACGCGATGCGAACACAAGAATTCAACAACGTGATTGGTCGTCAAAAAAAATTCATTTGGCGATGCGAAGCGAAAACAAAGAATTCAGTAACGTAAGAAGTAGAAAGCGTTCGTACGCGTGAATAAAGTCTCCAAGTGGAAAATGGGCTTAGCCACTATGTTTCGCGAGTCTGACCTGCATAATGTTTACTTATTTCCCATCTGGAAATAGTTCTTCGTTTCTCCTACAGATAATAAAGTTTATACAAGAATGATGCAAAGGAGTGCTGGAAGGTAAGCTTGATTGTAATAAATTGGAATTAGTCCTGACAAAGTACTCTGCCTAGGAATTTGTTGAGTTTTAACAAAAATATGTTTTCAAATGTTTCACTTCCTTCTTTTTCGTGTGAGCAATACTATCTATATATACATAATTACATCTTCTATGAGCCACGCTCTTGCACAGCAAATTCGCTGTCATCGAGATGAAAACCACAGCCTAGGTAGTTTGAATGAAGTATTCAATCAATAAAAAGTGTATTAAGCCGTGGTTCATGAACTGTTCTTGCTTTTTAAAAGAAATTGTCTCAATTGATTCTGAGTGACGCCGTCTCATATGTTGTGCATGCGTGATGAATGCTCTTCGTGCCATTAGTCTCAAAAATTTGTTAATAAGATTTGTTGTAATGTAAGGTAAAACAACCACACAGAAATCATAACTGTCTTAAACATTTCAGGATTCCCTCATAGTTTGTACAGATATATGTAGTGTCAACACGAGATCTCTTTGGTTTTCTTAGGGACTTTGCATCATGGGAACAACACACCAAAGGTTTTGGTACAAAAATGTTAAAAAAGGTAAACTTTTATCGCTATTTGAATTTAAACACTAATTGAGAGACCCTCGTATGTTTCCAATTTCATACCGTATTGTAGATGCGTGTGCATGCATTATGTAATATTCATGATTGCAATATTATTGCGATATTTTTATACTGTCTACTATATACAGTATATCCTATTAGTATGTTCCCAGCATTATGTTTAAATTTAAACATATTTATTACAGCTAGTATCATCTATCTGTATGTCCGAGCAAATTCTCCTGTTTCTTTAGATGGGTTACGAACCTGGAAAAGGTTTGGGTAAGGAGGGTCAGGTATGTCATTCTCACAATCAACATTCCAATGACTGTTTTAGTATAATTTCTTTAGTAAATAATGGTTTTGAAGCATTTTGATTAGTTGACTTACTACTAAATATGATTCACTAATAACCGCCTCGCCTTCGGCGAATAATTGTTAATTAGTATTATTTCTTTAGTAAATAATGGATTTCGAGCATTTTGATTCGTTACCTGACCAGTAAATATGAGGTATTATTTACTAGTTAGCGTTTTTTTCAAAATAGCCGCAAAATAAACAAATATGGAGAAAAATTGCGTAAACACAAAGTCAAAGAATATAAACAAACTTTGATGTTAAACTATCTTAAGGTGATAGATTGTCTGCAAATAACTTATTTATTACTTTTTCACTGTTTAAAAATTACAAATAAACTTTAGTCTTTACTTAGGAATTTTCCGAAGTAAACTGTATTCATAAAAGAAGTGCATCTTATACATCTTTTACTAAAGAGATTATGCTAAAACAATTTTTCGCCTCAGGCTCAGTGATTATGGTGAATATTCACCTCGACTTCGTTTCAGTAAATAATCATCAATAATAACTTCGTCCTCGGCGAATAATAAAGCACGTGTGGGTTTTCAAAGACAACAAAGATCGTTCCTCTTATTAGTGACTCCATGGTGTGTTTGCTTGAACGTCTTACAGGGCATTGCTACTCCGGTGGAGGCTTTCAAAAGAGGAGGTCGTGGTGCACTCAGTTATTATGGACCAGAAAAGCACGCGAAAAAACAGGAGGTACACTACTATATACGGTACATGTTTACTAAAATTACGAGTTTGCTATTCAACTTTAACAACTGGTGAATGCATGGCAGTACTATAACTTGTGTTTGAAACTCGTGTACATGAAGGTACATGTTATCCAAACATACGAAAATGCGAAATGTTAGCTGTAATAGTAAAAACATGCAGCAACATTTAGTGTTGTGAACACAATATGGTGTTGTGGAATTTTAAAATCCAAGGTTCTTGTGTTCGTTTTAGGCTCAATTACCAGAGGAAGATGTTGAGGAAGAAGAGTTTCGTCAGCAGTTGAGTCAGTGGAGGAAATCTGATGTAAGTTTAGAGCACATCTTATTTCTTTTTGCACTTGTTTTCTTCTATCACCTAAACTAATAGTGTAAGTGCATGTCACTGCAGTAGAAAGCTCGTCTCAGTGGATTGAATTACTACCAGCAGTCAATCTGCACCTTAATAAGTTTCTTGAATGCAAATGCCCTTGTTTTTTGAATCCAATTTCAAAACGCGACTGTATACGCATAAAGTTTAAGTCAAAAAGTCAGTTAATTTTGTTTAGTAAGAAAGATCAGGCTTCACAAATTTTGCACAATAAGGAGATAAAAGGAGCGATTGCGGTTTAAATGAACACCGTGTTGAAAATTGCATTTTCACTTAGCGACTGATTCAATCCAGTTTTAGGAAATATTTTGACGACAAATATTCCATGTTCTGCATTGAGCTGAATCATTTTGATAATGAATTATTGTGTATGCAAATTGTATGTATGCCTGGCCGTTCAATATATTACAGGGCAGAATATGGGGCAGGATATTGAGGGGGGGGAGGGGGGCATGAGGCAAGCAATGTTACGTTCATGTGTATGTGTACAATGTTATTGCAAAAATAAAATTTCAGGTGGGCTAATTATGTTAAAAACATGCGTCGGTAGGTGGGAAATCGAATCTTCGAACCTAAAAATAAAATGGATTCACCATTCATCTATCCTTTCCCCTAACATTATGCTTGCTCGAGCGGGCAACTAAAAAAAGTGCCAATTTAAACACGGGGGAAGTGTTATGTTATGTTTGCTTTTTTTAAAAAAGGTCAAAGGAAAACCAAAGTATATTTACAAAACTGTGGAGGAGGTGAAGGTAGGAAATAATTGATAAATTCTTAGTAAATGTTTTTCATTAAGAATGCTTTTCATTTATTAAGATATTGATAACTTAACATTAACGTAATACACCGTGCAAATAGGATAATTGGCTCTGTTGCTGGTTTTCTATTATCCTCGCTGTGTTCTTTTCATTCGATAAAGGAGAAAATTTAAATAAAATGAATGAATAAATTAATAGATTATCTGCAAGTCTATTTTTTGTAATGGTAACGGGTAGCAGTATTAATCTTTACCCGATTTTCGAATTCCCATTACAGGAGTCCGGAAAATCGAAGAGACCAGGACTATCTTTGTCAACAAGTAATGTTAAGGTGAAGTTCTTGAACAAACATTTCCCAATTTCTATACGTAATGGTATAATGCTGCTGGTCAGTTTCACAGTTGTCTTAATCATGGACTTTATGACTTCTGAATAAAGGTCGTGGACATGACTGGACGAGAAGCTAAAGTGTTGACAGGTTATGGTTCATTTGCCACCCAACACGCTAATCCTGAAGATGAGTCAACAGGTACTATATTGTTTACAGAAAATCAATATTTTGTAAGCTTTTTCACGAGTTCACCCATTTTGACGTGATGCTGTCAGTCCTGAGCTGTGCAGATACTTCGTGTCGGTTCCGGTTCCTCTTTTTGGCGATGAAAAACCTGGTTTGGATGTCTGTTTAAGTGCTGTTAATGTGCTGTGCATGTGCCACAAATTTGTGACGAATCATATACATACACGAACAAATATTGGTAATTGGAAATGTCTCTGCCGTATGAAAAGATTTTTCTGCAAAGTTATTTTCACATAAAATCTTAGCAAATACCTTTTATGTACATGAGGAAATAAAACTCGTTCCATAAAAATTGTCACAAAAGCGGGAAATTTTCGGCTCAGAAGTGGTAACAATTTCCTCGCGTAGTAAAACTATATACAGAATCTTCAAATTTTTCCAGGCTATATTTTCACACTCTGCAGCGTTTCGCCTGCAAATGTTCAAGTTTTACTTAAAAAAATTAACCGTGCATGTTTTGTCCGAGAATTTTCGAGATAAAACGGAATTAGCTTTTTATTCGCGATGTTTTTTTCCGGTCACCATGAGAAATTTTTATCTTTGACGAATTACGATAAATGAAAGCACAGCTGAATACATCGGTAATACACTAGTTCACTGAAATCACGCCCCCCCCCCCCCCACTCTCCGGTTGTATACAGAGGTTTAGCTGGGGATTAACAGTTTTTTGTCTCCTGATGGGTTTAGTAGGTCATTAGCAAAGTAAATGATCCTAAATCTCCGCATGTACCCGGAGATCTGGGTGAAGGGGGCTCAATTGACTAGCGCCTAAACCCGGATAGGCGAGGCAGAAACCCTTCCCAAATTTCGTGACTTCGCAAGGCGCTTCTCGTTTCAGCGTCAGCCCGCGAAAAAGACGACCGTGCGTTTTCACTACCCGAACTGGAATACAACTTAAACCTCTTGTTGGATTTTAGCGAATCAGAAATTGTTCAAGTTGACAAACAGTAAGTTACGTGTATTTTAAGACACAAAACAATTGATACCCCGAAGATAGATAACATATTGAAAATTTGTTTCGTCGTTTCGACTAAACTATAGTCATCATCAGGAATTGAGTGATGGTGATATTACATATACGTACAATATGTTAGCGAAGCAACAAGATATGATTAGTTAAAATTCATATTTTTTCGAAGCTTTAGTTCCATGGTTAAGTGACGGTTTCAATCTATTTATAGCAATGGACTCTTGAAAAAGTATTCGAGACCAGTGTTTTGACGATTACAGTTTAGTCGAAACGTCTAAATAAATTTTCAATATGTTATTAATCTTCGGAGTAACCATTGTTTTGTATTTTATCAAAATTCTTAATGGTTACCGTAATTTCATACTATCTTTGTACGATCTGTATTGAGTTGTTTTTAAATACCAGTCTAATTATATATGAATATATACATCTGAATGACCAGGATTCTTAAATGCTGACATGATATGCAGGTATAGGCTCAGGTAGACAGAATTTATTTTCCAAATTGTCTTTTAACAACATTAATATTCGATATTATGAAGACTCATTATGTAAACTGTGACGTAATTGCAAAATAACTCTGACGTAGCTGAAATATCTCATCAACAACAAAGTGCTATAACACAAAAGTATAAAAAAAACTTGTATTACAGTTTAAAGTGGTTTTTTTTTCACATGATACAATAAACGTGCAACAGGTGCACATTTCATATGCACTTTAAATACAGAACAAGCAGGCACTGTTCCAATACACTGTGGATAAAAACTCAAACGTGGGGTACTTTAATTAGTGGGTGATTTCAACTGTTGTAATTTCCGTTGTAAATAATGAGCAATAATTTTAATCTTTGACGATTGGTAAACGCCCCCAACAAAAGGAAGCGAGCAACATTGTATTTAACTTGTTCGAGCATTGTCGCAAACCTGACATCCTGGCGGGTATTGGACTAAGCGACCAAAAATTGATACGTATCCGTCCATTAATGCAAGTCAAGAGGGAAAAGGAAAAAGTTATTTATAGAAGGTGTGTAAAACCATCTATGAAAGATGCGTTCGCAAGGTGGCTAGAATCAACTGATTTCACATTCCTTGAAGCCCTCCCTTCGTGTTCTGAACAGCTCAACGCGTTTCAATCGTTACTGAATTGTGCAATAGATCTCTTTTTCCCGTTACGAAAAAGTAAGTAACATCCAAACGATAGGCCTGGATGACCTCAGAGCTCAGATCTTTAATCCATCAAAGGCAGAAAGCTATATTGAAAGACCCAGCAACATTTTGGAAATTGAGAAATAAAGTTAAAGAATTGTGACGTCGCAAGCTCGTGGTGGAAATCTCTAAAGCAACTCTCTTCCCCGTCAAAAAAATCTGTACCATGTGTGATCGAAGCTGACACAGAAAATAAGTCTACATAATTGGCCTCTACAATTAACAACAGGTTCTTGATTGCTAAATATAAGGGCAATAGGCTCTTCATTGCTAAATATAAATTAATGCGCGGAAAGGCATTGGAGCCAGACAATCTACCCACGTGGAATTTAAAGGAGTTTCCAATGGAACTTTCGCTACGTGTCGCCCTAATCTTCAATGCTTTGATCCAGGAAAGGTCAGTTCCGAATGTTTGAAAGTTAGCTGATGTTACACTAATTCATAAAACCAACCCAGTAAAAAAATATAAGAAGATCTACTGCCAATATCCTCTAAAACAATAGATCGAGCGCTTTGTCGCAAAGTGGATAATGTCACAAATTGATGTGAACCAGTTTGGATCAATAGCTGGCTTGTGATCAATCACAACACACTTCCTCCTATTGTTGCTCAACTATTTCTACAGAGCTACTGACCAACGCCACCAATGCCCTTTACTTTTAGATTTGTGTAAGGCGTTTGCTAAGAAAAATGAAGGATATGAACATTGAGCTTAATTGAGTGGGTGAGAAGTTTGTTATCCAATAGAAAACAGCGGGTGAGAATTGGAAATGCTACCTCGTGTTACCAACAGTAAATGGTGGCGTCCCACAGGGAACTGCCCTAGGTCCCATCCTGTTTATGATAATGATCAATGATTTTTTAAAGGACGAGGAAAGCCGGTGGAAATATGTAGATGACACTGCTCTTTCGGAGACGGTTGTTGTAAATAAACAATCAGTTCTACAAATTACTCGAGAATCTAGATGGAATAAATTGGTGGTGTGAAGAAAATGATATGGTGCCAAACGCCAGAAAGTGTAAGGGAATTCTAATCTGTTTTTGAAACACTCAACAGCTAAGCATAAATGACTACCTTGTTGAACACGTAAATTCTGCTAAATTATTGGGTGTGATGGTTGGATGTGACCTCAGATGGAACGAACACGTCGCATATATTGTCAAACAATCTTTGAGACATCTCTAGAAAACTCGCACCAATCAAATGTGCGGCAAATCGACTTAAAAAGTCTTTTATTCCATCATCTGTTGAACATTTTAATGCCTCTTCTACCCAGGTTTCTACTGACTATCGTTGTATATATAACTTACATTTTGTAGTAGTTTACATATTTACCCATAATCGTCGTAATTTGCTCTTACTCCGTTTCATTCCGTCTTTCTTAGTTTTTAGGTTTTTGACTCCTACCACAGTCTTAATTTTTTTATAGTTATAGTTTTAGGTTGTTTATATGTATACATAATTGACATGCAAATACTAAACATTGTATGACACTTTTGTGATTATGGATGTATTTTAACCGTTAAGGTTGCAAAATCAAAGATATTTTAATGAAGATTTTAATAAATATAAGTCTGTTTATGCTCGCATTAAATTGCATGTCATTTATTATCTCATTTTGATTTTACTATCCTTGGCTAGACTTCGTCATGAACGAGATTTAATAGTGAATTTAAAACACGAAGAAGAAAGACTTGGTAAAGAAATAGAACAGGAAGAAAACGACATGAAACAACTTGTTGATGTTATGGCTATTATCGAAAAGTAAGTTGGTATAGTGGAACAGTAGCATGCACTTGCTGTCAGGGTGTGCAGGGCGAGGGTAGTTTAGGTTGCAACATTGAGCCGCCTGCTAACTGATGTCTGAATTCTGATGTCTCATTGTGATAGTTTGTTTAGTTTGTCTTTCACAAATCAAATAGTTTTGTTACAAAGCCGTCATTGAAATATTTTTGAATCCCCGTGTTTTCCTCCCATCCACCCTGGATGACATTTTAAGGGTGATGGCGTGATATTGCGGGCTAGAGCCAGCCTAACATGAGGAGTATATACTAGAGGAATATATGTATAGTCCTTATGTACACCAAATTAAATAAATTCAGTTTTTAGAAACTCTACTACCGGTAACGGGGTAACAGAAGCCGAGTCGTTCGTCGTATTACTTAAATTATTGTGAGCAATCCGTAAATTTCAGGTGCAGACAGCAAAGCACAGGCGCTTCCAGCGAAAATCTTTCTTTGCAAGATTGCGAAGTTCTTTTTGAAAAACTACAAAATGAGTTTGGAGATTTGTATAAGGTCAGTGTGCCATTTTGCAGTCTGTTAATTTGAGTATGGCGTTTTTATGGTGATACCATGTGGGCAGAGTCTTGTTTTCTTTTTGTTTTCTAGCGCTGGGGTAGCGAGAAAAAAGGCTCTGTAGTATTCGCATTTCGCTTTCATTGCGCATGCTCTGATGCTCTGCAATTGGTTGCTTGGTAAATCGGCCTTGGTTACATCCAAATTCCTCTTCCGGTGAAATTATTTTGTGCATTCAAAATAAATTATTGAAAAGTACTATTAATCATGCGAAGGATTTTTGGACCAATTACAAGAACTTAATTACGGAAACGCTCAATAAATCTGAATATATGTTCTATGCCTCAAAACGTACAACTTTCGTTTAAAGATATTTTGTTTTGTTAATCGGGCTTTGTAGTATTCATATAAAAGTCCAAAACAATAAAAAACAAGGCGCGTTGTTAAAGATTTTGGCTCGCATTTGGTCAACGGTTAACCTTCAAATAGCACTCACGCGCATCAAATACTGGTTTAACCAGGTTACTTCGTCCAATATCTTGAACGAAGCGGAATGCGAATACTGCAGAACCTTATTTTCTCGCTCCCTGGCCTGCGCTAGAAAACGAGGGAAAACAAAGCTCAGCTCACAGGGTATTATGACGAGTATGATTAGCTAAATTGTGCTACGTAATTATACCATTCTTATTTGAACAGATGTACGAATTGGTGACAATGGCTGTTCCTTTAGTATTCCCCAAGGTGAGAACTAGGTATTTTTTTAAGAGACCATTTTAGAATTTAGGAATATTTTTCATCAGTCCAACTATCGTACGTACTGCTGTCCATGTTGGATGATTAATGTACATGCGTAGCTGTTCATGAGTGCATGATGCACTGGGAAACTCATATGAGTGAAATGAATATTGTGGTTTTATCTCACTAATACTCACTCTCAGTAAAACGAACTTCTGTTAACATGAAGTCATATTTAAAAGATCTCAAAATAGAGGTTACCCACTTGCTGCAGGATAACGTAATGCTTCATTTAAACAATTTAATAACCACGCAAATAGACGCGAATGCGTGTAAAAGCGATCCATGCATGTGACAAGTATGGACATGGTAATAGGCGTAATTAGGCTTAAATTATGCGCTTCTGGCGAACTCAGAGGTTGATAAATTTTACACGATCCAAGACTTACCTTGTGGCAAGACTGGTCTCAAATTTGGCGGTAAGGTTTGAGGTTCTTGCAAAACGATTATCTCAGCCTAAAAACTAAACGGTTACCAAAACCTGACATCATCCATGGTTAAGCAGCTGTGTACTACCTTAACAGAAAATTCCTGCCGCGGTCTTGCAATGTATGTGATTAGTTCTCGCTGTATGTTTTAGATCAAGCAACATCTAGATATGTGGAATCCTCTTCAGATGCCGAGCTATGGTTTGGAGGCGATAAAGAGATGGAAAAGATTACTTGAGGGAGACAAACCATCATCCTTTACTTTATCTGCAGGACCTTCTTTAGACCCAAATAGGTACGAAAGGTAGCCTGACGAAAGTCCTCAAAATTACTAAACTTTTGTTCAAAATCTATTCTTGCTTATAAAACGTCTTATGATACGCAATTAAACGTAATATGGAATTAGGCGAAGAACCTTGGTGAGCGTAATGTTTCGGGTCGTGGGGTCGTCACTAACCTGAACTAACAATTTTTGTGACTGGTTGGTTGTAACAATGAAAGGATTCAAATGAACTTTGGAAGTTGGGTTTCTTAAGAACGAATCAAAAACAATGATGATTTTTGTTTGATAAGTCCAATAGCACAAAGCCTGATATATTCAAGTTGGTTTTTACTCAGTCGTGGCCTTGCCGGTTCATTCTCTACCAATTCATTTATTGACTGTGTTGTCTAAAAATATGATACATTTCTTTATTATTGATAAACTTCCCTCGCTGAATGCACTAATTTTCGTTTCAATGACTCAATATACTACTCATGAAAACATGATCAAATGGAATTTCTGTCACGTGTCAAACAGCTGATGCGCGTTAGATTTTATGATCTCTTCAACTGCCGTGAAATAGGCTAGGTGATACAGTTTAAATTCGTATTGAGTTTGTTAACATTACAATTTCATTTTTTCATTTGCCATGGCCTTCCCACTAACCAAACAAGGGCCTTCCCAGCGATTAAAAAACAAAGGTATATGCATAATTTAAGTTTCATACCACGTATTCTTTACCCGCAGCATGGATACATATGAAAGATTGATGTGGGAAGTGTGGATGCCAGTCCTAAGAAGATGTGTAAGGTAACTACAAACGACATTGTAGATTGTCAGTTTCTCCGTGTTTAGATCGTTTTCCACTTCAACCGTATCGTACGTGAATTTGAACAATTCTTTGGTTTTCCAAGGTTAGTAATCCTGCAAAACGCCAAATCGTTGACTTGCATCTTTTTAATTTGGTACGCAAATCGGCCCAAATTTTGATACGCAATTTTTTCAACCTACTTTTAATCTGCGCGTGCTCACCAGTACATTGCGGTGGAGGAAAGCTAAACGTTGTTTCATTACCTGAAGCAATGCAGCAAAATTCGACAGCTCGAGCGAAGGCCCTTCGTTGAACTTCGGCAATAAAGTGACTTCCCAAAACGTCGAATTTTGCTTCATCGTTTTAGCTGGTTAAAAATTTGTACCTTCGTCCCTTCGTGCACTATCTACTCTGGCAACCTTGTTTCGAGAAAACTGCTGTTCGCGTAGTCAGTGATGGTGGACGTCAATGAAGGTGCATCGCTGCGCAGGTTGCATCGCCAGGAGAAAACCCGCGACTTTCGGAAGTACGTTGACTGAGTCATGATCAGGGTTGTTATTTCGGTTGTAGGAAAGAAAAAAAATTAAACTTGTGATCAAATTTATCTCATTTTTTTTTTCATTTTAACACAGTGTATGGAATCCTCGTAAATGCGATGATCTGGTTGAACTCCTGGAGAACTGGCTGCCTCTGCTTCCATCATGGATATATGACAATATTCTTGATCAAATTCTACTGCCTCGTTTACAGGTAATTACAAGGCATGCATGTACCACGCAGGATATATAGCAAACATGCAATGGATTTTCGTTTCAAAAGAGAAATATTTTTTTCTGTTGGACTTGTCGACGCATATTGTGTATAGATTGGACACAGTATGCTCAAACATTTGAGTAAAAGTCAAACTATCGACCGTGAGTTTTACTTGTAGAAGAAAAGTATTGGAACAATATTTTTACTAGTGAAAGTACCACTGAAATTCAATGAAATTAAATAGAACATTTATTTGGGCAGGAGAAAATTGAAGGTATACAGTAACAGCTCTTAGCCATATCCAGCCTGCCTGAGCGACGCATGTTTACTTTGAGAATGACAAAATTAACGAGGTATAAAAAGTAAAAAAAAATATGAACCAAAAATCGTACCTCATGAAAACGCAGTTAAAAAATACTAAGTTACAGTTAAAATAAACTGTATCTGATTTGCAAACACGAACAGAATTTTCGTACTTGTGAAACGTCAGGATTAAAACATTTGTATTCTGTATCATAATGTCAAAGAAATGAATGCTACTTCGTTAGAACATCAAACTTAAATCTTAGTTTGATTTACTGTACATGTAAGTACTATATATTTCACAAGTTTTAGAAGCTAAAAGTTGCGTTGTAATTGAGGAATTTTTTTACATCATTCCTTTTTCATTCATTAAAATTAATAGGCTGAAGTCGAGGCCTGGAACCCATTAACTGATCCTGTTCCTATACATTCGTGGGTCCATCCTTGGTTACCATTGATGGGTAAGATAAAACGGAAATAGATGTGGCAGACTTTCATTCTTCTTGATTAACCTGAATTTCTAATTAACCCGAGAGAAAGTAAATGTAAACATGTGTATACATAAAATCCAATTACAATCCAATGTGCAATGTACAGTGATAACTGGGCGCCTTCTAATAACGAAAATGACATTAATATTGCATATAATCTGCTTTTGAACATAACTGTCACTGTCCAATTTGTGTGCAACTGTGGCAGCTAGAGCTGGCATTGGATTTTTTCTGGAAATTGTAAGGGGAACTTAGAGGGGTCATAAAGCCAAACGTGCTGGGCACTATACAGTCTGTCTTGCATGCCTACTAACCAATTTGAGAGCTAGTTAGAAATTGAAGAGGAACTTTTAGCCTGGGCCGTCTTCTAATTCAAAAGCAGCAGATTATTTGTCTTTGTTGTTTTAAACTATTGCATCATTCACATGCAGTACTTCAGCTGGGAATACTTTTTTATGGGAATGATTATAAAAATAACAATTAGATTACATAGTCACTGAAATCAAACATGTTTCGCAATAGCTATTATCATAGATGCTATTGCAATTTCAGCAGGGCATGCAGCGATATCTCAATCAGGTTTACAAGACACATTCCCATTTTCTATCGCAGACGCTATATACAACCTCACCTTGGGGGCTATTCATTAACATATCAACATATCGTGAATTTGTTGGATTGCAGCTATATCAAGCATCCAGATGATAATCTTGAAATTTTGTGTTTTATTGACGTTTAGGTGAACGACTTGAAGTACTCTATGTTCCAATACGGCATAAGCTTTCCGTGGCTTTGACAAACTGGCATCCTTCGGATCCTTCTGCTAAACTAATCTTAGAGCCTTGGATTAAGGTAGGTCATTAAAATCAACGAATCAAACCACTTTATGATCCTAATAATACTTTAAGTGAAAGATGTTTCCGTACTCGCAAAAAAAAACGCGCAAAATTTTGCAAAAGCCTGTCGTATGTAATCGTCAATGCACGTTTATACACGTCTTGCAAGTATTTTTGGGCAAAGTGAGTTTTTTGCCTTTGGACTTTCAACTAGAACCATCTATAAGTTTGGCAATACAGGCAAAAAAGTAAATAAACAGAAAGGTACTCAACTGTGCAAGGGTACTCAGTATGTTTACAGCGCGCCTATAAAATTTCGCTTCAAGGCTTCTGGGTAAGAAATAAACAATTCCCATGATAGACTAAATTTTAATCCAGGCAATACAAACAAAGCATTTCAAGGCGGCTTAAAAAACATCGTTCGTCTCAAACGTGGTAGGCTTTCCCGTGCGTAATATATATACAAACTTCGCAGTGCTATATTTTTCGTTATTAGAACATTACGCCCCCAAACTTTGCAATTCTGCTAATTTTAAGGTGCTCCTTTTAGCTGTGGTGACGCACTTTGTCCGGATCAAAATTTGGGAATTGTCTATCTGTTTATGTCTAACTCGCATTTTTTGACTGTTTAAAGGTGCATGACTTTTTTGAACTATATGCGGAGTAATAGGTTACGTAGATAGAGTTACAACTACTATATAATACCGTTTGTAACTGGTTGGCATTTGCATGATGATTTAATTTCTGTGGAGTTTACACAAGGTGTACGTTCAAAATTATGTTTGATATTGGATGCAAAGAGCGCAGCTCACATAGTGAGATACTGTCTAAATTCTGCATCCTTGTCAGCTGTATTGCCCTTTACCACATAAAAAATAAACTGTAGGGTCACTTATCGGTACTGCGTGTTCCCATATTTTATGCAATTAAGTAAACGGAACAGCCGTTTTAGCGTTTCTATTGACCAAAAAGGCAATTGACTGGCCTGAACCGAACCTGCACGATGAGCATGCGCCGACACAGACATTAGAAGTGGGCCTTCTGTTTGTTTGTTTTCTGTTCTGTGTATGTGTATGTTCTGTGTGCTCCGGAAATTTTTTTTCTGAAGTTAGTTCATTTATAATGTCGCCTTCGTGCAATATTCGATTGATATTACTTCAAGATTTCAGGAGGTGTTACCCCTCCCCCGGGAATATCGTTTCATCATGGAATTCATACTCATTTATTTCATTAGGTGTTTTCCAAGGGAACATTAGACGCGTTTGTACTTCGTTCAATATATCCAAAACTATCGCAGTGTTTGTCAGAATTTGTAATCAATCCTCATCAACAACATCTTGGTATGTGTGTGTATGTACAGTATGCATATCAAATACTTTAAATATTCTTTTTCCATGGTTCTTTGTTTGTCGTCAACTCCACCTGCATGTAGTGTTCTCCATATTACTCGAATTCCAATTTCGCCTGACAAAGTTTGTCATCGCTTTTTTAATTGCAGAACCATTTACCTGGGTGATGGCTTGGAAAAACATAATCCCTTTTCAACATTTTGTCAGTCTTCTAGAGAAACACTTCTTTCCTAAATGGATGCAGGTATATAGTTTTGACTTTATTATTCACCCATCGCTGTCGATTTCAGGTCACTTTTCAAAGCGTGCTTCACAAGTTTGGTTTGATTGTTCCTAATTAAATTACCATGTATTGTGTGGGAGCATTCAAAGCCAACTTCAAAACTTGGTGATTTCAGTCACAGAATAGAAATTAAACGGAAGGTTCACTCCCCTTGAATCTTGTCCGCTTTTAATATCGAGCTAAACAAGTGTAAGCATTTCGCTACTTGTTCCCAACCTTCAAATTGATGCAATGCTATTCTTCATAGATCCTTTGAAATAGCTTTTAAACTGTCTTTAATCCTAATCGTGATTCTAATCTTAGCAAGATGAAACGATTACCTGCGCAATAATTCTTCACATCCAAAATTGTGAAAATGATGCAACGTCAGTGTGGTGGATGGAAAGTAACAATACATTTGTGTAGGGCACTTGAACGAGCGCGCCAAACTGCGTAAAGCGTCACTAATAATTTATTTAGAGTGAACCTGGTGATTAAATACTGAAGCACCAAACTATTAAAAGTACCGAACTAGTGTGCTGAAATATAGCACCAAAATATGATGCGAATATGGGTGACGAATTAGGCTTGATTTAGACGTCACATTTCCGTCGAATTTTCTGGGGGGGGGGGGGGTTTAATCCAGCACTTCGGTACTTTAGTACGTTAGTTCAATGCTTCAGTACTTAATTCACGAAGTACTTAAGTACTTCATTTGAGAACTGCGCTTTGGAAAATGACGTGAAGTGGACTGTAAATATACTTTAGAAACTTTTCTGAAAATCTTTAGTCCACAGTAATTTTATAATTTTTATCATCTGGTCTGATAATAATTAAACTGGACATCAACCATCACCAAAAGAGCAACTGTCAACTGCATTGTAATGAATTATTGTTCGACTGATCAATATATTATCATAAATTAAGTTAATTATATTAAGTTATTGTAGTTCATTATTATTTCTCTTCACCCCTAATTATACACTGCTAAATACAACCTTGTACTCAGGTCGGGTCTTGCCCCAAATGTAGGTCAATTTTCTCCATTTGTCCTTTCAATGTCTTTTAAGAATTCAATGCTGCAGTTAAACGTTTTGTGCTTTCAGGTTCTGCGCAATTGGCTGTATACTCGACCTAACTACGATGAAATAACTAAATGGTAAGTGTGTGAACATTACATCTGTTAACGCTCTGACTCTCTCTCTCGATAACATATGGAATTTTAAAGAGGCGAAGGGCTCTAATGTATTTCTGTTCTATATTGATAATGTTTAATTTTGAACTCTATAAACTATGTTTATCGACTTGCTAAACGAGTCTGAATGGTGTTACTTTAATCGAGTAAAATATATTGTCCCCGTCAGGTATATGGGATGGAAGTCAATGTTTGACGACGAACTTCTCGGAAACGTTACGATAAAAGGTACCACAAAATATTTACTTTTCTCAATGCATGATTTTTTCATCCCAAAAGTGAAAATCAGTAACTGCCTTACCTGAAGGTAGTTTGAGGACAGCTTGCACCCCCTTGAATGTGACTGAATGTGCTATCTAAATTTTTAAATCATTACAATCCTGATTTATTTCTCCAGAAACTGTTTGTTTTCACAGTCAATAGAAATGAAAATATTTTCATTGCTGGACTAAACCCCAGGGTGGCTTCGCTACTGGGCATAGTCACAAAGTAAAAAAAATTATGAGGATTGACATATTGAACTCTTGATATTCAAGAAGAAAAAAAAACAAGAAAATGAGAGTCAGTGATATTTCGACTTTACTCCAAAGACAATGTCGAAAATACAGATTGGATTTAATATTAAAATGTCAATCTTTGGAATCTGTTTTATATAAATAAAAATCAGTAAACATTATATACACCTTACAGGTCACAATGTATGTCTCCAACTCAAAACGTTCCGAGCTTAAAACACCCACATTTCAAGTCAAAACTTCCCCAGGTTAAAACACCCACATTCAAGTCAAAACATCCCTAGGTGCAAAGCGGAATTCAAAACTTACTCAAGTCAAAACCCTAAACTATAACCAAAACGGTTTTTTATAGTTATTTTTTGTTTAGAGCATCAATTTATTTTAACAAATTCGGGATCGTACGAACTTTAACGTTTCCAAATAATCACTGATTACATAAACATTAATAAGGGAAAATAGTCACTATTAGAGAACTGGGAGTATTAGTAAACTCTGTGTGTGTAGTCATAAAACCCAGTAAAGTAGAAGCAAAACGTATTTAATATACTCTAATTTCAGTTTGGAGCATCAATCAGTACCTATTCTGTACCAATAAAAACTCGGCAAATCACATAAAACAACGGTTGTTCGTTAATCCAGCCTTGCTATACTGTTAAGCATGTTTTGCATCATAACGTGTGACATTTTTGTCACCCATGTCTTTTGTCATACATTCATGAATATACATTAGCGCATATAATTTTTAACAATGTCAATAGTTTACAGTTAATTTGAATTTGATAAAATGAACGCCTTCATGGACAATAGCAAATCTATTTACTACGTGTCATTTTTTTCTAAAATAATTTTTACGCAATGTAATTAAATAGAGAATATTCAATGCCTCATGATTAGCATACCTCCCCTCCCCCCTTCTAACCCGTCTCACGTTTACAGAGTAGCTTTATTGCGTGGTCGATTTTAAGAAATTCTGTACTGTAAATCTTTTAAAACCGTTTGCTCCGAAGCTTTTTTCTCTGTAATATACTACAAACTTGCTACTCGTCTCCATCTCGAAGTTTTGAATAGCTTGTGAACTCTCCAATTTTAAAGTGGTTTATGTTGAGCAGTTTCTTTTGTGACGCAAATTAGTGCTCCAGTGCTGGATCTGTCACTGCTGTCTCTAACAGTTGAGACAAACCATTCATATAAATGAAGGATATATTATGAATGAAATTTTGCCTCTCTTATTGTAGCCAGAGGGTAGGGTCCCCGAGATCAAATAAACAGCACCTTAAGAATCTTTTTGGATAACTCGGCTAACCATATGGGCCAAACGCTTACAAATGTGCCGTGGCCATAGGCAAGAACAAAAGGAACACTCATGTGTATTCATCAGTACTTGAACTTGTTTATATTTAAGTATCAAATACACTGCACTTTTAGCGACCTAATCACAAAAAATGCCAGGATGTTCTGAGCTTCGAATGAGTACTGCAATAGTCGAAACAGCAACATAATTTAATTTAACATTGAGATGAGTAGGATCGTGGGCCTCGTGGCCTGACATAATATTCATTAATTCAAGACCAAATTTACATTTGATTTGAGCGATTTATTTACCTCTCCCGCATTTAAGGTTTCCGCGATGGCTCTTCCAATTGCGTCTGTTAGCCTTCTTGCCATAGCGTTGTCTGAATTCTCCGCCATATATAAATGTTATCGTTTGACCGCAACAATTTATACAGTATCTGAGTAAACCGAAACCACACATATACATCTCGCGCGCCTTCTTTCGATTTTATTGGCATGACCGGAAGTGGTCGTGTGCAAATTTTAGCCTCTCCAGGGGAGGCTGAGTTTTCTAGATTATTATATGCGCGCCGAGTGTCTGAAAATTATTTGATTATTTATTAAATAACCAAATTTTTGCGTAATGTAAAAGTGGTTATTTATTAAATAACCAAACACGAGCGTGATTTAAAAGTGGTTATTTATTAAATAACCAAATTTGAGCGTGCATTTAAAAGTAGTTATTTATTAAATAACCAAATTTGAGCGTGATTTAAAAGTGGTTATTTATTAAATAACCAAATTTTAGCGTGATGTAAAAGTGGTTATTTATTAAATAACCAAACACGAGCGTGATTTAAAAGTGGTTATTTATTAAATAACCAAATTTGAGCGTGCATTTAAAAGTGGTTATTTATTAAATAACCAAATTTGAGCGTGATTTAAAAATGGTTATTTATTAAATAATGATAAAAAGTAATGATATTGAGCTAAATAATAAAAAGACATTTGGCGCCCCATAGGAGGTATGCTAATCATGAGGGACTGAATATTCTCTATTTAATTACATGTACATTGCGTAAAAATTATTGCCTGGTTTAACTCCAGTACATTTGATGTAAACATAACCGTGGTAGTCGCAAATAGTAACAAGAAAATGTACTAAACACATGAGCTCTGAGTGAAGAACTGTCCAGTCTTGAATAGAAAGATCACAAGTTCAATTTTGTCGATCTGTGAAAATGGTCGTAAAGCGTTCGCTGTAGATTTCCGAAGATTTTGAGCTCTTCTCTGACGTCTGCGCGGAAAACTTATTTTGAAGTATACTATCCAGCGAGTACCCTAGCAGATTTCAGCATTTTCAATGTGGCGGATGATTTGTACATATACATGCATTCTAAGTGATTTGGAAATACAGCACAGTTAATATTGGATGTCTACATAATAACCAAGTTTTAAGCTGTATATTTATCAGTAAAAATGTGCTCAAGAATTATATACAAATTTATGGAACTGAACATTGGTAAAATTTTCCAACCGATACAAGTATAGATCCGTTACAAGTATGTTATACCTTCCTAAACCGTTCTCCATAGCTCTCGAAGATTTTGACAAACTCGTCCCAGACCTACGCGCAGATTCCGCGTAAAACTTATTTTGAAGTTTACTATCTAGCGATTACCATATAATTACAGAAAAAAAGTCAAGTATAGGTCAAGTGCAGCGGTGTTGAAAACGTATAAAGCTTGAATTAATTAGTCAAACCACAGCAGGTGAACAAGCTGTTTCTCAGTCTCATAGTTGAAAACATCTTAGAAATCAAAATACTAATTCACCTTCGTTTTCAGCCATTTTCTATAAGAAATACGGTGTGCTGGTTAACCAGGCAAGGAATCATAGCACCTGGGACTAGGCTGACTCGGAAAGTATAGTACGAAATGAATTCAAATTTCGCAAACAGTGTTTTTAAGAGTCATCTGCCCTCTGCCACGAAAAAAAAGTTTAGTGATTTTTGAGTTCATAGGCTGAGCACGTGAAACCACTGCTAATTTTTGTCAATTGCTTGCTTTCAATACAGTACAGCATCACATAAAATAAAGTTAATATGAAAGTGGTTTTTGTATACTAGTGAGAAATGGTATCTCACTAGTACTTTGCCAAATATCATTCAGTACGCTTAACAACATTCACAACCGGTTTCCTGTGAGATCAAAACTTAAAATAATTATTTCAAGCTTTTTCAAACTGATAGTTAATACGACCAAGCCATTGATCTGTATGATACTGGATCACGCATTCATAATTAAATTTTGAAGTCATCGCCGCCATCTTGGTACTCCAGGTCCAATGTTCTTTGCGGGTGTAAGAGTAAGCTTTTAAGCAGCGTTTTCAATTTCCGTAAATTTCCTTAAAATAAGGAAGTTTATTTATCTATTGAAAATGGGTCATGGCTAAAGGGGATGGACGAGAGGTAGGTTTTCAAGATGGCGGCTGTTTTTCAAGATTCTTAAAACGAGAACGAATCAACAACCAGACGTTTATAGCATTCCTAAATTGTGATTAGGTTCAGGGTAAGGGTTGGGGTAAGCTTTAAAAATGATAGAAATTTTTGGTTGTTGATTCGTTCTTGTTTTAAGAATCTTGAAAAACATCCGCCATCTAGAAAACCTACCTCTCGTCCATCCCCTTTAGCCATGACCATTGAAAATGCTGATTGTCCGCCATCTTGGTACTCCAAATTCGTCATTTCTGCTGACTTCACTTGATGTCATTGAATGCGTGGTCCAGTATTATACAGATCAATGGACCAAGCTACTAACTTCGCCTCTTCACTCAGACATAGCATATATTTTTATTATAAGTATGCTCCACAAATATCTTAATTTTTGCCGGCGTAATTTTCTGTGATACAATGGGTCAAAACTAAGAACCTATACGTAAAAGCTTGAGTGCATGCCTTGGCAAAGTCCCAGAAAAATGCAAAAAGAGAAACGTTTTATTAATCTGAACTTGAACAGCCTGCGATATAAACACGCACGCAATGCGATAAATCGCTATATTACAATATACGCCACGGAGCATCCTCGTTAATGTTAAAAAAACCTTTGAGTGTTAGAGCTTATCTTTGAGGTCAAAATACGCCATATTCGTTGACTAAATTTTTACGCAATGTAATTAAATAGAGAATATTCAATGCCTCATGATTAGCATACCTCCCCTCCCCACTTCTAACCCGTCTCACGTTTACAGAGCAGCTTTATTGCGTGGTCGATTTTAAGAAATTCTGTACTGTAAATCTTTTAAAACCGTTTGCTCCGAAGCTTTTTTCTCTGTAATATACTACAAACTTGCTACTCGTCTCCGTCTCGAAGTTTTGAATAGCTTGTGAACTCTGCAATTTTATAGATACGTTTGCGTAATCTAATTTTGAAAATACATCTTATATAAGACGAGAAAATCAAAGTTAAAAGTTATGAAAATCAACAGAATTCTGTATGAGACTCCTTCACGCTCATGAGGAGGGGGGGGGGGACAGGTATGCTAATCATGAGGGATTGAATATTCTCATTGCGTAACATTGCGTTACATTGCGTAAAAATTATTGCCTGGTTTAACTCCAGTACATTTGGTGTAAACATAACCGTGGTAGTCGCAAATAGTAACAAGCCAGGCACCTAGAAACATATTGCCAAAAACGCAACCCTGAATTTTACTCTAAAGAAATCTACTTTGTTCTTAAGTCAAAAAGTTTTGGGCCCTGGGAATTTAAATTGATTGCACATTGATCATATCGCTGGCTTTAATCGGATAGTTTAAATAGTGCTTAAATTTATCTTTGTAGACTCGACTGTGTAAAAAATTGAACAGGCAACGTTTTATTTATCACTTCACGGAATCCCAACTGTACAATTAACTTTCATACAGATCGTCCTGCGCCATCGAATTAATGCATTAACTTTGATACAAACCGTCTTACATTACCCGACTTTCTTTGGGTTTACATGTGACCGAAATACTGTAATGTGATTTTTGGATGGGCTCATTCGAGGGCTCAATTATTGTTCATCTATTTCACAACCCTTATGAAAAAAACACATGGAAATCACATGTGGTTCACATGTGTTTCACATGTGGTCACATGTGATCCACATGTGACCACATGTGAGTCACATGTAATACACATGTAATACACATGTAGATTTATTTTTTTTATTTTAAACCACATCTGTTTCACATGTGGTTCCCATGAGGTTCACATGTGACCACATGTAATTAACATGTGGTCACATGTGATTCACATGTAGATTTCTGATGTTTATTTTAAACCACATGTGTTTCGCATGTAGATTTATGTTGTTTATTCAAAGCCACATGTATTTCTCATGTGGCTGACATGTCCCCAGATGTTACTCATATTTGACCACATGTGATTAACATGTTGTTCAAATGTGATAAACACGTAAGGATGTGATTATATCCATAGTTGTACAAGTCATATGATGCACATACATAGACGTATATTGAATGATTTGGTCTGTAGTCACCAGACCATAATATTCAGTTGTCTTTTGTGATGTCTTCTATTTGCTTTTTAGTAGAATCGTACTAGCATACTAATGCAAATCTTGTAATTTAATTGGCTACTCTACTCGCTATCTATTTCTCGATAGATAGCGAGTAGCAAAACAATTTTTCTGGTTTATTTTTTCCATTTAAAGAAAACTTGTAATTATTTTTTTAGAAAAATGTTTAAAAATTAATTATTTATCTCAGATTCTAGCAAAATAATTAGATTACTCGCTCTTAATTTTTATGCGTTGGTAATTGATCCAGGCTTCGCCCTCATCAACTATCACTGCATAGAAATCTCGAGCTTTTATTCTGATTGTTAAATAGCAATATTGTTTGGATAAGAATTTATATCAATTCTTAGAATAAGTACATATAAATTACTGATTTATACCAGATGTAATTTTATTTATTCTACTGTGGAGTTTTTACACTATTTTTCTACATTTGTACAGTCACTTATAAAGATCAGTGGCAGTACTCCGCGCGCAAGGCTTTCCGGGAAGCGTCATCGCATGTGGAAGCCATATTTGATATTTTTTATTCTTTCAAACGTGATGTCTTGTTATAATTTAACCATGTGATTTCAACCAGGAAGACAAATGGAATGACTCCTTTTACACCAGGAAAGACAGCGTAATACTCAGGTGAGCATGTTGTTATACATTTTAAATGGATAAAGCTATTTTAAAGGGGTGATACTTTGTGCTCTGTGTTTCATTCTTATTCCTTACAAATACAAAATAGCAGTCGGCACGCCACTGCACGTGTAACGTGTTTCACTTTATAACAAATAAAACGTTGGTATTCATACATTTTCTTCATACAAATGCTTATTTTGAATTATTGCGGACGGTATTTAAAAAACTGTATTCCCTAGATAGCCAAATCACTGAAATCAGCAAATGAAATTTGAATTTCGCGCTACGATACTGCAATTAAAACGTTAATATTCACACATTACCTTCCCACAAAGGCTTACTTTGAAACATTCTGTAGATAGTCAGGTGTGACAAATTATATGCAGTAAGATGATGAATGACAATCAGACATTCTGTTCAGTTCTATTTTAAAATCAAGCTTGCTTCTTGACTTACTTAAGTTACTAATATTTATTTAGATATATGAATGGTAGTTTTTATTGTAACATGAGTAACACTGTGCATTGATGAAACATTTTGTTAGCTATTGGACTGCAGGAACTACTTGAGTGCCAGTAAACGTACCAGACTTGTGGATCAGCTTTTAAAAAGCCCTTCAGAAGAAAAGACCACAGTGCCAAAACAAAATACCCCAGAGGTTTATTCATCTTACCTCTCGAACAAGATCAAATGAAACTGACAATCATAACCCCCTAGAAAATGCTTCTGGGCAACTACTCAGAATATTTTCACTTTATTATACCTTGATTATATCATGTGTTAGCAAATTATTCATAGTTAAGTCATTTAGACACTAGGCTCTCCTTGTGATGAGTGCAATTGCCAGAGATAATTAAAACACATTAAAGTCTTCTGAAACCAGAGTAAAGAAAATCACTGTTTACCAGATAAGATTCAAATTTACATACTGTTAGTATAGTTTAATTAATCAATTACTGTCTTAATGACCCCCGTAGTATTTGTACCAGTGACCAGCCTACTTAAATTTGGGTCACATGTCCAGGAGAGATATGAAGGAGTCTATGAAGCAGCTTGCTTAAAAATAAATTGTCAAAGTTCCGTTGCACTTTTGGTGCAAATTATTACTATTCTTCCCATGAATCGTGGAATGACCCATTGCCAAGAGCTGTTTTGAGTATTGATTCAGATAAAAATATTTCAGATATTTCACAACTGAAAGCAATATGGAGTTAAAGAATTAGGATTTAAGTTTAACAGCAGCCTTATTGCTTTATATTCTGAAAATTTGATGCGAATCAACGAACGAGGACAAAATCAGCGTGTATAACACAGCTTTTAAAACTTTTATAGCTTTCAATTTGTGAATCATAATGCATACAACATTAGTTTATGCGGGTTTCGTTTTAAGTGCATACATAATTGATTTATGCGGGTTCCGTTTTTTTTGGGACACCCTGTATATTATGCAAAAACCCATTATTCTAGACATGCCTACAAAAGTATTCAACTTTTGTTGTTTTGCATAAAATATAAGTAAATTTATTGAAATAAAGTATGTAAGTAAAATATCTAGCATTGAAAATTAAATTAATAAAATATACCCTATACTCTTGAGATAGTTTGTTTCTGACAATTGTGAATTTATTATATAAACTTTGGATATGGCATAAATTAACAATGATGTCTTGTCATTCTAGATTTTGTTACTGACAGACTTGCAGATATTGATAGCAGGTAGCTGAAAAAGAGTCATGCCAAGCGGGAATTGAGAACAGTAGCTTCTGTTTAATGCATCTGAACAGTGTATAATATAGGACAGTAAATGTTCTTTGTGTGCTTGCAAGGTGAACATCAGTGTCAGTTTAGTTTTCTCCAATTGCAAACACTGCATTAATTTATGATTGCAAAGCCTTCAGTCTGTCCCTTATATAAATAAGTTACACCTCCCTTGTACAGATTATCATACTTTATGAATATAAGGGATGTGTGAATTCAAATAAGTCAACTTATTAGCACTGATGGAGATTTAACCTTGCGCACTGAATGCTTTGCTACAATGAAAAAATGATGTTTCCACAATAGTAAACTCATAGTTTATTTTAAATTTTATGTTAGAATTGTTTTATAGTAGTTATTACAGGCCTACTGTATTATAATTGATTCTATGATGATGAATATATTTGAGAATATTATTTTACTGGTATGTGTTTTAGATTTGTTTAGCATTGAACTCACAATTGCAGGTAGTTGCTTCAACCAAATGCACATGTATTAGTCACATCTGGTTCGCATGTCAACCACATGTGGTTCACATGTTAACCACATGTGGGTAACAGTTACATGTGGTTCACATGTTAACCACATGTGGTTAATTCACATGTTAACCACATGTGGTTGTTAAAAATCACCGATTGTAAAGTCACATGTGTTCCACATGTCGATCACATGTGAATCACATGTGTTTTTACCACATGTGGATCACATGTGAAATGTTGTTCCAATTTCACACGTGATTCACATGTGGGTTTTTTCATGTGGTTTTTTCGTAAGGGAAGTAATAGGCTAAAACATCTTTAATGCATTGGAAAAGTACAAAGGAAAACAATAGGCATTGTTAAATTTTGCTCTATCTTCAAGTAATCTACCAACCCGCCACGGCAACTAAAATTTAATCACAGTATAAGGGGGAATGGACAGTAGTGCCACTCGGCAGTGCAACACGGCGCGCTATCATTATGCAGTTTACTGGCTGCCACCAGCCAGTTCAGCGTTTTTATTGGCCAGAAAATACAATTGACTGACTTGCATAATGGTAATGAGATGCGTATAATGCGATATGGGTGGACACACAAACTTCAATAGAGTCACCCCCACCACAGAATAGAAATAAACAGAAGGGCCACTCGAGTCGGAACCTTTGAAGTTTGTGTCTCCACGCATGTCGCATTACGCATGTTCATTATGCAGGTTCTGGCCAGTCAATTGCCTTTTCTGGCCAATAGGAACGCTGAACAGGCCGTTCCGCCATTATTCTGGCCAGTCAATTGCATAAAAATAGGGAGACATGTTGCACTGCTGAGTGGCCCTTCTGTTTATGTCTATTCTGTGCCCCCACTGTCTATTCCCGATAATGTGCACGTGATTGACACTTGAAACTTGAGAATACATTTACACCATTGCATGTGCGATAAATAATAACGTTGAAGCCATGTCTTCTACGTCTTCTTTGTCTTCTGCTGATTCAGTTGACTCAGTTTCGAATGTTAGTGGCTTAAAAAAAGCAGATCTGAACGAGTTTTTCTTGGCTTACGACCCTGAATTTAACAAAGAGGACTTGCATGATCGCGTTCTGGTCTTCGACGTCGTGAAAAACGACAGACAAGTCGTTGTAAATGCCGCTCTAGCGCCTCGACTGAAAGACAATGTAGAGACATCTTGCGTTACAGAAGAAGCGATTTCCCCGTCTGTTCCTGTGAAAGACATTTCAAAACTGCAAGGTAAAGCAGCAGCGTCCAAACGAGAACAAACTGAATACGTGGAGGTCTTTGAACAACAAGCGGAGCAAGTTATAGCTTCATATCGCAAAAGACGTGTAGAGCATCACGATGACGATGAGCCACAGCTAACAAAAAATTCGAAGAAATGTAAAGATGAGCATGACATCGACTTGGAAGAAGAAAGGAAAACAATCGGCGAGTCTAGAGCAGGTAAAGCTCGTTACAGCGAGAATATTGCCGTCGAGATTGCGACGTCAGACTTTGTAATGTCAGAACCGGTAATTGTACGAGAACACAGGATATTCGTTCACGCGACATTTCTAGCCGTACACAGCGAATACTTCCGAGCTTTATTTTACTCCGGAATGAAAGAAGCAACATCTAAAGAAGTTCATATCCAGGTACACGAGTGTGAAGAACAAAATCATTTGAAAATGCTTGAAGCCATTTATCGTCCATACATCTTGGATGATTTGGCTATAGAAGAAATATTACAGATTCTTGAATTGGCTAATAAGTACGACGTCACCTATGTATTCCGGAAGTGCAAATACTTGATAAAGACAAGGAGTCTGACCATCGCTGACTGTGAAATGATTATTAACTGTATTCAAGTAAAGCATGACATCCCATCCACTTCTGATCTGGTTGATACTGTAACGGAATTTCTGGCAGATGAGTTCAGTCCCCTTGACATGAACTGGGAGGACGAGAAATTCACGAGTTTGTCTGAGGCATTGCTTCGACTTCTGTTGAATTGCGAGTATAGTTTGGGTACGCAATCTGAAAATACAGTTTTCCATGCCTTGATGTACTGGATCGTAAGTACAGGTTACAACTATCGTTCTGTTTCAGACGAAAGAAAGTCTCTTTTAAGTCTGGTTACGTTTGAGTCACTAACAATTGACTATCTTTACAACGTGGTTCAAGACCATCACATTGCCAAATATATGCCATCATTCTCGAAATTATATTGGAAAGGAATCACTTATCATGCTTTACCAAGCTCAACGAGAGACTCTGTTCTTCCTCGACCGCCGCCACCTTCTGAACATAAGGCGTATACATGGGTAATAACCAAAGAGGAAATAAAAGCCGTGCAAAACCGAAGATCAGCCGCTGAAGAAGATGAAAACGAGTCAAACCTTGGGTCCAACAATTGTGTTGTATCTCGTAGATTTTGGTGGTGCGGTTATGAAATGCAAATGAAGCTCTGTCTTAATCCCCCAGTATCTAGTTCTGCTCAATGCCTTGATGGAAAGTTACGTCTACTTGTTCATGGCTTGAAGAAAAGAAGCAGAGTTTCAGTGAAATGGTCTATAGCATGTGGTGCAATTAAGTTTCTCAAAAGAGCTTCGGTTGATCAAACGTTCACGTGCGAAAAGAACACGTCAGAAGAAGCTGCTAAAGTGCGAAAAGTTCGACGTTCTTTTTCTAATTATGTACTCCCCGAAGTTATCTTTATTGGTATTAATATTCAACTGGCTGATTAAGATGAATGTACGTTTTTTATACGGGGGGAGAAAATATTTTTCAGGCGATTTTTACTTATATTGCACATTGCGTATATAGTGTTGCATTCATATTTCCATGGTCAAACCACAGAGTACTACACAGAGGGCTCACTCAACGAAAAAAGCGTAACGCGGACTGGTAGTTGTCAGGGGGTGAATGCCTTGATGCACTTGCTAAGAATTTTATCCCAGCAAGTGCATAGAGGCATTCACCCCCTGACAACCTCAAAATGGCTCTGAACTTCGCCGCCATTTTGAATTTTTCAGGGTTGTGACCACCACTCTTTAGCGCACGTTTGAGCAAAAGGCCGTTACGCAAAAATCATAGGAAAATATATGAAGTGAGCCCTCTGTGTAGTACTCTGTGGTCAAACTGTTTTTTAAAAACGCGCCAGTCGACTTTCTGAGAAATATATTTACGTCAGAATCATTTTGGCACATATTTGTATATTAGAGTAAATTTAGCATAATGTATGTCGTGACGCTCATATAATTTTGAAATTAGTTTTTTAACTGTTTAATTGTTATGATTGGACAGTGAAAGGTAGTAAATTTATTATTACTGCCTCCTGTGCTTACTCTCCCTTTTCTTGTGTTGTGCGCGCGCTTCTGTGCGTAAAACGTACGGGTGTTGAAAACACGTTATGAAAATTTTGGTTGAATTTAGATATGAATGCTTTAAAAGTATAATTTTGCCCAAGAATTTGTTCATTGCAAAGATCACCTAAAAATGACAATAAAATTTAGTTTGCATTATTTGGAGATATTCAACTAGATTTTTAAGGGAAAATTATGACGTCGCCTACTTATTTCGGAACATTTCGGGACAGTAGAAAATAATCACCATTTAAACGTATTTGTGTGAAATTTTCTTTCTTAAAGAGAAATAGCTACAAAAATTTTTATTGTCTCGTTTGAAAGAAACTCTAAAAATAGTATATAGAAGTCTTTACATAATTTTGTATCTATTTTACTTTTGGAGATATTGTCACCTGAATATTCGAATTATCCACCATCTTGGATTAATTTTTAACCCCATTAACAATGTTTTGATGACGTCACAACAGGGATAAGCCATTCAAAGCTTCTCCTAAATACTTACCACCAATAAAATATGTGGGAAAACTTTTCAGTCCGTGCTGAAATCCGAAACACTTACCATGTGTGTGGGTAATGAAGAAGATTAATCATTGTGTCGTAAGAAAACAAAATTGCGTGACCCCAGTTGTGACGTATCATGCATATCTACAAATATCCAAGATGGCGGACAACTAATGATATCAAGTCAAAATGTCTCACCAAATAAGGCAGATATAAAAATTCTGTAATAGACTTCTATACATTGTTTTGTAGTCTCTTTCAAATAAGACGATAAAAAATTTTGTTGCCATTTCCCTTTAAAAATTATTCCAAAAATTTTAATTCGCTTCCTTAGTTCTTTAGGAAATAATTCTGATTTCGCAATCTACTTCTTTCGCTGTAAAGAATCAATTTCTGTTAGGTTTTGTGTTTGTATTGCTTTCCAGGCGGCTTTTGCCTCTGACTTTGTCGATCTTTACAGTTGATTTCACAAAAAAATATTCCAAATTTCGTTCCAAAGTTCGCCAAGTTCGTTGCGAAGTTCAAAAGTTCATATTGAAATTCACAAGCCGGTTTGTAAACAAAGCCTCTGATTGGTCCATAATTTGAATTAATCCAATCAAATGCTTTGCTTACAAAACCGGTTTGTGAATTTCAATATGAACTTTGAACTTCGCAACGAACTTGGCGAACTTTGGAACGAAATTTGAATTATTTTAGCAAAAGTTTTGTAAAGTCAACTGTAAAAAACAAATTGGTTTGAAGTAACCAACTTGTTACAGGGTCCAATAGATTGGTAATGCGTTGGTTAAAGCAATTAGCCTTATATTTGGGTACATTAAACAATTTTTTGTTGGTTTGGGAAAATATCACCACTCACAAGAAACCGCACATGGCTTGTCCCGGACAACCAATTTAAATTGTTCACTTCAACCGATTGTTGGACGATACTGATAGCGAAGCCAGGCTGACATGAGTGTGGTCATGCTATGCAAATATTTCGGCATTTGTAGTCATAAAGAAGATCAATTTCTAAAGAGATATATGTAGTAACATTTAAAAATTTGCACTTTTTCTTTGAGAAAACAATCCTAAAACTACCTCATTTATTTAACCAAAAATTTTCTGTGTTGTTAGCTCAATTTAACCGTGGTTTGGACATGATGAATCAAGCAGTTTCCTCGCCCGAAAGTCTACAACAACCTGGAGCAAGAGAAAATGTCGCATATCTAACAAACACAGAGAGAAGGTACATTTTAATTGCGATAAATTTACCATTCCGTTTCTTCCGATCAGGATTTCATAATCGGTGTCAGAAAACAACGGAAGTCTATTATTTTTTCATTCGCCGCGTATTATGTTAAACTACAATTTGCATATCATGTTCGAAACGTTACGCTTGAGCTGAACTTGAGTCTTGTTGCTTCGATACATACGAAAGCATGAAATTAATGCAATCACAATATTTAACGAGGGTATATTCTCGGCAAAAATGTTACTCCGTGTTTATAACCACACCGAGCATGTGCTGTAGACTCGGAGTAGCACCACAAAAATCATTTTTACCTGAGCATAACACCAAGTATGCCGCAGAAAACATCAAAATTTGTATGTATTAACAATTCATGTGTATTATTACTGTGATATTCAATCTACATGGTTTCTCGTTTATATTATTTTCAGAAGAGACGCAGAAGCTAATTCATCTATTGGAAAACCTAGACAACAAGTATGTTAATTTTAGTTTGCATATTATCAAGAATTACAGGACTTTGATGCTTAAATGCCTATTTACACGAGCGATCTTTGCTGCGATTTACGGCGCGATTTTCTCCTTTTAAATGATGTGAAAAGGTCAGTGAGTTACAAATTTTCTGGGTTATGATATTTCATAAATAATGGACTCTTTCACATTCTTCCAAAAAGACAAAATCACAACTTAAATTCCAGTTGAAGTCCACCGTTTAAAAAATAGCCTGCGTGGAGGCCGACGGATGGGAGGGAGTAGTGGACCTGCAGGGAAGACCGACGGTATATTTTGTACTTGCCGCGTTCACACACGAATGTAGCATTCTGATTGGCTGTTTGCAGTTGGGTTCTGTAATTAGAGAATTTTCAAGGTGGAGTCAAATAAAGTATCTATTGCAGATGTTCTCGATAAGCTTAAAATTGAATCTCGTCACCTTCACGAATTTATACGAATACCTCATACGAATTTCACACACGATCTGATAACGAGACAATTTATCTGTGCCGCTAGAAGCACACATAAATGCCAATTAATTGAAATTTCGTTTGAAAAATTTGCATTGCAGTTTCTCATTTTGTCGAGGAAACAACTAACTCCATAATGCACAAACAAAAAATGAAGGATTTCAATATTGGGCATGTTTTTATCCTATGTAAAACACGTTTCTCTCCAATAAGAATTTGTTGCACAATAATTGCCCTAATTTCGCACCTAAACATGGGGCACTCCAGAATGAGTCTTGATTTTAATATCTGTAGATATGTGATTCAATTTCATGCGTGTCTAATATTGTTTAAAGGGTATTAATGATAATTTTTTATTTTCTTTGATATATTTTATTTCATTTGATATGTTTTATTTGAAAGAGCAAGGCAAAATATTAATTGCTGATTCAGCAAAATGTGCGACGTAACTAGTTGGGTAAACATGTTTAATTAATACAAAACCAAGCATAGCTCAGTTATTATTAACTCAAACTTGATAAAATTTTGAATACAGATACTACATGGCAAGACGCGTTGAAAAACATTTCTAATTGTGTTGCCGATCTAACACTGTTGTGCCCAAGCGCCTTATACCGAATCTCTACTTATCCATATGGACATTTTTCTTCCTGTGAACTTTAAACATGTATAGGTATAGCAGAAAAAACTTCTGATATTTAAAAAGTATAAAACATTTTCCGTGAATTGGTATTTAATAAATATAAAACATTTTCCGTGTAGATATACAGTTATATCAACAGGAGTGAAAATTGGAAAGAAAGAAAAATCGTCCGCAGGGCGGAGTGCATGTCTAAATTTCGAGATTTTCCAATTTCCACTCATGTTGAAATAACTGTACATCAATATATGGGGGAAATGTTTATATTTCTTTTATAATATTGCGCAAAAAATAATAGATTACTTGAACGGATGAACTACGGGAAATTTTTAGTGTTTACATTGAGTTATGTAAACACGGCTCTTAACCAATCAGCGTTTAGAGTTCACAAATGCTATATTATAAAACTGTATATCAACACGGAAAAAATGTTTTATATTTTTATAATGTAGCACAAAAAATATATAATTACCTCAGCAGATTAGCGACGAGATGTAAACTTGACTCTAAACCTGGGATAGCGTTGTCCTTTACGATGTTGCAACGATTGTCGACCATTGGAAAGCAAAAATCATTCTTTTTTTGCTTACTTATATAACAACCAAAATCTTTTTATCAATCAAATTTTTTTTGACGCGATTCATGCCTTGTGTATTTTAGACAGAACCAGCGGGGAAAATAGCAGAACAAAATATACCAACGAATTTCAGAGATTTATTGGAAAAAATGGTAAGAGCGAGGTTTTTGGTTATGTTTTTTGCCGACGGACTTAAAACTATGATAAAAGTTCTGTTATACTTCTGTGTTGGGGTTTTGCTTAATGAGATATTTAATAAGTTCCTTGTACAATTGCTTGGTGAATATCAAATTAAAATATAATTTTGTGGAAACACCACGTAAGTTTATTATCGCGGAGCTTTCGATCTGTAAGCTCGGATCTTCATCAGTGCTATTATCAGCATTATTATTAGCACTGATGAAGATCCGAGCTTACGGATCGAAAGCTCTGCAATACTAAACGTACGTGGTGTTTCCACAATATTATATTTTAATAATGAGATATTTGGGGTTTTTTTTGTTTTTCCCACCAATTACGTCACGCTTTGTATGATAAGTTGTTGTGGAATACGAGTACCTATTTGCTGAGTGAAAAAAAATGTTAAAATATTGACACGGTATATAGGTTAACGACAAACATAATCGTACCATTTATTTTTTTATAGAACTTGTATATAACAATTTTAAAATCTTTCTCTTTAAATAAGAGATGGAGTACTTTAATTCTTTCTCAATTGCAGTTTAATTATGAATATTATAATTAACAATTAGATTACTCGCTCTCGATTTCTATGCGGTGATAGTTGATGAGGGCGAAGCCCGAATCAACTATCACCGCATAGAAATCGAGAGCGAGTAATCTAATTGTTTTAGTAGAATCAGAGGTCAAACATGGAATATTCAACAAAAAATTTGATTTTTAAGCAATTTTTTTAAAAGAAATCGCTATAGGAAGATGATTGTTTCGCTACTCGCTATCTATCGAGGAATAGATAGCGAGTAGAGTAACCAATCAAATTACAGCATTTGCAATAGTATACTAGTATGATTCTACTAATATGATATATATGCAAGGTGTAAAAAACTCAATCATAGGTTCAAATAGAATTTTAAAGAAAGCTCAGGCGATAGCTCACCGTGTTCGGTGGATATTAGCTACTGAGCTTTGTGCCATATGCAACATTTTCTCGTGTATCAGAGATTTTTCATATGAGAAAAAAATGCACGAAGACAAAACGAAGTAGTATCTACCCGTACACGGTGAGCTAATAGAGACCTTAAAATGTAGGACGGGAACACGACGACGACGGCAAATGCAAACTGACTCAAATGAATTGTTGTACAATTTTAAAAGCGTATTTTTTTTATGGATTTTACAAAATAGCGTTTGAGATAATAAAATTTATGTTTTACTGTTAAGAAAAGTTCCTGTGTAGTTTTGCTCATACTCTAGCATTCTTGCGGTTTGGAATGCCGACGTTGTAGACACGGCTTAAAACTGCGTGTTCTAGCGTTGTAGCCTGAGCAAAGACTGCATCTTTATCTCCCCTGGGACTTTCATTATTGATATCTTTGGTTGAATAATTTCAAGTTCATTGTATTGCTAGCCGTCGTCGTCGCGTTGCCGTCCTTGCATCTTAAGGTCCCTATTGGCCGTTGCTTGCTGAGCAAGACGCACTCTGTCTTGCTCAGCAGATTGCTGTCGTGTGCAGCAGGCTTTGCTTGACGTAATAATTGGATACAAATTTGGACACAAATCACAAAATGACCGCTTCTCGTAAATTTCTTCTGCCGAAGTTGAGTTTAGTGTTTTATTGAAGTTATTATATGAAGTCATTCTTTCAAGGTCGAATATTACTATGGTGTTTTGTTAATTGGCTAGCATTGCTGTCGTTCATCAACGCATCACAGAAATACGAAATGCTGCAGCCAGCATGTGATTACGGCAAAATGAAAATCAATGATGTTCAATCCTCATTCGACATGTGCATGTGCACCATTCTTATAGTGGTGAACTGGGCACAAACAATGTTGGCATAAAAAGAGATAGCTGCATCTTAAGTGTAACTTTCATCAAAATTGAATTTCTGACATGCAGACTTTATGCAAATGCATTTCATTTGCTCCTTTTTGGGTTCGAGCATTTTTGAAGCATAATTGTAATTTTATGTAAACGAAAACAGCCGATATTTACAGACAGGCTAGACAATATTGCCAACTTTTTGTCTCGTGAATTCTTTCAACTGTATTTCAGCAAAAGTGATTCATTACTTATTTTGTCACAGTGAAATTTACTATAATATATATATTCGTGCACGATAGTATGGGTTATGCGTACGAAATTCAATGTATATTTCTCAAAAATATTTTATTTCATTCAGGCAAATGAATATGACATCTCATTCCTACCGATCACAAATCGACGTCACGAGGGAAAAGCTTTGTATTCCTACGGAAAACTCACAATATTTATTGAACGAGGAGTTGTATTTTATCAAGCTCCGAATGGAAGTTTTAATCCTATTTCTATAACGAACCTTGTGAATTTGGCCAAGTAGGTAAATACATGCCTCGTGTCATAGTTCATCAACGTGAACATTCTATTTAGTACGACGATACTCTTACTTTCACACCGCCTTGAAAAGCATATGGTTGGTTGAATCTATTTATAATGCGCATGCGCGCATATAAGGGTCCAAAATCATTGCTTGGAATGCAACAAGCATTTTCAGACTGGATCGTATCATTTGGAATTTTGGTGTGACTGTTACCAGTGGGCTAGCCAGCCTGATATCTTAATTCCACTTTTAAATCATTAGGCTAGCTACGCCACTGGAAAGTCAGCACACTCACAGAATTTTCTTGGAACTTTTTAACTGCATTTCAAAGGAATCTTAATGTTTTGCATGAAGAGGCAAACAGTCGAACACAAACCCGAAACTAAACATCCATATAGGGTCCATCGTCGACGATTTTTGCCTTCGAGTTTGAATGATCTGTTTACTCCTGAACATTAAATACACTCATATAGCACTAGATAAGATATTAGGGCTTAAAGCATGTAATGTATTGAATGACAGTGTAAACAAATTTCGTCAACAAAAAAGAGAACTTAAAGCCGACTTTATTGACCAGTTTTAGTTGACTAATAAGTCCAATTGTTTTCTATGTAAAAACGTTTTCTTTTTCCACTTTTATTTCTAAAAGATTTTAATTATTATAGGATTGATCTTAGATGCAATAACTACGTAATTTTATACTATACTCGAAATTTAGTAAAAACACTCCGCCCTGCGGTGTTTCCTAACAATTTCTCGTTTTTCCAATTCCCACTCGTGTTGACTGTATACCAACACGGAAATGTATGTTATATTTCTTAAAGTGCTTATGAAACGAAATTTTCTGCGACAATTTTCTTATTGCATTAAAAAGATCAGTTAAAATCACTGTATAACTTCTTTGATAGAATTTTTGTAACTGCCTTACTTTTCGAGATATTCAATTTTATTTGATTTGAAAATTACCTAACCAGTGACGTCATACTGCATAATGAGCGACTGTTAGATTGCTTATTTTGTAGCATGTAATAGTGGAAAATAACTAAAACTTTACTTACATGTGTGTAGGCGATGTTTAACATCCAGACCTGGGTATTTAGGTGTTATATCTTGAGTAATTTTTAAATTAATTCAGCTTTTTTGAAAAGTGATTATGCAGTATGACGTCACCGGTTAGGTAATTTTCAAATCAAATAAAATTGAATATCTCGAAAAGTAAGGCAGTTACAAAAATTCTATCAAAGAAGTTATACAGTGATTTTAACTGATATTTCCAATGCAATAAGAAAATTGTTGGAGAAAATTTCGTTTCATAAGCACTTCAAGTGTCACTTGCCCCGCCCCCCAGTCGTTTGGCCCCTTGGGTTATTTGGGGGTGCCTCCTCATCATTACTGTTATGATATATAGTATTATTATTATTATGTTTTGCATACGAAAGCACATAATGTATATTTCAAATGTTGTATATACAGCAATGAAAAGCCGAATCTCACTTGTATACATAAACAGTAGGTTAATGATTAATGCCGAAAACGACGACAATATATATATGACACGCAGCCCAATGTTTGAGATATTTATCTGATTCAGTCCAATATCGATCACCGTTACCTCTTACTAAACTCTGAGCGTGAACACGTTAATGTTTATTGCCCTCAGGTTAGAAACAAAAAATATCCCGTTAGAAATATATTCTTAATACAAAAATAATACCTATTGGAAATTTTATCAACACTAAAATACAATACTTAATTATGTACCATATAATGCACAATTACAGTATAATTATATGATTAATTAAAGTACTGATTAAGCTAGGATACGAGTTTATGAGATTTAGCTAGCAAGAATATATGCACTAGTGTTTCCCAACTTTCATGTCGATTTACACAGTTCACGATCCACGACGAAGGAAGCTCGACGACATGCCAATGTGAAATTTCTTCCTACCCATTTCATAATTTAAACAGCGGTAAAATAAGTTGCTCTGTCCAATATCTTAATGTCATCAAGACATTTCGTCGTTTCAAAACGCGGTATGAGCCTATAATGAGCTTCATAATTTTGACAAGAGTAGCTATATACATTTATTGTTTTGCATAAAAATTCGTTCTTAAGAATGGTCATCATCAAACTGCCTCCATGCGGATCGTAAACTGCCTAGTAATACGAATATAAAATAATTTCAAAAAATCATAGAAAGATTTCCTAGGAAGGGGGAGAAAGAAATAGAGAAAGATGGATGGATGGAAGAAAGTTTATTGGGTAGGTGGGTGCTTGAGTAGTTTAATCCGTAGATAATGTTGGGGGGGGGGGGGGGCGGAGAGTAAGGAATCGTGGCGTATATGAAATGAAATATCTCAGCATATATGGCGGAATGTGCATGATACACGAATGTGTGATGGAAGTGCGAATACACAAGAAAATCTAGTCTAAAAATTACATCATACATTCTTATAAAGATAAAATTCTATCAATTAAGTAAACTAAATACTAGATTAAAATTCATTACACTGTACAGTCGATTGCGAAATATTTAAACGATTACCCCTGAAAACAGTGACTTGTAATGCTTCATAATGGGGTATGTTCGAGTTATATGGAGAGCTATATGGCCCTGCTGAAAAAATAGTATTAAAAATTATCGTGTCGATGGCAGTTTAATTTGCCACACTGTTTTAAATGGTGGGCGAGTAATAGATGATCGACCGTACTTGTCGATTTTATTAGAGGTTTACCATATCCATGGTGTCATAACCGGTGTTTTCTGTTCCGTCTTTGGCGACTGCAGTTTCACTTGCTTTATTTTTATTACAATACTGATACCAGCATACCATCAACGTCAGTAGTAACAGTGCGCCAGCAACACAGCACACAATGATCAGAGCAGTTTTGTAATCTGGGCGAAAAAAAAGAAAAATATTGTTGTAGAGTTTTCGACTTTTACATCTCAACGAGTTAATGCTACCTACCAAGCAACGTTTGACATGATTGATATCGGTATTTTAACAGGATGTTCTACTCAGCAATTTCTTGCACATGCAACAGGGGGATGGTTGATGCCTTTCAAAGTAACCTCTTGATAATGGGTACAAATAGGTTAGTAAATAAACTTGCAGACAAGTGTATGTATGTTGTCATTTATCGTAAATGACAAACACATTGATGACTTGCAAGCACGCAAAGAGGTTGTCGTGAAGTCAAAACTAGGAGATGTTTCACAACAAGTTGCTTCCACCCTGTTGTGATAAGCGTGTCAACTGGATAGATATCTGACTTGCTGAAACCTGTCCACCATTCTCCCGCCCGAGTTTTTTTCCACACGAAAGAATTTCCCTCATATGGTTGATGGTATGCACTGCGAGATTCTAATTTTAGCGAATAAACACCGAATGCGAGCAACATTTGTGCAAGATAATGACATATCTTCCTTTAGACTTCGCAGCTCTGACTTCAGACATCCGACTCCAGCAAATTTCTACTCACCTTCATCAGTTTTCTTGCAGCCATCTTCTTCCTGAGCATAACCAGGATCACACCTACATATCGCTTTTTTATTCAATCCTCTGATACAGTGTGCATGAATGGAACAACTATGTTGTTCACATGGATCAATACATTGTTCACCATCGGCATGATAATTTTCTTTACATTTGCAAGCCACAATATCATTCTCTATACTGCACATGGCATTTTTATGACAACTGTGAATGCCCAATAAACATAAATCTGTTGAAAACAGTGAATATAATTAATAATCATCTTACTTTAGCTGCCTTTAAAAACTGGGCCTGCAGTTGATGGATTGTTAATATATTTTTGTATCTATAGACTGTTATGGGAATTTGATTTGTAATGGGAAAGAGATTAATAATGATAATCTGCATGTTTATTTCCTACTGTGGTTATGTTTGAATGAGTGTAAAACCTGATCGCCCCAACGTCACGACACCTTTAAGGCCAGGAACCAGTTGTTCAGAGCTGGTTAAGCGCTAACCCTGGTTAAAGTTTGACCTGCTATTTCAGTCCCTTTCTGTTTTAGTCTTTGTTTCTACACGTCTGTTAATTTCAAAACTTCAGAAGCAAAAACTATTATTGATTCAGACAAGATTTCTGAAGAAATATTTCCAAGCAAGTTGCTGGCAAATTTTACGTTGAGCTAACCCGCTCCCTGGAACGAGCTGACGTTGCAACGTCATATCATCCCTGAATGAAGACCCTGGAAACGTTGGATCGTGAGTGCTTTGATCAGGCTTGGCATTCTTTCAAGCATAAGCAGAAAAACGAGCGAAACATAATCGTTGCACCTGCAGGAGCCGGTTCTATCAAAGGCGTTCAGCGTTTGATAAGACACATTTCAAAATCACTTTTACATCTACTACGGAACCGAAATTATGAGTTTAATGAAATAAATGTATAGTTTTAGATATAACTGTCCTTCTCAGGTCCAATAACATTAGCTGGCTTGTTCATACAATATGCAAACTTGTTTTATATTTTTGACTTATCCATCGTTTAAGCTAAACACCTTTGATACGACCGGCCCCTGTATGGTTGCCGTGGACAAACTAACAATGAATTATAATTTGCACAGAGTGACCAGATTGTCGGGCTAGCATTGCAACTTGGGTAAACTGGAAAAATTTGGATTTTCCAGACTTTTGCACATGTATGGTCAATCATAAGAAGAATTGACTGAATGCACAAAGTTGAATTAGGTAACGTTTTCTAATTATTTGGTTTGTGTTAGAAAATGAGCAGGAAGGAACCCCAATCCACTGACATGAACGACAGCTTTTTATTGTTTTACTTTTTAACGCACCTGTTACTGTGATATTTTTTGGAGACCCAGGTAGTGAACCATTCTGGCTGGCCATATGTATAACTTGCGACAGTTTAGACACATCGACAGTTTTACCATCTTGCAACTGGAATATCACGATATACTCAGCAACAACACTTCCGGGTCTGAAACTGGTAACCTGGCAACCAAGGAAACCTTGAAAAGTGTTACCCTTTCTAATCGCGTTCGTCAAAGCATTTTCAATTTTCTGTGCAAGGTTTCTGTACTCAGCAGAATTGGGATCTCTGAGGGGCTCGGTGAATGTTTGATTCAGCTCGAGTTCTGAGACAAAGAATCGGTTGCCTGTCGTACAGTTGAAGCCATTACCAACGTAACCTTTCTTACAGCGACACGAGATTGATGTATCTGGGAGCTCGATACATTCTGCATTCTTGCTAGCTAGAGATGAAAGTAAAATACGTAAAGAAACGCACAGCAATGCTTCATCTACCTTTATCCAAAACAGCAAAGAGAAAATAATTGAACAAGACGCCTGGTTGGCGTAAACACGGGTCACGTATGAGTGGATGTGTTTGACCCTCTTTCGTTTTATCCCCATCCACCGTTCTAATATCTGCGAGGATAATTAAAGCTAAGCCATTGTAGGTTAACTAAGCAGAACTTCCAAGATTTAGAGCGATTTGTTGACGTTTTGAGCAAGAATCCTTCGTCACAGCAAAAAGGCAAAATGGTTGTGGTCAATGATTACAAGTCACCAAATCGCTCTAAGGAAAATGAATCATGCATAAAAGGTTGAAAATTACTGTTTAAAAAATGTTAAAAACATTGACACCACTGACTTTGAATGATGCATAGTCGATTTTCCAGGTTTTTTCCAATAAAATAGTTGCAATGCACTTGAAAAAACCATCATTCACAAGGTTGAACAATAGCTTTTTTATGATATAGCATTGAACACTGATCAATTCTTTTCATGTTTTCACCATCGGTTTGCACCTGGCTGTCATTAATAAACACCTGCATGTTTCGCTAAATCACATTGTGAATCACTATATCTACACAGTGTAAACATAGTTCTTGAGCGTTTAATTTGCGTCAGGGAGGCCCTTCATGATATGTAAAAAACCCAAACCTAACCCAAATCTTCTTTTTGTCCCATTCCCCGAAATACTACCTGTGGGCATACGTAATGAGAAGAAATTGATTTAAATAATTATTCAGAGCTTACCTCGACGTTGTATAATAGCATTAGATATTTCATAGAGACTATAGTCTTCTGACGAAGGCTCAATGAGAATCCTCTCGTTTCTAATCACATCCAGGACATGAGCGTCCAACATATACAGTCTCCCGTATATTTCAAGGCTTATGTTCAACACTTCTGTTAGCACATGAGGGACTGTCGTGTTTTTCAAACTAACTGGAGAAATACCAAAGAACATAGAAATGTTTCGTATCGACAATTCTCTGGTGAATACCATCTCGTTTTCTCTAACCAGATATTTTTTTAGTTCTTTCTCTGTAATATTTTTGATCCCTCCCAAGGAAAGCATAAAAAGACGTTGCCTAATTTTCGTTGCATTAAATTTAATTGTATTGTTGCCATCTTTGTAATTCATCAAACCATTTTTGTACTCTGTAAGTTCGGTTAAACGTGTATTGATTTGATCCGTCTTTCTGACTTGATCAAGTACCTCAGACTTGGAGTTAAGAAAGCCTTGTTCTGTCAAACCTGATAAGCGAATAATTTGATCAAAAGTAGTATTAAGTTCTTTCGCCAGCTCTCTTCCTTTCACGTACATGTTCAGTCTATTTGCTTGCTGTAAGAACGTCTGGGCAATTTTACCTAGCATCGTGTGGTTTCCAGTTAGATTGGTTGCGCCACTGACAAATATAAGATCCTTCAATGTTGTCTTGTTTAGTAGTTCTCCTTGATACGGCAACAGTTCAATATTTCTTACCAAGTCTAAAGTTGAGAACCTTTCATTTTCCGTCAATAATTCATACAAATTCTTGGATTCTCTTTCTGACATTTTAGGTATTACTTCTTCCAGAGTCTCGAGATAATAAGCCGTCAGGTTCATGTTTGGTCCTACACAATAGAAATGATACGACACGTATCAAAATCTCAAAGCGTTCACAAAATTTAAATTTTGCTTAGAATTTGAGGCACGAATATTTTTGCAACTTTTCCTTTGCCTTAGTATACTCCAAACTCGTACAGTTTTTTCCCGGCCTGAACTTTTTTTTACTTTAATAAATCAAACTTCTGAATGCTGTTTAAATTATTTTAGCATGTTAAAACAATATGTTCCTAAAAACATGCAATGGATATTTCCCCATTTTGAGGTACTGGGTTATTTTGAAGTACACTTGAACCTGTATAGACTTTATTTCACTAACCGGATCTTACTGCATTGACAAAGAATAAAAGCGCCTTCACACTTGCGTATACACCATAATGATTTGGCTCAGCGCATCCCCTGCCCCAGCTGACAATACCGATCTGTACATATGACCCATTACGTTCACACTGTAAAGGGCCGCCGCTGTCACCATAGCAAGCGTCAGTACCTCCTTGCTTAAAACCATAACATATAAATCTGTCCGAAATGATCCCATTATATGAAGCATTACTGTTACATTCGTCAAGGGATACTGACTCGACTTTAGCTTCTTTAAGGACAGGAGAACGGTGATAAACATTCTTGTTTACGTTGTTTCCCCATCCAGTAACGTAACACGAAGCGTTCTCGAACGTCTGTCCGTCTTCAACAAGGCACACGGGTCGAACATTTTCACTATATAACAAAGGACTTTCTAACTCGATCAAAGCGATATCATAGTCTCCGGGGGCAGTTTTTACCGTATGTTGAGGATGAATGAATAATTTAGATGCAGTAATTATATATTCGTGAGGATCTGTGAAATTCAGGTTATGGTCTCCAACATGATAGGTGTAGCTAGACAAAGATAATACGCTGTCAGACAGAATAAAACAATGTGCAGCAGTTAGGATCCATCTACGACCAATGATGCTGCCAGCGCAAAATTGTTTACCAGTGTTTGAATCGAGGAAGTTTACGATCCAAGGCCAGGAGTTCTCGCGAGCTTCACCTCCCCCAATTACTCTCTTACGTCGTGATCGTTGGTTTTCATTACGTATACCACATGCGGCGTTGGCTATTAAGCAAAAGCAATATTAACCATGAATAACAACATATCAGTTATATGCAATGAGCTGAAATATATACCTGGAATGATAACTTATCCGCCATCTTTGAAGCCAAATTGAAGACCACCATTAATAACTAGTACTCACAAAGATTACCTATTTTTAGACGCTGTTTTCAACCTAGCTAGAGTAGCGTCCTTTTAACCCTGTTTTGAGTCTAGATGTTTAACTTAAAACATGGTTAAAAGGGCGTTATTTCAAGGTCGAAAACAACGTTTGAAAATGGGCGACTTTTGCGGTGCGTGGCCTTCAATTTATTGTGCAGTGATTTTGTGACAAAGTCATTTGTGCAGCAATAAATCAGACTTTGTGATTACGAACTGTGTTTTAAAAACCAGAAAATTTATCATCCTAAATTAGAGACTCTTTACAGCTAAAAATGCCTAAAATTCCTGTTTTCAGCTAAGACGCGAAGAAGGATTTTGTAGCTTTTATACGCAAGTCTTCCGTAAGTCGCGTCTTAGTTAAGTCGCAACATATTTTGTCCCGTATAAATGTGCCTTTTATTCTTGTGTTTTGTCAACCTGGTACCAGACTCTTCTCTACGCTCCTCGCTGGAGGAAGAGACCCACGGAATGCTGGTCACGTGGCTCCCGGGTCATGTAGATCCATTAGTGCTTAGGGGGATTCGTGCAGCCTCGTACCCAGGCGCTTTTTTAATAAAGAAAATGTTATCACTTAATCTTAATCCAGTGTTTATATAAAGATCAGTAGTCAGGATGCAAGTGCGAAAAGCTGCTTGGGGAGGAAGCGCCTGGGAGAAAATGTAATCAAGATGGCGGCCGTGCCCGATGGCACATACTGTATATATTTTTAATTAATCATCAGTGTAAATACATGATCTAGGAGACTTAAAACGTATAAATCGACACGAAAACAATTCAAATATGCTGTTTAAGAGTAACCATTACCTTCGCGATGCTCTTCCAGCCAGTGGCGGATCTAGCGTAAGTCAAATAGATTACCACAGCTCATTCTAGGATATATTTACATTTTAAAATACCTTCAAAGCAACTTCATTGGTTAGATTTTATTCTTTTGAAATTGATAACCTATGACATTGTTATAAAGTTATTTTGAATTTAAAATTGAGCTGCTATAATTTATTTTGACTTACCCTGGATCCGCCACTGCTTCCAGCTGTATATTGTCCATAACTTAAGCTTAAGAAGTCGACATATTTCTATCCGGTCTGTGGCAAATGTTTAATACACCCTTTGTTCGTTTTGTACCTATTTGGTTCAACTCCAGCCATTGTAGTGCATATAGTTAACAGTCAATAGTCTTTAAAAAGGTATCCACCGAATAGGATAGAAATTCAGACATAAAAACGACGTCTAAGATGAAAAAGGTAGTGTAATACACAACTTCATGTTGCCAACTGATGTCAGTGGCGCCACGCAGAATTACAAATTGCTGCTTCAATATCGACATTTTATGCATTAAATAACGTACGTATTTCGCTTAAATCGATATGGGTGTAACTTTGAAGATCTTTTCCCCCGATAAGCTTAATAAACCATGTATTAATTGTGGTAGAGTCGAAAAATATTGTTATAAATAGACACAAGTGTTACACGTTCACTTTGTCGTTCATGTTTCTTTCTCGATTTCAGAATTCGTAAAATTGACCAACACAGCGAAGCACAAAAGTTCTAAACATTTGCCACAGACCAGTTCTATTAGAAATCGGCCATTTTCCGCCAGGCGCTTCCTTGCCTTCCGCGTCCTCCCCAAGCACCTTTGCGCGCTCGCGTCCTGACTACTGATCTATATTAAAACACTGGATTAAGATTATATGATAACATTCTCTTTACCAAAAAAGTGCCTTGGTACGAGGCTGGGATTCGTGCATCTTGTTACACTTTTCAAGACTAAAATTACATACATTAAAAAGTACTACCCACTATCCCTTACAAGCTGGCTCGCAAAATCTGGGAGCCACGTGACCAGTATTCACCAGTGTCTCTTTTCTAGACAGCATTTGAAAGAGGTTGGTGTTTTATTGGTGTCCGATATCGCAGCCAACCGCTCGTGCTCGCATTCGACTTTTTAGCTTTGCTATGGGAAAACCGTAATTGAAATAATTGTATACCGTGTAACTATAAGATCGGTCAAGCGTTCGGAGGATGCACTGATATGTATTAAAGCAGGATAGCACATCAATTGTTGGGCCACACTTGATCAGCGAATGCTATAGCCTATAGATTTTTACTGAGATCAGGTGTTTTTCCACAGAAACTACGTCGATTCACTCTTTGAGTAGGGCCATTCAACATGGACGCCGGACCCAAAATATGACGTCCGGTTCCAATTTTCTGTTTGGGATTTGCAATTACCACACACAATGAATCCAGTCTTAATACATATCAATGGAAGGATATAGCGTTATTAACCTTGGTCAAAACGTCATGCCTGACAACCTTGTGAAGCAATATGTGATGAAATTGAAGATGGTTGACGCTTTTTACGACAAGCCTCATATCTGACTTTCTTTTATAAATTGTGCATGCAATCCAATTATAATCTGCTCAAAAAGCTTTGGTGTATCGCACAATAGTTGTTGAAACAAAATCCTGACGATATATACGCAACAAACGTCACCAAAAATACAGTTTTAGAGAGTTAACCTACATATATGCAGCCGTGCAGATCCCCTTCCAGAGTAAGCTAAACTTCCAATTTGAAAGCCTCACCTTTTGTTCACCAAAACATTATCGTACGATATCTAAAATAACTGCACGTAATTAAAAAAATTGTGACCTAATATACTCACCCTTATCAATTATTTTCATTGCCAGACCATAAAGACTTTGGTCATCCGGGTATGGAATGCTGGAAATTTTCATCGTGTTGACCAGGTAAATTTCTGTATTTGATACATCGTGCAGTGATGCAAATGTAGTCAGGCTGATATTTAGATACTCGTCAAGCACGTTGCTAACAGTCGTATTTTTCAACTTGTCTAAACTGATTTCAAAGAATGATGATATATTCCGGATACTGAATAACTTCGTAAACATTTCTTGGTTGTATTTCACAAGGATTTGCTTCAGTGATTTCTTCTCAAGGTCTTTCAAGTCATCAGCTGATTTATTCAGATCTTTAGTAATTTGAGTAATGTTGAACGTAATGTTCACACCTGGTTTGTAAGAAATTAATGTATCTCTATACATCTCAAGAGTTTCCAGATGTATTGTAATATACATTTGCTTCCTGATATTTTCGATCGTACTGAAATTCGAATTCAGGAGTCCGTCTTTGGTCAGATTGGCCGATTTTTGGAGGTCTTCAAAAGTTACATTAAATTCTTTTCTAATTTTTACAATCCTGTAATAAACATACAGCCTTTCAGCTTGTTCAGCAACAACGTCTGCGAGATATGCCAATGTGGTAGCGTTCTTAGTCAAATTCTGCTTCGAACTAACAAATATCAGGTCCAAGATCGTCGATTGGTTAAGCGAGTCTATCTGGTGTGGATTCAACTGAAGATTTCGCACTAAATCAATATCGGAAAACTCGCCTTTGTTTGTCAACAACGCGTGAAGGTTACTGGAATTACGCATTCTCGCATTTGGTCGTATTTTTTCCAAGGTGTTCATGTAGTACGATGTTAAATTGGAGTTGGGGCCTAAAATAGAGATTCGTTATTATAATTATAACCGCTTTTATGACCGCATACGCCGCTTTTATTTATTAACATCTTTTTGATAACTCATGAAGAAAAGAGAAAAGAAAAATATTTAATCAAGATCTTTAAATCGGGTAAAGATTTTTCCCTGATTTATATAAACTTTCAGTGTGATTTTCTAACCAAATATCATTCATTTCTATGAGATTATGAAAGAATGCGAACGTTTTCTCACGACATTATGTAAGTAAGAATAAAGCTTGACATGAGATCGAGCAAAAACGTTCCCTGCAACATGTCCTTAAAAATAGAAATATCTGTTGCAAAAGTGGCTATGACCAGAAGTGTCATTTTCCCAAAATATTACCACATTTTCCCAAGATTTATAGTGTTGCACCGCTCATGAATAATTAATACTTTCGAAGAAACGTATAAGAAAGTGACTGAATTAATCATTCGAAAAAACCTAAAAACTTTTGATGCAACAATATGCAGCTTATAGTTTGAGAAAAATCTGGTCGTCTGAAAAAGCAATTATCGGTGTCGTATGAACCGCTTTTAGCATGTGGACATTATAAGCAACACGAATATTGGATTTTAGAGCGAATATCAAGAATTTCTGTTTTAAATAGATTTATAGTTACAGTATATGAGCCCCATTACGATCGGATTTACAATCACGCTTCGTACTATTATTTCCGGAACATCGAATTACGAAGAAAAAATTGAAAATTAAATGAATTTCCCTGTTTTTGCTTTTGAATTTAAGAAAATGTAGTAAACTGTACAAACACCACTGCCAAACGTCTAGTTTGCCATATCCATTTTTAGGTAACATTTTCTTTGAACACATATGTTAAGGTTTTGTTGTAATTGGTTCAATTTTGTATTACATATTAAAAGCAAGAAACCAGGGTGGCCTGAAATGTTTAGAACTACTACAAGTGCAACTGTTTAGATAATCATGGTTATAATGTTGTAGCTAATATTTTGTCTGATTTGAAAGGACTTAAGAAAAAAATCTTTAACGTACAGACACATGCAGATGAATTATTAGTTGAAGATGAATTATTTGATATATATATATATATATATATATATATATATATATATATATATATATATATATATATATATATATATATATATATATATATATTTATCACATACTTGTGCCTTTATCCGGGCGATAACACGGTGACATAAAAACGATATGTCCCGTGATATCGTTTTTTGTCCCGCGATAACGTTTTTTGTCCCGCTCAAAACAAAGATGGCGTCCGACTGAAGGATCGATAGAGAGATAAGAATAAAGATATTAAATAATACAAGGAAAATAACAAAAAGAAATTTGCAGCTATTAAAAGATAAGCTATTTTTGGTTTGTTGTTGTAATTTCTACCTGTTTAGCGTATTTTAAACAATCATTTTGAATTCATTTTGAAATGTACTCGAAGTGTAAATAATTTGAAAATATAATCTGGTTTTTGCTCTAGATAAAGGCACAAGTATGTGATAAATAGGTTATCATATTCGAGACTCGGTAATATCAGTTTTATCGCTCTCGTTACGATATCATATTTTGTCCCTCGTTCGCTGCGCTCACTCGTGACAACATATGATATCGTCTCTCGAGCGATAAAACTGATATCACCTCGCCTCTCATATGATAACCTATACATATATATATATATATATATATATATATATATATATATATATATATATATATATATATATATATATATATATATATATATATATATATATATATATATATTTATATATATATATATATATATATATATATATGTATATATATATATATAGCATTACAGCTAACTCAAAAATGTTCTCAGATATGAGAGCAAAGTGAATTATGGGTTCACTGCATGGTAACTAGGAGTAAAGTTTTGAATAATGCATGAGTCAGTCGTAATAGTACTGTCTTTGTATGCTATTAAATCTATTGCTACTATTGGAGCGTACATTGGATATTAAGTTTGGACTTTAGATTCTTCAAGGACAAATTTTCTGAATCAGCTGCATATTAGTAGTATGCATACATATATTATTAATAATATATATTTTGGGTGGAATTTACACACCTGCCATTATTGCCTCAATAAAGGGTTGAGAAGCTCTGACGTCAGTGTATACGCCATAGTGGTTTGGTTCAGCACAACCTATCCCCCAAATCATTATCCCTATTTGTATCCATGTACCATTGCGTTCACACTGATATGGTCCGCCACTGTCACCATAACATCCATCAATGCCACCTTCTTTCCGACCGGCGCAAAGAAATCGGTCAGATACTTGGCCTTTATATGAAGTATTTCTATTACATTCCTCAAGGTCGACCAAAGTAAGCTTAATTTCTTGCAGCGTTGGTGAACGTTGATATGATGTTTGATTGTTAACATTACCCCAGCCGATCAAATAACAAGAATCGTTTTTATAAAAAATTTCTTCTTTTTGTGCTAAGCACACTGGTTGCACATAGTCGGTGAAGTTAAGTGGCTCTGCGAGTTTCACCAGGGCTATATCATAATCACCAGGGCTTGTCAAATTACCAATAACATACGCGGGATGAATAAAAACTTTCGATATGTTGACTTCATACTCTCTAGGATCTGTGAAGTTCAATCTATGATCAGCAACGCGAAACGTGTAGCGGGAAATTGGACCTGGTTCTTTCGTGAACAAGAAACAATGGGCAGCTGTTAAGATCCATCCACGGTCAATAACACTACCCGCGCATTGTTGGAGATTATCTTCATCTGTAAAACTCACGATCCATGGCCAGGAGTTGGAGATTGCTTCGCTCCCGCCAATCACCCTCTTAACACGAGAGTGCACAACTCCGGTTGTTTTGCGTTTCCCATAGGGGCAGTGACTTTTACCTTTAAAATAATCATCGTACAATAATTGCTAAGTTATGCAAGTCATACTAGATATATGGCTGCAGACCGGAGCTTATCCCATTTTGAATAAAGATCAGTGCATGACTTGGGAAACATATTTTTTACGTTTTTTGGTAAACCTTCCATTAGGAGATGAAGAGGACTCTATGCCAGAACAACAACAGGGCTAGACTAATAATGAAAAAAGGATTGCAAAGGAAGAATAGCTAGGAAGCTGAAATTTTATGTAGAGATACAACATGTATTGCAAAGTTGTGCGTGGAAAAATAAAGAAATCAAGCTCTTAATAGGCTCAAGAATATGCGCGGAGTCACTATGTGTCACTATGTATCTTTACGTTACCTTTGACGTGCCAAGCAAGACACAAAATCCATACAATAAAGGATGCTCCAATCAGCTGGAGTTTCATACCGCGATCACAACAAGTATGCGCTGAAATTGCAAGAAACGTTATTTTAGTCTCCGTTATGAAACTGCTTGTAATTTTGATTACTGGAGTAACATGTTTAAGAATAACCCGATCCTTACTACTACTACTTGCTACTGATCTTACCTACGTTGTGGTTAGATAAATAAAGTAGTTGAATAAATTATGGGAAATATTTAAAACCTAACTAAGCTTTATTGCGTGGATCACGAAGTCAGTGTGAGCATATATAAAGATACTGGAGTTTCCATTTATATTTCGTATCCTTATAAAAAGGTATGACATCTTGAGTAGTCATGATTACTCTTGCAATAACTTGTGTGGTATATTTGACAATTATCCGAAAAACGAATTGCGCAGACACATATGTACATTTTATAGCACGCGAAAATAAGAGGAAATCTGCATGCGCATACAGCTTTTGCGAATTTGAAAATTTGTCTTTATTTTTGATCGCCAAGTCAATGCAAATAAGTTTTATATTGTTTTTTTGGCTCTAAAAATGAATTGAATAACGGTAACGAAAACGTTGGAAAAACCTGACTTTTAGTTTTCGACTTTCACCATTTTTGTGAAGTTTGAAGGGAAAAAATGAGGAAATGCGAATGACATGAAAATAACATGTAGAAATCACATATTTTCACCTCGTAGCATCAAAGCAGCGAATAAGATAAGAAAATTTGATTAATTTTTTACCTGTCACGAAAAACGATAACGTGGCTAATTGCATTGATTTTATTACAGCTAAAATTTTGATATCTTGCCATCCTGCATTTTATATTCCTCAAAATACTACTGAATGAATTGCTATTGTAATTCCTTAACACATCTGCTGCTTTTTAGCGGAAAATATTAAAGAATGAAGAAGCCACGAATGAAGAAGGAGCTTTAACTCCTTTGAAAGAATTAAAAAGAGTTTAAAGAGTTTTAACTCCTTTGAAGAAACATGTTAAATTTCATTGTTTAATTTTTTCAAAAAATGTTATGCCTGAAAACAGGAGGGAGTGAAAACTTTAAAATTGCAGTCGCTTGTTGTGGTCAGTGGTAAACACCGGAGAATAAGTAGACTGTGATGTCAAATGACGCATTTTACGTCATGCTGCATCCATATTTTGGCTTCACTTTTTGATTAACAAAAAGTATATAAGCGCAATCGCCAGATATAGAAATAGAGCTCAGTCAGAAAGGACATGTTCCCAATGTTTGTGTGAAATTAATTCCAATTTTATCTATCACAGACAGATGCAAACATATTATCTTGATGTATTATATTAGTAAAAATAATTTTTTTATGAATGCATTTGCATACCACTTGTGTGCTGTCTACAAGCATAGATCCGCTGATAATGAAATAATGTCAGTTTTAATTTCATACAAAACGTTCAGTGAAACCGAATGCATTTCGCGAGAGAATATCTCAAGTTTCAGAGCATTAAATAGTTTTCTTTACACTTCACTTTCAGACAGATACATACCCATATATATATAACCCGTAAATTACAGGAGCATATTCACTGATGAAGTCGACATATGCTATTCAGTACGACGCTTTCTGTAAAAGTTAATTTCAAGTCTTCAAGACAACGCAGAAAAAAAGTAAGATGAAAAAAAATAAATCTCGCCGACAGCGACTTGAACTACTTGTTCGTATCCGGCATAATTATGTAGACTGGTTGACTGCTATGCAGGCTCGGACTGGCCAATGTGCCACTGTGCCATGGGCATGGCACATGGGCCCCTACTGGGACATCAAATGGGCCCTTGACAATTGTTGTTTAATTTCCGTATTTGTAAACATTCAAAGATGTTTAAAACAGACTATCAGGCAGTAAGAAACGAAAATAAAAGGGACCGGAGGGGAATGATTTGGAATTTTTGAACTCTTCAGAGAGGCGGTTAAATAATTCATCATGTTCTCTCCAGAATACCATAAAATCTTCACCTAAAACATTCAAGACAGCAAAAAATTTCCAGGCTCCTCTCAGTGCTAGAATGGCAAGGCCCCTTAATTGGGGCCAGTCCGAGTCTGCTGCTATGTTGACGGCCTCCCTCTGTAACATGCAAGAGAAAACTTGACAAAAGTACATGAAAATCAAAAAAGCATAACTTATCATTTTGTTTAGTTTATATTCTACACTTACATTTTATTTACCAATCAACATTCTAAAATCTGCATGCTTATCCAAAATATAGTTCCCTGTAATTCTACGAGTGTGATTTTGAGACCCATTTCGCTATGGTTTTTATGTATATGGGTCTGTGGACAATGAGACGAATGAGTCATTAATCAAAGGCACAAGCCGTAAAGTTTTCAATTAGGAAGCGAACTCTGATATTTAAGATTAAAGATAACCGCAATAGCATTCAGATGTAAAAAAGACATATGTCGACATTGTGCAGAAGGAATCAGGCGAAGATTGCAAGAACTATTCAGGGGATTTTTTTTATTTTTTAAAAAAAAATCTTACAATTGTATACACACGATTCGATTTGAATCCAGATTAGCTACATACATCATTCAGTCTGAAATAGAAATCTGACTGATAATGTTTTAACGCAATTGCATTTATAAACATATTGATTGGGTTTATATAATTAAATTACAGTGCTATATATTTGCGGAAAGAATATATTTGTGCAATTAGATCGTAATGACAAATGAAATGCAATCAGAAATCTAACTTTGGCAAGTGCTAACGTGATGTACTGATTAACTTTTGGCATATGTTATAGCCTTTGGCTATAATTTTTAATATGTAACATGCACAACAATGAGCACTCTGGCATCATTTCATATTTGCTACGATATAATGCATGACTTTGTGTTTCTAAATCGAATAATTTAACGTCCTTTCTTTATCTGGCTGACGTCATGGTTTACATTCATAAAAAAAATCAAATGTCTTGTTTGTTTTAACAACTTAAATAAGATCGTCTGTGTAAAAATGACATAGACAAAATCATAGATCTAAAACGGTTTTTAAATTCTAGAGCAGGGTCCTTTTTCGTTTGAAAACTATAACTTGCTATTGCATGTATACAATTTAGTGGGTATCAATGGGAGTGGACATATTGTTGAAATATAGACTTCCAAGTATTTTTTGTGCATGTTTGTACTGCGCGCGGAATATGCAATCAGTACATACAAAAGAATAATTTTTTAGAATAATTTTAGAAGTCCGCTACTTTTTCATCTTTTCTTTTTCATCACTTTTTTTCATCTCCCAGTAACTTAATCGCTTTAACACAAACGTTGATCCTTTCTTGGATATAGATTCGTTGATGAAATTCGTTCTTTCACTCGGACTGTAGTGTTAATTTATCATTCCTGCTGCGTAACAATAGCGATCTTTGCATTACACAACAAATATTTCAATTTAATACTTCCATATAATTCTTCTTGAAAGGAAACGCAAAACTGAAAGTTCTTTTGAAACTTTCTCCCACAATTTTAGCGAACAATTTAATGTCATGTATTATCTTCGCGTAGATGGATACCATATATAGTTAGGTAATTTCCTTAGTTTCGAACAAAATCAACAGAAATGTTGACAAAATTTTTAAGGATGAAATTTCATTAAGTTTATGCTAATTCAAAAATATTAAAAAAGTAATATAAAACATTACTTAACGGTAAAATTCAAATTAGAAAAGAGGAAATTGACTTGAATTAAAAATTGCATCTTTGATCACGTATCAAAATATTCTGTAAAATCTCGACAAAATTGTGTGTTAACTTTGTAACAAAGTTCCTTGCGAGTGACATCCAATGACCTTGATAAAAATATTAATTTGTTAAAGCTAGTGTTCGATTTTCTTCAATATAATTCATTTTCATTTTTGTTTGAAAAATGTTTCACATTTTTATTACATAAAACGATTAGATAACATTTTGCCGTTGACGTCATAATGTGGGAAGAACATCAGTGACTCGTGGGCCACTTTTTTGTTCTTAACCACATTATGACGTCATACCATGTATCTATAACTAAACAGACAAGGGCAAAATGTTATTTATCTTGTCAATTATTAAATGAGTATGGAAAGGTCTGTATGGAGGTATAAAGAGGTCCTCATGTGACGCTTTTTCAAGCATTTTATTGGACAATCATGTCATGAATTGTTAATGATTTTAGAATGATTAGGAACCCAACCATTTACTTGACACTGGTGCGATCACATCTTGGTTATGCAACGCAAGTCTGGTCACCTCAATCTACCGAACTTCTGCTCAAACTAGAAAAACCTCAAAGACGTGCAACAAAGTACATTCTTAACCTTCCGCTCACCAATTCAGTATGCTATAAATCGAGATTGCAGACACTCCACCTACTACCAATATGTTATTGGCATGAATTTCTTGATATGATGCATTTCTTTAAAGCAGTCAATGGCCTCATCAGCTCATCCTTTCGCTTGCATATAAAGACCACTAAATGTACGAGATCGTCCAGTAACACGAAAGGTGTAAAATACGAAGTCCCGAGGTGCAAAACAACAACCCACCAAAGATCGTTCTGGATAAGATCTATCAGAACATGGAACGCATTGACAGACGTACTTGACCTGAACATGAAGAACATCAACACGTTCAAGTCTGTAATGAGGGATTATTACAACACTGCATTGAAGAACACATACGATTGTGACGATGCACGAACTTTTAAAACCATTTGTCCGAGATGCAATAGGGCAAGAACTCTAACGGTGTCGGTAAACTGTTGTTTTTAGTGATAGTTTATATGTTATTTGTGTTATTAATAATTTGTATCTTTGTCGTTGGGCCCGCAGTAATTGGTTTAAGCTGTTGCAGTCACCCAACCATCAAGTTTGTTGATGTCTTTGTCATATATGTTTGTGTACTTCTGTGTATGTGTGTTTGTTGTGTACATTGTGTAGTGTACTTGATGGAAAAGCAATTAAATTAAATTAAATTAAATTAAATGTATATGCAATTAAGCCTAAATGTGACAGAAAATTAACCACTGTGAAGGTAGCCGCGGATTGGGCCTCGGATTCGGCCTCGGATTGGGCCGCAGATTGGGCCTCGGATTCAACTCATTTCAATCGTTTAAAAGTAGATTTTAGAAAAGAATATTTCTAGTTGTTTTTAAGGTATTTTTCGTTGCAAATGAGCGTTATCATGAGTAATACAACGTACCTATTCACTGCTGATGGAAAACTAAGGAAACACGCTCGTTTGTGAGAGAAATAACGCCTCAAAGACACTACATATTATGTCTCAACTTCACTCAGATTAATACACAAATTTGGAGATAAACCAATCTTTGAAGTGCATGCACAAGGTACAAAAACGATACTGTACGGTATTTTTAGTGCTCTTTCCGTTGACGTGGGTTATTTCGTGGCACAAGCTTTAAAAGTACAGCATTAAACAGCAATTAAGAGTTAATTTGCTGTAAAGCATGCAGCATTACAACGCGCAGCTAACCTAAATTTTTGCGCAAGAAAATATTTCGTTTACTATCAAAGACAACACTATTGTGTAATATTTTTCATGCTCGTTTCATTGATGTACGCGATATTTATGGCACAAGCTATTGTCCTGTATATTTTAATGAGCACACAAGTCAAAGTTCAAATGCCGTAAAGGCTCAATGCATATAGGATGACATATATCTCCTATATTCACGCAGCGTTTGTTTAAAAAAAAAATACGAGCTGGCATTCAGGACAACAATATTGTGTAGTATCTTGTTTGCTCTTTTCATTTCTGACCGTTATATTGCGGCACAAGCTCCACAAGTAAAGAATTTTTTGAGCAATTAATACGAATGCACAGCTCAATTGTCATGCAGCGTTTGCGGAAGAAAAAAAATCCCAATTGCTATTAAAAGCAACAATATTGTGCAGTATTTCTAGTGGGCTTTAAAGTTAAATATATCGATAATAAGCACATAGTTAATAGTCTAAAAATATGAAGTTTTTACCGTGACATAAATTCGTGTTTACATTCCACGAGACGTGAAATGTGTTTACAAAATCCGCGAATATTCGTGGCCCAATCTACTTGAACCAGGTATCAATAGAAAGTCCATACACATTCCACAGATTAGGAATATACCAAATATAAAGCGGCACAAGTTCATCGCTGCGTTATATAGAGCATAAAATGATTTTGTGAAGCTATAGCTGCTAGCACCGGATTCGAGGCCGCCTGCTGCGCTAACATCTGACGAGTGATGAGCACTTGACATAAACATCATTCCTTTGGCTTTTTGTTACTGTCGCAAGGGAGTGCTGCCTTTCAAAAGAGCTTGGATTGAATACCGCACACTTTGAATTCTCTCTTAAACGATGCGCGCGATATTGTGACACAAAAACACCATGAATGATCTATGTTCACCACTATGTCTATGGTCCTAGTTTAAGAATTTTACGAATATAAGAAATCTGATTTGTTTGTCACTACAACATTATTGTGTAGCATTTTTTATGCTCTTTTCAGTGATGTATGCCATATAGTGGCACAAGCTCGTTAAATACACATTTCGATAAGCGATTAAGAATTTAAGACCAAACATGACGCAACAGCTCTCTGACTAAAAAGTCTTTAGGACCACACTTTAGTTTATTTTGCGTAAGAACAAAATACAGCTTGCTTTCCAAGAGAACACTGTTCCGTAGTATTTTTTATGCTCTTTTCACTGATGTATGTCATAAGGTGGCACAAGCTCATTAGGTACTGATTTCGATGGGCAATTAAGACGAAACATGACGGGAGGGCTATATTATTACATAGTCTACAAAGCACAAGGACCTCAATATAGGGACATTTTGCACAAGAACAAAATACAGCTTGCTTTCACAGAGAACACTGTTCCGTAGTAATTTTTATGCTCTTTTCACTGATGTATGTCATAAGGTGGCACAAGCTCATTAGCTACTGATTTCGATGGGCAATCAACGAAACATGACGGAAGGGCTATATTATTACATAGTCTACAAAGCGCAAGGACCTCAATTTAGGGACATTTTGCGCAAGAACAAAATATAGCTTCCTTTCCAAGAGAACACTGTTCCGTAGTACTTTTTATGCTCTTTTCACTGATTTATGTCATAACGTGGCACAAGCTCATTAGGTGTTGATTTCGATGGGCAATTAAGACGAAACATGACGCGGAAGGGCTATATTATTACATAGTCTACAAAGCGCAAGGACCTCAATTTAGGGACATTTTGCGCAAGAACAAAATACAGCTTGCTTTCCAAGAGAACACTGTTCCGTAGTAATTTTTATGCTCTTTTCACTGATGTATACCAAAAGGTGGCACAAGCTCATTAGGTACTGATTTCGATGGGCAATTAGGACGAAACATGACGCGGAAGGGCTATATATATTCTTACATAGTCTACAAAGCGCTAGGACCTCAATTTAGGGACATTTTGCGGAAGAACAAAATACAGCTTGCTTTCCAAGAGAACACTGTTCCGTAGTAATTTTTATGCTCTTTTCACTGATGTATGTCATAAGGTGGCACAAGCTCATTAGGTACTGATTTCGATGGGCAATTAAGACGAAACATGACGGAAGGGCTATATCATTACATAGTCTACCACGCGCAAGGACGTCAATTTAGGGACATTTTGCGCAAGAACAAAATACAGCTTGCTTTCCAAGAGAACAGTGTTCCGTAGTTATTTTTATGCTCTTTTCACTGATGTATGTCATCAGGTGGCACAAGCTCATTAGGTACTGATTTCGATGGGCAATTAAGACGAAACATGACGGAAGGGCTATATTATTACATGGTGTACAAAGCGCAAGGACCTCAATTTGGGGACATTTTGCGCAAGAACAAAATATAGCTTGCTTTCCAACAGAACACTGTTCCGTAGTAATTTTTATGCTCTTTTCACTGATGTATGTCATAATGTGGCACAAGCTCATTAGGTACTGATTTCGATGGGCAATTAAGATGAAACATGACGCGGAAGGGCTATATTATTACATAGTGTACAAAGCGCAAGGACCTCAATTTGGGGACATTTTGCGCAAGAACAAAATATAGCTTGCTTTCCAACAGAACACTGTTCCGTAGTAATTTTTATGCTCTTTTCACTGATGTATGTCATAATGTGGCACAAGCTCATTAGCTACTGATTTCGATAGGCAATTAAGACGAAACATGACGGAAGGGCTATATTATTACATAGTGTACAAAGCGCAAGGACCTCAATTTAGGGACATTTTGCGCAAGAACTAAATATAGCTTCCTTTCCAACAGAACACTGTTCCGTAGTATTTTTTATGCTCTTTTCACTGATGTATGTCATAATGTGGCACAAGCTCATTAGCTACTGATTTCGATAGGCAATTAAGACGAAACATGACGGAAGGGCTATATTATTACATAGTGTACAAAGCGCAAGGACCTCAATTTAGGGACATTTTGCGCAAGAACTAAATATAGCTTCCTTTCCAACAGAACACTGTTCCGTAGTATTTTTTATGCTCTTTTCACTGATGTATATGAAAAGGTGGCACAAGCTCATTAGTTACTGATTTCGATGGACAATTAAGACGAAACATGACGCGGAAGAACTATATTATTACATAGTCTACCAAGCGCAAGGACCTCAATATAGGGACATTTTGCACAAGAACAAAATATAGCTTGCTTTCCAAGAGAACACTGTTCCGTAGTACTTTTTATGCTCTTTTCACTGATGTATGTCATAAGGTGGCACAAGCTCATTAGGTACTGATTTCGATGGGCAATTAAGACGAAACATGACGGAAGGGCTATATTATTACATGGTGTACAAAGCGCAAGGACCTCAATTTGGGGACATTTTGCGCAAGAACAAAATATAGCTTGCTTTCCAACAGAACACTGTTCCGTAGTAATTTTTATGCTCTTTTCACTGATGTATGTCATAATGTGGCACAAGCTCATTAGGTACTGATTTCGATGGGCAATTAAGATGAAACATGACGCGGAAGGGCTATATTATTACATAGTGTACAAAGCGCAAGGACCTCAATTTGGGGACATTTTGCGCAAGAACAAAATATAGCTTGCTTTCCAACAGAACACTGTTCCGTAGTAATTTTTATGCTCTTTTCACTGATGTATGTCATAATGTGGCACAAGCTCATTAGCTACTGATTTCGATAGGCAATTAAGACGAAACATGACGGAAGGGCTATATTATTACATAGTGTACAAAGCGCAAGGACCTCAATTTAGGGACATTTTGCGCAAGAACTAAATATAGCTTCCTTTCCAACAGAACACTGTTCCGTAGTATTTTTTATGCTCTTTTCACTGATGTATATGAAAAGGTGGCACAAGCTCATTAGTTACTGATTTCGATGGACAATTAAGACGAAACATGACGCGGAAGAACTATATTATTACATAGTCTACCAAGCGCAAGGACCTCAATATAGGGACATTTTGCACAAGAACAAAATATAGCTTGCTTTCCAAGAGAACACTGTTCCGTAGTACTTTTTATGCTCTTTTCACTGATGTATGTCATAAGGTGGCACAAACTCATTAGGTACTGATTTCGATGGGCAAATAAGACGAAACATGACGGAAGGGCTATATTATTACATAGTCTACAAAGCGCAAGGACCTCAATTTAGGGACATTTTGCGCAAGAACAAAATATAGCTTGCTTTCCAACAGAACTCTGTTCTGTAGTAATTTTTATGCTCGTTTTACTGATGTATGTCATAAGGTGGCACAAGCTCATTAGCTACTGATTTCGATAGGCAATTAAGACGAAACATGACGGAAGGGTTATACTATTACATAGTCTACAAAGCACAAGGACCTCAATATAGGGACATTTTGCACAAGAACAAAATATAGCTTGCTTTCCAAGAGAACACTGTTCCGTAGTAATTTTTATGCTCTTTTCACTGATGTATGTCATAAGGTGGCACAAGCTCATTAGCTACTGATTTCGATGGGCAATCAACGAAACATGACGGAAGGGCTATATTATTACATAGTCCACCAAGCGCAAGGACCTCAATTTAGGGACATTTTGCGCAAGAACAAAATATAGCTTCCTTTCCAAGAGAACACTGTTCCGTAGTAATTTTTATGCTCTTTTCACTGATTTATGTCATAAGGTGGCACAAGCTCATTAGGTACTGATTTCGATAGGCAATTAAGACGAAACAGGACGGAAGGGCTATATTATTACATGGTATACAAAGCGCAAGAACCTCAATTTAGGGACATTTTGCGCAAGAACAAAATATAGCTAGCTTTCCAAGAGAACACTGTTCCGTAGTAATTTTTATGCTCTTTTCACTGATGTATACCAAAAGGTGGCACAAGCTCATTAGGTACTGATTTCGATGGGCAATTAGGACGAAACATGACGCGGAAGGGCTATGTTATTACATAGTCCACCAAGCGCAAGGACCTCAATTTAGGGACATTTTGCGCAAGAACAAAATATAGCTTCCTTTCCAAGAGAACACTGTTCCGTAGTAATTTTTATGCTCTTTTCACTGATTTATGTCATAAGGTGGCACAAGCTCATTAGGTACTGATTTCGATAGGCAATTAAGACGAAACAGGACGGAAGGGCTATATTATTACATGGTATACAAAGCGCAAGAACCTCAATTTAGGGACATTTTGCGCAAGAACAAAATATAGCTAGCTTTCCAAGAGAACACTGTTCCGTAGTAATTTTTATGCTCTTTTCACTGATGTATACCAAAAGGTGGCACAAGCTCATTAGGTACTGATTTCGATGGGCAATTAGGACGAAACATGACGCGGAAGGGCTATATTATTACATAGTCTACCAAGCGCAAGGACCTCAATATAGGGACATTTTGCACAAGAACAAAATATAGCTTGCTTTCCAAGAGAACACTGTTCCGTAGTACTTTTTATGCTCTTTTCACTGATGTATGTCATAAGGTGGCACAAGCTCATTAGGTACTGATTTCGATGGGCAAATAAGACGAAACATGACGGAAGGGCTATATTATTACATAGTCTACAAAGCGCAAGGACCTCAATTTAGGGACATTTTGCGCAAGAACAAAATATAGCTTGCTTTCCAACAGAACTCTGTTCTGTAGTAATTTTTATGCTCGTTTTACTGATGTATGTCATAAGGTGGCACAAGCTCATTAGTTACTGATTTCGATAGGCAATTAAGACGAAACATGACGGAAGGGTTATACTATTACATAGTCTACAAAGCACAAGGACCTCAATATAGGGACATTTTGCACAAGAACAAAATATAGCTTGCTTTCCAAGAGAACACTGTTCCGTAGTAATTTTTATGCTCTTTTCACTGATGTATGTCATAAGGTGGCACAAGCTCATTAGCTACTGATTTCGATGGGCAATCAACGAAACATGACGGAAGGGCTATATTATTACATAGTCTACCAAGCGCAAGGACCTCAATTTAGGGACATTTTGCGCAAGAACAAAATATAGCTTCCTTTCCAAGAGAACACTGTTCCGTAGTAATTTTTATGCTCTTTTCACTGATTTATGTCATAAGGTGGCACAAGCTCATTAGCTACTGATTTCGATAGGCAATTAAGACGAAACAGGACGGAAGGGCTATATTATTACATGGTATACAAAGCGCAAGAACCTCAATTTAGGGACATTTTGCGCAAGAACAAAATATAGCTAGCTTTCCAAGAGAACACTGTTCCGTAGTAATTTTTATGCTCTTTTCACTGATGTATACCAAAAGGTGGCACAAGCTCATTAGGTACTGATTTCGATAGGCAATTAAGACGAAACAGGACGGAAGGGCTATATTATTACATGGTATACAAAGCGCAAGAACCTCAATTTAGGGACATTTTGCGCAAGAACAAAATATAGCTAGCTTTCCAAGAGAACACTGTTCCGTAGTAATTTTTATGCTCTTTTCACTGATGTATACCAAAAGGTGGCACAAGCTCATTAGGTACTGATTTCGATAGGCAATTAAGACGAAACAGGACGGAAGGGCTATATTATTACATGGTATACAAAGCGCAAGAACCTCAATTTAGGGACATTTTGCGCAAGAACAAAATATAGCTAGCTTTCCAAGAGAACACTGTTCCGTAGTAATTTTTATGCTCTTTTCACTGATGTATACCAAAAGGTGGCACAAGCTCATTAGGTACTGATTTCGATGGGCAATTAGGACGAAACATGACGCGGAAGGGCTATATTATTACATAGTCTACAAAGCGCAAGGACCTCAATTTAGGGACATTTTGCGCAAGAACAAAATACAGCTTGCTTTCCAAGAGAACACTGTTCCGTAGTAATTTTTATGCTCTTTTCACTGATGTATGTCATAAGGTGGCACAAGCTCATTAGGTACTGATTTCGATGGGCAATTAAGACGAAACATGACGGAAGGGCTATATTATTACATAGTGTACAAAGCGCAAGGACCTCAATTTAGGGACATTTTGCGCAAGAACAAAATATAGCTTGCTTTCCAAGAGAACACTGTTCCGTAGTACTTTTTATGTTCTTTTCACTGATGTATGTCATAAGGTGGCACAAGCTCATTAGGTATTGATTTCGATGGGGAATTAAGACGAAACATGACGGAAGGGCTATATTATTACATAGTCTACAAAGCACAAGGACCTCAATATAGGGACATTTTGCACAAGAACAGAATGTAGCTTGCTTTCCAACAGAACACTGTTCTGTAGTAATTTTTAAGCTCTTTTCACTGATTTATGTCATAACGTGGCACAAGCTCATTAGGTACTGATTTCGATGGGCAATTAAGATGAAACATGACGCGGAAGGGCTATATTATTACATAGTCTACAAAGCGCAAGGACCTCAATTTAGGGACATTTTGCGCAAGAACAAAATATAGCTTGCTTTCCAAGAGAACACTTTTCTGTATTATCTTTTATGTACTTTTCATTGATTTATGCTACAAGGTGGCACAAGCTCACTAAGTACAGGTTTTGATGAGTAGTTAAGACCATGCATGACCTAATTAAGGGCTATGTGATTACAAAGTCCAGAAAGCGCAAAGACCTCACTTTAGGCACATTTTGCGCGAGAATAAAATCTTAGTTTGTTTCCAAAGACAACACTATTGTGTGGTATTTTATGCTCTTTTCACTGAATGATGGCATATAGTGGCACAATCTCATTAAGTACATGTTCCGATGGGCAAATAGGACGAAATACGACGCAAAGGTTGTTTGTTTTCAAAGCACAATGACTAACTTCAAGCAAATTGTACACACACGAACGAAAACCGGTTGGTTTTTTAAGACAAACGGTTTTGCTTTTATATATACAATACAGTGGCACAAGTTCCTTAATTAAGTAAACGTTTTTGATATGCAATTAAGACGACAAATGACGTAAGTGCTAAATACAATTACAAAGTCTACATAGCGCAAGGACCTACATCTGGTTTGCTTCTCAAAACAAACCTATTGTATAGTATTTTTTGAAACCTATTGAAAATTTGTTTGGCTAACAGGTGTACGCGAATTGTGGCTCAAGGTCTTAACGTGCCGACTTCAGTGAGCAATTAAGACGTAATTTGCCGTAGAGTAGTTATATGATAACAATTAAGCGCAAGCACTTTTGTTCGCCAATTTTTTTGACAAAAAAAACTGATTTATATTAATTAACTACCAGAATGTTGTGGGGAATATTTTTATTGCTGTTTTCACTGATGGCCATAGGCCACTATATGGCGACGCAAACTCTTAATTTGAAAATTTTAATAAGGATTTAAGACGGCGGAAATTTGTGCTTGTGCCTGTCATTACGAACGACAAACATCTGTCTTCACGATACATTAGCGTATGTGGCACTTATACTCAAGATGTCAGACTCAATTTGAATGTCATTAGTAATTACATCAAAGACAATTGTGGGGTGATAAGTTCTATTTACAGCATGAGCGGTCGTGTTGTATCAGCATATACAAACTCGAGCCGAAGGCGAGAGTTGTATATCTGATACAATACGGACGCGAATTTTGTAAATAGCTTGTGAAACTCTCCAATTTTATTGATCAATTTGCGAAGTAATTTTGAAAATACATGTCATTTAAGACAAGAAAATCAAAGTTAAAGTTTATAAAAATCAACAGAATTCTATATCAGGGTACACAGACTCCTTCACGCTCATGATTTCTTTTGTGTTTTCTTTATAAATTATTAATGAGTTTCACAACAGGAGATAGAAAGCCGCTTAATCCTACTAAATTTTTGTACAATGCTGTGTGAATCTCCATTACAAATCTTTTCAATAACAGTAAATTTATTTTAAAAAGAATACATATTTTTTCCACCCTCCCCTAGTATCCCTCCGTCCCCTAAAACCTCTCCCTCCCCTATAACCTTCCCTTCCTGCCCTTGTCCCTCCTCTTGTTTCCCCCCGTCCTCTTGTTTCTCCCCATCCTCTTGTTTCTCTCCTTCCTCTTGCTTCTCCCCGTCCTCTTCCTTCTCCCCGTCCTCTTCCTTCTCCCCGCCCTCTTCCTTTTCGTTTTTCTTTCCTCTGTTCTTCGGGGCACAACCTTTGGGGGTGCCCCCGCTGGTTACAGTTCCAGCACAGGATATCTAGTGCAGAGAGAATTTTTTTATTTATATTTATCAAAGTTAGCTCTTTGTAGTTACCAAAACTAGTTCTAATATGTGGTATACTTATAGTGGTACCTTTGTTAACTGTACGGGCTGGAACTTCTTGTTCAGGTGGAACGATTTGGTTGCCTATTGTATAATAGTCATAATGTGTTAGAGGGTGTTACTTTATGCTCAAATTGAAGGAACATTCATATAGACAACACATTGCCATTAGTAATTTTAAAAAGCTTTTGATTAACAAACTGGTTTCTAAATTATATCACATAATTTGGGTTACTGTGGTATAAGGAATCACGTAAAATAGAATAATAAATGTATTATGTACCTTGTTGTAGGTCCTTTACTCTTTTTTCAAGCTCTAAAAGATACCACATTTACTTTAGTATACCAAGTAAGCCATGTTAATAGGTGTCACGTTATGTACATTTTAACAGAAGAATAATATCTGCAATTCACCTTCCAATTTTGCACGGATATCAATCTCTTGACCTAGTCCTTCGTGAGCCTCTGTGTCCGATTCATCCACTGAAAAAAATTGTGACCGTTTTTGTCGTTAAGATTGTTTAACGTTGAATACATGTATTTAAAAGTATCCACTTGACACTTACTATTCTCCGGTTGCTGCATTTTCAACCTTCGTGTTAAAAAATGTTGTAGTTTAGGCAGCGTACAATCTTCTAAACTGTGCAATGATTGAATTCTCGATTTTATCTGCCCAGGGTGCCAGTTTCAATTTGGCATATATAGACGTCATGCACGTCAGCGCTGATACGTAAATAGTCAATCAGGAGGATTATATATACTAGACGACAGATTGCGTAAATAACTTGAAATAACAATTTTGCTATTTTACGTTGTGCGCATCCAGCTTGTGAATACAACATAGTTCTGGTTATCTGTAACTTCTTTTTCTTTCTTGCACATACAAAAGCTTCAATAAGCCGGAAAAATGGTAAGTGAACAAACTACAGTATGTTTATTTATATATAAACTGTTCACAATCGCTTTACACTTGTTTACTTGAGTCTAATAATATAAATGTGTTTATGCAGGTATTTAGAAAGAAAAGGACCGTAATTGATTTTGAGAATGTCATTAGTGCTATGCTACACTGTGAAGAACAACTAGACGAAGGTTGGAGAAAAGCTGACGGGTATTGGGGAAATGTACTAGAAAAAAGCGGGCATGCTAATTCAAAACCAAAACGAAAGCTTCTCTATATGTACTGGAAACGAAATATTGACAACTTTCGAGACAAGTATTTAGAAAAGAAAGAATCAATGTGCGTTTTTAAGAGTGAGGTGCGTAAATTTTTCTATATTCGTACGTTTTAGTATATTATTTTACAAGTCTTTCTGATTTATTATCTTTTTGATGGTTATTTTAAAAATTTAAATTCTCTCTCGTCCGTGATAGTCGTGTTTTATTATAGCACATCGTTTGTGAGACCTCTTTACGATACAGTAGTGCGTGTGATAGTCTGATAGACTAAGAGGGTTGTGGAATGTACTCCTACAAGCGCACGCATTGCGTTTATTATAAACACCCCAGTCCATTTAACCAGATTTAAATTTCAGCCATTTAGCTATCTCTAAATACCCGCAGTTTTCATTTGACGTGCAAATGCTTTTAAAATTCCTGTTATGTCTGCTAAGAACGGAATTTCAATAATGGAAATTAATGTCCACAGTCCTAATAATGCGATTAAAAATGGGTGTGACATTTTTTATTTGTCATCTATATTTATACGGCTATATACGCCTTAGTAGCGCATTAACGCTTTTAAGCACATAAAGATTGCAAAAGAATACAGGGGGCATTGTGAGATAAATTGTGTCAAACGTGAGGGACATCCAAGTTTGCTAATGGGTCCAAATTTAACGCCTTGATGAAAGGTCTTGTGCCTATTGGCTGGTGATCGACTGTTTACAACAAGAGATTGAGAAAGCTCGAAAAAACTTTTTTGCGATTTTTTTGAACTCAAAGTTTTTTTTTATGGGGCGAAAATGTTGAAGAATATTGTGGAATTGCCTTGAAAAAAAAGGGTAGCATTAACGAGCGATTACATATGTTTGCAAAAATTGAAAAAGATTACCCTTTTGTATTAATTTGCTCTTATGTCGAGAAGACGGAAAAGGGTACCCTTTTTATCAATTTTGCTGTCACTCAGAAGGATTGACAATGGTGATTGGAATAAACACCGCGCAAAATTAAGATCGAGAAAGGTGTTGAAAAATTGACAGATAGACATTCATTAGAGATAGTATATAGGATTATATATCAACCAAAATTGAACTTTTCATAGCATAATAATAAAGTAGGGTAATGCATTAGGCAAGATAAGTGCGGGCGTGTAGAATAATAGAATCTGAGAGTATTGCGATAGTGAGGAGTGATTACTATAGCGAATAAAACCATAAAAAACCAAGTCTTAGTGTGAACCTTCCCGATAAGGGCACCCCTTGCTAAACCAAGTAAGTAAAGTGACGTTAAAAAACAACTGGATATATTCAAACTAATTGTCTGCGGTCACTAGCTAAAGCGCGCATGACTGAGCCTGGTTTCTGTTTCGCCAAAAAATAGCCAAAGGAAATTGTATCCGAATCCCTGAAATTGCTGAGTATTTTACAACATCATGGCGGCGTACTTAGCGCAAAATTCAAAAGTTGTGTACTCTTGACGGCAGATACATGTATGTAGGCAAAGTTTTACAAGAAACTGTATTACCGAAGTTAGACGAGTTTTTTGGGAGGTTAGAAGCAATTAGCACCAGTCAGAATGTTCTGTCAAACCTCCACTGAAGAATGCAGAATATAAGATTTTGGGTTCAAGCACATTTTTTGGAGAATGCAAGATGCGAGATGTAGAGTTTAGACACGATTTTAAACGACGGTTACGCAGGCTAAATGACGCCTTTGACCAGCACTTGACGTCATATCAAACCTACGGATTATTTGTAAATCCCTGTCTGTGATTCGCTATTAATTTTGTGTGCCACGTCTGAAATTGAATTTAACACCAACCAAACAATTATGTTTTGCATTAGTGCGCGTAACAATAAACTATACGCAGATGAAGTGACGCTTACTTGATTTCTTGATGTGCTATAGGTTTGCACATTTGCGGTGGAGACCTCAAACGTATTTGAAAATTTGAGAGACGAAGTTACGGTATGTTGACGGGAATGCTGTTATTTACCCACCCCATCAGCCACCACGCCATTTGATCTAACTTTCTGATCTAACTTTAAAGAGACTCTTATATGTGGTGATTGATTTTAATTGATGGAAACTTAATATCAAAATTTATTCGTCCAGGATAAAAATGTCAGAATTTCAAAAACATCACAATTAGGATACCTAAATATTTATTGTATTATCTAGTAATGTTTTGTATTATCTAGTAATGTTTTCTCTGCCTTCTAAAAACATGTAAAGGACCTGGAATTGTGACAACGGATTTTAAAAATTCTGTAAAAGCCATTTTACTGAAAAATAAATTGAAACATTCAATGGCATAAGCCATTTAAGTCGACCAAACTTAAATTCGACTGTCTATTTCTCAAGTTGTCATGTTCTGCCACACGTGCATTAACCGCGTCTATTTTTTCAGTCGGGTTAAAAAATAAATTAATTTCCAAAAAAATACCAATACATGCAATCAAAAGAGATTTTAATTAAAACATTATTGTGTAAGCGTATATTTCTTGAATCTCCACAATCCGTTTCCATAAATCTGTTAACATATATAACGAGGCCGGGTTGTCTACGAGCAGATATTCGACAAGGGCAAACCCCTTAGTGTGTTTCGTTAATGAATGTGCTTGTTGTTATACGCGGTTTTTATTATTAATTTAATGTAATACTACATTAAATCACGATAGTCACTGCGTACGTGCGTTATCATTACGGTGAGCGTATAATGTTTTTTTTTGTTTTGAAAATAGGAAGGCGTAGCAGGATACGAAATTTTACCTGGGGGAACAATATGGTCCAATACGGTAGGCTATACAACAAATATGATTTAAAGAATATAATGGCATAACCTTTTTATTACGTTTTAAATCACTATCAAGATGTAACTTTTTGGGGGAATTAACAAGTACATTATACTAGCTATATCGCAGTGGCGGGAAATCGCTTTTTTTTGAAAGGGAACGAGGGCCGGGAATAAATCTCAAATTTTTCGACAAGTCGCTTTCATGCTCAGAAATGACGACTTTTGACCTTTTCTGCTAAAGTGAGGGATTGTCACTCCCATTTTCCGCCACTGATGTCTTTAAAATCTAGTCTGTGTATACTACATAATGTTATCGAACCAACTCCATTTTTAACCGATCGATGCAGGGAATTGGTTCGACCGTAACATCTGAATCATGGACCAAACGTGATCGTATGGGATATAGTCAAGAAGCTCAAACGTTTAAAGACATTCATGAAGATTCTTTGTCGTCGGACAGTATGTCTGAGGAGTTTCCCCTTTTAGTTGCATCGTTGCCAAGCAGAACAGAAATACATTCCGAAGAGATACATACATCTTGTGAAGAGGACACAGTGCAAAGACAGGACGATGAATATCAGCCTCATTCCAAGAGGTCAAGAAGAGTAAGGCGTGCACCAAAAAAGTTCACACCAAACAGCAGCAAGAACAAAGTGTATTGCTATTGTCAAAAAGAGGACTCTGGTTGGTACCTTAGCTGTGACTTTGCCTATCCGGGATGCTTGCAATACTATCATGCAAAATGTGTCGGGTTGGAAAAACTTACTGAAAGAGAAAGTGCTCAAAAATACAGCAACTGTGCAGATGGTACTTCATATGCTTGTCCTACATGTTTCAAGATTATTGAAATACGTAACGTACAAAAAGACGAAGGTCATATGGAACCATTAGCCCCCCATTTAAATAGTGAGTGCAAAGAAAGGATGGCAAGCGCAGTAAAAGGAGAAGATCATGATATAAAGACATGTAATCTAGACGGAAGCTATATTAGGCAAAGCGAAGTTAAAACAGACGACGAAGATAATCCTGAGAAAACGTCTCAAGAATATGGCAGTAACAAAGATTCTCCCCTGATCTTTAATTACAATAACGAAATTTTTCATACGCCGGCACAAGAACTTCGATCGGAAGAAGTGATACAGGAAATGGAAAATGCGGATTATAGTGATTCTGATAATGGTGTAATAAAGGTGGATGAGACTACATATGAAGAAACACGTGATTCAGCATTGTCTGACACAAACATGTCGGTAACTGTGAAAGATGAGAATAATGAGAGCGTTTCAATACTTGAAAATACACATTTGGATGACTTGATATATTCTAATAGTGAATCTGTACGCAATGATGAAACAAATACGGCCACAGCCAAGCAAGAAAGGTCTAATAAAATCTCAGAAAATGAAACTTGTGGTTCGGCATTGCCTGACGAGCACTTGACAACAAATGAAAAAGAGGAGATTGATGAGTGCGTTTCGTTTCTTCAAAATATAGACTCAGACGACTGGACAATTTCTGACTGTGAATATGTACATAATGAAGAAACTGATACAGCCACTGCCAAGCAACAAGGATCCAAAAGCCTACCAGTATCTGAAGAAACCTTGAAGACTTTAATGGATTGTCCTAAATTGACTACGAATACATTTTTCATGGCTCATATTCCAAATAAGACATCATTCCGATTAACCTACGATGAGTGGAAACAAATTGAGCCAACATCTGATAAACCAGACCGACTACAACCATGCTGGACATCTGTTTTGGCCCACCGTTTAAGCGAGTCCAACGACTATTGCACCTTCAAATTTAAAAGACATTTTATTCAGCGCCAAAATTCTAGGAAACGTCATTGCGATATTTTCAAATCGTCAGGCAATTGTGTTTTCACGAATTGTACGTGTTCCTTTAAACTCAGTATGAATAGAACACAGTTTACCGAAAAAGAAATTTCGGTTAATTATACAGGTCAGGTAAAGCACGCCACGGGAGAGAGACAGTCTCGTTTCATTCAAAACTCAGAAAGGGCGACTTTAGCTGCAAAATTCAAGGAAACAAGGTGCAAACCATCCAAGGTTTACCAGGAACGGAAAGATCATCTAACAAGTGATGCCAAAGCCTCTGGAAATAGGACTGGTTGCGGTGTACAACCAACAACGATAAGAAAAATTGCAAGCGAAAGTCGCCAAAATGAATATATTTCTAAGGACTTGGTAGAGTCTTTGCTAGCGATTCGACAACTGTTTATTGAAAAAGAAAATTCCCGTAATAAGCCACCGTCAAAGATTCAGGGATTCATTCATACAATTAGTGTTCATCCCTTAACTGTATGCATGTGGAGTGAAGGGCAAGTAAGACTTTGGCATGATAGAGTATTACATGATGTGGCATATTTAGACGCAACTGGGACGATTGTTGGGAACTACAATGGAAAAAGGTCGTTGTATTATGCTCTTGCCGTACGTCATCCAACGATTGGTAATCCGCCAATCCCAGTAGCGGAAATGATAACAAATGACCACAGTGCAATGAATATACGAGCATTCTTGGAAAAATTTAAAAGAGATGACGGAAAAGTCTTTGGAAAGGATGTAATACCTCGCCAAGTAACGACTGATTATTCAAAAGCGATAATATTAGCAATTCTTCGAGAATTTAACAACGAGTCACTACTGTTGTTTTTCAATAGGGCTCATCGCTTGTTGCGCAGAGAAGGAACGGAAGAAGACCTCAAACTAACGACACCACACGTAGGATGCAGTCATTTCATGCACATTGTCCATAAGAATTTGAGTGCGATAAGACGCCTTAAGAAAAGTACTTCCAGCAATAATCCTAACCATGGTGACGTCTGGTATCGCTTCAACATGTATTGCATGTCTCTTCTTGTAAATGCTTCGACGTTAGAAGAATTTAACATCATTTTGAAAGATATCACAGTTTGCCTGATGAGTAAATATCTTGTAGACAAGGTGCAAGATTCGTATAAAAACATCACGGGCAGAGTTGAAAAAATGGGGAAGTGTAAAATAGATGACGTTATCAATCATGCTGGTGAGTTCGACGGCACTATCGCAAAAGATACAACAAGGGATAATTGTGTTTCCCCGCTAAAAAATCCTTTCGAAAACCATTTTGAAAATTTACTGAATCCAATTATCGCAGAAGTAGATATCGACAACAAAGGGCGAACTGGTTGTTGTGTGAAAAACAGAAGCTGGTGTCCCGAATTTTTATCGTTCATACGATCATACATTTGTGAAATGCCATTATGGTCAGGTGTTTTGTTAGGATCACTGGACCGCTACAGCAAAACAGGATGTTCGACATCACACGAGAAAAAAGACCAGTCTAAGGAAGCATTTCTATCTTATAAATCAGCAAATGCAAAATCAGAGGGATACATTGAAGGTGTAATGCGTCAATTAAAGCAGGAAGACTTTCCCGGAAAAAAGCGAATGAGAGCAGATGCGTTTGCATTAGAAAATTATGAGCGCATACGAAGACGACTGACTGACTTTGGAGATAGAATCCACACAGCTCTGAATCCAAGGCCAAAACGTCTTTATAGGAAACAAAAACCCATCAAGGAGGATTTAAATTCATCGACTGAAAAGAAATCGAAAGTAACTGGTTGTGATGATTATAATACAGTCGAGGAAACATGGGGGAAGAGAGATCCATCAACTCCAAAAACCGAGCCTAAACTTGGACAATATCAGCAGTCGCCAAAAGTTCCATTCGGCGATTCGCCAACTATAAAAGTAAAAAAGGAAAACAACAGTTCCAGTAAAACTAAAAGTACTTCCGCATTTTTGCAATACCTGAAAAAGAAAAGAAAAGGACTGAAACGCAAGTACCGTAATGACCAAAAAGTTGTTAGCGAAGCATCAAAAACGTGGGTAACGATGTCTGCAGATGAAAAAGAAAAATATCATAGAATGGCAAAGGAGAACGATTTTACAAAAGGTAAACGTAATGAAAACTTAAAAAACGACGAAGCAAGCGACCCAAAGAAAGACGTAAAAATCACAGCAGAATGGTGCGAATATCTATACAAGGGGCTACTGAACAGGGGTAATGACTGTTGGTTAAATACTTTGCTACAATGCATAAATCATCTAACAGTAAGAAACACAATTCTTGCGTGTGCAAACAAAAATATTTCTCCTCTAGTGTCAGCTTTAATCAAAGTAATGAGAAAAATGGAATGGAGTAAATCGATTCCAATCTACCCAGATGAGTTGCATAGCGTATTTCAACGTCAGTGTCACTATATACCGCATACACAAAATGATATTCACGAAAGTTTCGTTCACTTTTTTGCATCTGAAGGACTTTATGACGATATAATGAAAGTTCTCTTTGAACATGAAATTCAATACACTAAGATTTGCCAAAAATGTCAGAAAAGGGAAAGTATTGCAGCAGAGAAATTGACAACGACATTTATTCCTTTAAACGAGGGCGTAACGGATGTCTCAGATTCTATTTACAAAAGCTATAGTGAAAGCACACTCCAATCTCCCTGTGACACTTGTGAAGAACATACAGAGCACACTAGAATCGCTACCTTGTTATCACTGCCAGATGTTCTGCTGGTAATGTTTAAGAGATTTGAACACATAGGTACAAGAACTAATAAGTTGCACTCAAAAGTACAATTGCAAAAGAGTATAACTTTAATCACAGACGAACCTTGCAGATATGATCTACGTGCGTGTGCACTACATCATGGAGAAAACTTGAATGATGGACACTACACTTCTCTGCTATTTCAAGATGACAGCGCTGTAGAGATTGATGACATACGTGTTAAGTGTGTAACGGAAGAATGGGAAAATCGCGCAAGCTCTACAATTTATCTTGCATTTTATTGCAAAAACCAAATTTGTACATTCGCAACCCAAGATCTAGCGGCAGAACACATCAAAATTAGTGAAAGCAATACGAATAACGTAAATTCAAGGATCATTAAATGTCATAATCCGAAGTCATTAAATTATATGACTGAAAGAAATAAGTCTGAAGAAAGCAATGTCTCCTCTGCAAGACAGATTTCAATCATTGATGAAACAAATAAAAAATTGGAGCAAATATGGAGCGTTGCAATGAAAAATAGCAAGATATGTACTGTAAACGAACAAGGATATGATTTGCGTGGAATAGATTTCAAATCACTACAGATCTCAGCCAAAGGAAACAACAGTTATCAAAGGGAAAAACCAGGATGGTTAAATGATAATATTATTGATGCTTATACCAAATTACTTACAAAGTCCGCTGCTGAGAAAGGCAAACGAGTCTTTGCATTCTCTTGCCTGTTCTATTGCTCTTTAAAAGAAGCAGTGGAGTTTCAACAGATGGAAAAACTTTACAGAATTGCTACACAATACTTTAAAAACCATATATTTGAATCTTATGATTTCATTGTGTTTCCAGTAAATATTGGTGACATGCACTGGTGTGTTATCGTTGTGGACATGTGGAATCAAAAAATTTTCTATTACGATCCTCTAAAAACAGGTGCAATTAATGAATCAGCTATCACCAATATTACATTTTTCTTAACAATTTTCTCCACTGCTCGAAACCGCTTGGTGGAATTTGATTCAAAACGGTTTGTAACTGATTTTACAATATGTTGGGAAAGCGAGTTTCCGCTACAAACTGACGATACAAGTTGTGGTGTTTTTATTCTGATGTACGTTGGTACAAAACTCGGTTTGATTGGCATTACACGCACAAGAAGAGATATCGAAAATATAAGAACTATAATAGCGTACGAGTTGTTGCAAAATTGTATAGTAGGTGATGAAAGTGAAACAAATGCAAGGCGTTCGTGCAAAGTGATGTCTCTTTTAAGACAAGAAAATGGCAGCAATGCAATTCTTCATTGCATGACTGTTGGTGGATGGCCTGAACGATTCGAGTGGCTGAAAAATACCAAAATTGTCTTTACAAATCAAACACCAAAATTCAAAATGACCGAATCAATGATTGGGAAATATATTTGTAAGCTGTATTACAATGATGGAGACGTAATCCAATCACTATCCTGTAAAGTAGAATGCACGCCTGAACGTGATACAAATTTTAATGTGGACACGGTCAGGAATATCTTTGATGAAAGTTTTATAAGACATAAGAAATACGTACGTAAATAAACAGTGACAAAAAGCTGCGTATGGTAACGTAGCAACACTGCGGAGTGCAGTGACGTAAAGCTGCGTGTGGTAACGTAGCAACACTGCGGAGTGCAGTGACGTAAAGCTGCGTGTGGTAACGTAGCAACACTGCGGAGTGCAGTGACGTAAAGCTGCGTGTGGTAACGTAGCAACACTGCGGAGTGCAGTGACGTAAAGCTGCGTGTGGTAACGTAGCAACACTGCGGAGTGCAGTGACGTAAAGCTGCGTGTGGTAACGTAGCAACACTGCGGAGTGCAGTGACTTAAAGCTGCGTATGGTAACGTAGCAACACTGCGGAGTGCAGTGACGTAAAGCTGCGTGTGGTAACGTAGCAACACTGCGGAGTGCAGTGACGTAATGCTGCGTGCGGTAACGTAGCAACACTGCGGAGTGCAGTGACGTAAAGCTGCGTGCGGTAACGTAGCAACATTGCGGAGTGCAGTGACGTAAAGCTGCGTGCGGTAACGTAGCAACATTGCGGAGTGCAGCGACAAAAACTTTTGTAGGGTAGTTAACTTCAAAATCCATTAATGCGATCGGTTTCTTATGATCGTATCATATGATATTCTTCTGTTTCATAATTATGACGTCAAAGATCTATGCGAGTCAACCATAGATATCTCACATACACTAGATAGCGCATTTGTATTTCAAAAAGTGAAGCCAAAAATCTCAGCGGTATCCCCTCAAAACAATAGGCTGCGGCCATATTGGTCGTTCCCACTCGTCAAAAAAATGCTACAGAAAACACTATACTTTTCTGCATTTGTGTATTAAATACTTTTTAACTGCATAAAATCAGACTTATTGTAAACTTCGTCCAATACAAAATACACGAATTATCATGCTCCGTGTCAACTCTGTGGGAACGACCAGCGCCTGCGATCCGGCTTCAATTTTCGCCTGCCCACAGTGTGGGATGCACCATCTAGTGTATATGAGATATCTATGGAGTCATTTCTGAAGCCCGTTTTTTCACTCTCGTACTTCGCCGCCGCTGGCGAAAAATTTCGCCACCAAAAAATTTAATTAGTCGGCGGCGAAATAATGAAATGAAAAACGGGCTTAAACTTCACAACTACGTGCGTGGCGACTTTTCAAGCATTCCGACACGATTGGCGCTTCTGATTATTATTATTTCATATTCTTTGATAACAAAGTCATTGATAACTTTCCAACTTACGTCACGCGTGTAATTAAATTGCACATATAAGCGATGATATGATTCTTAATTGCATTGAATCTAAAATTTTAATAACAAAGGTAGTAATCTCAAAAAGCATTGCATTTGTGAGTATATGTTGCTATTGATTATTGACTCATTCAGGTCTCAAGCGTATTAAACATAACTTAACTTTTTTATCGTAGCTAATTATGTATTGCAACTTTTGTTTTGTAATTGAGGAAAATTGTTAGAGCCAGTAAAATAATTTAATAGCATAAGGAAATAATTTAAGAAAATAAGATAATAACCAGTAAAAAACTTTTAAAGAACACTTTTTAAGAACATTAAAAGCATAACTTCAACAAGGCCATGATTCAACTGCCATTGTGACATCTTTGCAACGGACGGAAATCTGTACATGTAAAAGATAAAGCTTTGCCATCAAGATATATTTGGAGGCAAACTGGCTTTCACGCAATGTTACATAGGTGGTAAGTATACTTAGGAAACATGTTATCATCTGTTGCATATGCTGATGCTTTTTTTTTGGGGGGGGGGAGAGGGGTAGTAAATTTCTTAAAAACTGGAATTTTCCTATATATTTATGTTCTATGTTTGCTTGCAGGTTACTATAAAGTCTGAGGAGGCCTCAATCGAAATGATCGAGCAAAACCAAATAAAAAAAGGATAACGACACTTCATGTCGCGTACAATTATCAAAAATATATAATGAAATCCCGTGAATCTCACGTACGTGTTTACGGCATGCTAAACTCTTTGGAACATGCCAAACTCGCACAATATAACCCTAATATATTTCTTTTCCTTATATTTAGAGGTCGGTAGTATAATCCGCTCCTACTCCGGTTGGAATGTCCAGTTTGAATATGTCATGACAGTTTCCTTATTTTTTTAAGTCAGCCTCAATTGACGTCCTTCAAAATTCGAGATGAACTAATATCATATGTTCTTGAGGTGATTATACGCGCAGCTCTCCTTTGAAATTTTGATGGCTTATTGATTATAGTACATGAACTATTGTTCCATATCTTAGAGCAGTAGTTGAAGTGGGACAAAACAAAGACATTAGGGTGTAGCTCCCTGAAGCTAGGCAAATATTTAAATTATATTGTAATAATTTTTTTGCATTGCACTTCACTGTGTGTGTCCCACTTTAACTGCCCAACAAGAACCATACCAAGCGACTTTTTATAGTGAACATGTCTTATATGTTTGTGTCCTAGTTTCAAAACAGGGCTTTTATCAACAATGTCAATGAGTACAAATTCATTTTTCTCATTTTTTAAAGTAAGCCGTTTCATACTAGAAAGATCGCAATCGAGTAGCTTGTTTTTTTAGCTATAGTCTCTGTCATGAATTATTACAGAGACTATCTAAATTATTATGGTCGATTTATGAACTTATTTTTTTCATTTATATAGGTCCTGCCCGCCATCAAAACGACATTGCGATAGTGATTAATTACGTCCTTGCAGAAAATCTATTCCAACTTTATCAAAAACATACATCTTAATTGGAACAAGGACATTAATATAAGTAAGATAATATGTAATACAAGTAAGAGTAATATAATAATATAACTGAACTTCCTTTCGTCGAGAACGTATTTTTCCATTTACGTAAGATTTAGCTTTTTGCCAAGACGTATATCGGTTATTTTTGTATCATAAATCGTATCGTAAAGACCGATCGGTATTTTTATATATGTATAAGATTGATATCGGATCCTCTTAAGCGACTTTAAAGCAGCACAGATTTAATACAGGGAGCATTGATAAACATTTATTCTTTTATTCAGAAGTGAAAACTTCAACTGCTAAAAGAAAAATCTCACACTATTAGTACTTTCGATGAACGGTAATTGCGCCATAATTTAAAAACGTGGAAAAATATGATCTTCGATAACATTTTTGCTTAAGGCTTTAATTACATTGGCTAAAAAAGTCATAAAACAAATAATATTAAATTATAAAAATATTACAGAATAGTTTGTGTTGGGGAAACAAACTACATTTTGTTTATCTTGTGCAAAATGTGCCTAAAATTAGGTCCTTGCGCTTTGTAGATTTTGTCATCATATACCCATTACGTCATGATTAGACTTAACTGCTCAAATCTGTACTTAATGAGCTTGTGCCACCTCGTGGCCTACATCAATAAAAAAACGACAAAAAATACTACAGAATAGTATTATCTTGGGAGGCAAATACAGAATAGTGTCATCTTTGGAAGCAAACTAGATTTTGTTCTCGCACAAAATATTCCTAAATAGAGGTCCTGCGCTTTGTAGACTATGTAATAATATAGCCCTTCCGTCATATTTCGTCTTAATTGCCCATCGAAATCACCACCTAATGACCTTGTGCCACCTTATGACATACATCAGTGAAAAGAGCATAAAAAATACTACAGAACGGTGTTTTGTTGGAAAGCAAACTATATTTTGTTCTTGCGCAAAATGTCCCTAAATTGAGGTCCTTGCGCTTTGTAGACTATGTAATAATATAGCCCTTCCCTCATGTTTCGTCTTAATTGCCCCTCGAAATCACTACCTAATGAGCTTGTGCCACCTTATGACATACATCAGTGAAAAGAGGATAAAAAGTACTACGGAACAGTGTTCTCTTGGAAAGAAAGCTATATTTTGTTCTCGCGCAAAATGTCCCTAAATTGAGGTCCTTGCACTTTGTAGACTATGTAATAATATAGCCCTTCCGTCATGTTTCGTCTTAATTGCCCATCGAAATCAGTACCTAATGAGCTTGTGCCACCTTTTGGTATACATCAGTGAAAAGAGCATAAAAAATACTACCGAATAGTGTTCTGTTGGAAAGCAAGCTATATTTTGTTCTTGCGCAAAATGTTCCTAAATTGAGGTTCTTGCGCTTTGTATACCATGTAATAATATAGCCCTTCCGTCATGTTTGGTCTTAATTGTCCATCGAAATCAGAACCTAATGAGCTTGTGCCACCTTATGACATACATCAGTGAAAAGACCATAAAAATTACTACGGAACAGTGTTCTCTTGGAAAGCAAGCTGTATTTTGTTCTTGCGCAAAATGTCCCTAAATTGAGGTTCTTGCGCTTTGTATACCATGTAATAATATAGCCCTTCCGACATGTTTGGTCTTAATTGTCCATCGAAATCAGCACCTAATGAGCTTGTGCCACCTTATGACATACATCAGTGAAAAGAGCATAAAAAGTACTACGGAACAGTGTTCTCTTGGAAAGCAAGCTGTATTTTGTTCTTGCGCAAAATGTCTCTAAATTGAGGTCCTTGCAATTTGTAGACTATGTAATAATATAGCCCTTCCGTCATGTTTCGTCTTAATTGCCTATCGAAATCAGTACCTAATGAGCTTGTGCCACCTATTGGTATACATCAGTGAAAAGAGCATAAAAATTACTACGGAACAGTGTTCTCTTGGAAAGCAAGCTATATTTTGTTCTTGCGCAAAATGTCCCTAAATTGAGGTTCTTGCGCTTTGTATACCATGTAATAATATAGCCCTTCCGACATGTTTGGTCTTAATTGTCCATCGAAATCAGTACCTAATGAGCTTGTGCCACCTTTTGGTATACATCAGTGAAAAGAGCATAAAAAATACTACGGAACAGTGTTCTCTTGGAAAGCAAGCTGTATTTTGTTCTTGCGCAAAATGTCTCTAAATTGAGGTCCTTGCAATTTGTAGACTATGTAATAATATAGCCCTTCCGTCATGTTTCGTCTTAATTGCTTATCGAAATCAGTACCTAATGAGCTTGTGCCACCTATTGGTATACATCAGTGAAAAGAGCATAAAAATTACTACGGAACAGTGTTCTCTTGGAAAGCAAGCTATATTTTGTTCTTGCGCAAAATGTCCCTAAATTGAGGTCCTTGCGCTTGGTAGACTGTGTAATAATATAGCCCTTCCCTCATGTTTCGTCTTAATTGCCCATCGAAATCAGTACCTAATGAGCTTGTGCCACCTTATGACATACATCAGTGAAAAGAGCATAAAAATTACTACGGAAAAGTGTTCTCTTGGAAAGCAAGCTATATTTTGTTCTTGTGCAAAATGTCCCTATATTGAGGTCCTTGTGCTTTGTAGACTATGTAATAATATAGCCCTTCCGTCATGTTTCGTCTTAATTGCCCCTTGAAATCAGTACCTAATGAGCTTGTGCCACCTTATGACATACATCAGTGAAAAGAGCATAAAAAATACTACGGAACAGTGTTCTCTTGGAAAGCAAGCTGTATTTTGTTCTTGCGCAAAATGTCCCTAAATTGAGGTCCTTGCGCTTTGTAGACTATGTAATAATATAGCCCTTCCGTGTCATGTTTCGTCTTAATTGCCCATCGAAATCAGTACCTAATGAGCTTGTGCCACCTTATGACATACATCAGTGAAAAGAGCATAAAAATTACTACGGAACAGTGTTCTCTTGGAAAGCAAGCTGTATTTTGTTCTTGCGCAAAATGTCTCTAAATTGAGGTCCTTGCAATTTGTAGACTATGTAATAATATAGCCCTTCCGTCATGTTTCGTCTTAATTGCTTATCGAAATCAGTACCTAATGAGCTTGTGCCACCTATTGGTATACATCAGTGAAAAGAGCATAAAAATTACTACGGAACAGTGTTCTCTTGGAAAGCAAGCTATATTTTGTTCTTGCGCAAAATGTCCCTAAATTGAGGTCCTTGCGCTTGGTAGACTGTGTAATAATATAGCCCTTCCCTCATGTTTCGTCTTAATTGCCCATCGAAATCAGTACCTAATGAGCTTGTGCCACCTTATGACATACATCAGTGAAAAGAGCATAAAAATTACTACGGAAAAGTGTTCTCTTGGAAAGCAAGCTATATTTTGTTCTTGTGCAAAATGTCCCTATATTGAGGTCCTTGTGCTTTGTAGACTATGTAATAATATAGCCCTTCCGTCATGTTTCGTCTTAATTGCCCCTTGAAATCAGTACCTAATGAGCTTGTGCCACCTTATGACATACATCAGTGAAAAGAGCATAAAAAATACTACGGAACAGTGTTCTCTTGGAAAGCAAGCTGTATTTTGTTCTTGCGCAAAATGTCCCTAAATTGAGGTCCTTGCGCTTTGTAGACTATGTAATAATATAGCCCTTCCGTGTCATGTTTCGTCTTAATTGCACATCGAAATCAGTACCTAATGAGCTTGTGCCACCTTATGACATACATCAGTGAAAAGAGCATAAAAATTACTACGGAACAGTGTTCTCTTGGAAAGCAAGCTGTATTTTGTTCTTGCGCAAAATGTCCCTAAATTGAGGTCCTTGCGCTTTGTAGACTATGTAATAATATAGCCCTTCCGTGTCATGTTTCGTCTTAATTGCCCATCGAAATCAGTACCTAATGAGCTTGTGCCACGTTATGACATACATCAGTGAAAAGAGCATAAAAATTACTACGGAACAGTGTTCTCTTGGAAAGCAAGCTGTATTTTGTTCTTGCGCAAAATGTCCCTAAATTGAGGTCCTTGCGCTTTGTAGACTATGTAATAATATATATAGCCCTTCCGCGTCATGTTTCGTCCTAATTTCCCATCGAAATCAGTACCTAATGAGCTTGTGCCACCTTTTGGTATACATCAGTGAAAAGAGCATAAAAATTACTACGGAACAGTGTTCTCTTGGAAAGCAAGCTGTATTTTGTTCTTGCGCAAAATGTCCCTATATTGAGGTCCTTGTGCTTTGTAGACTATGTAATAATATAGCCCTTCCGTCATGTTTCGTCTTAATTGCCCATCGAAATCAGTACCTAATGAGCTTGTGCCACCTTATGACATACATCAGTGAAAAGAGCATAAAAAATACTACGGAACAGTGTTCTCTTGGAAAGCAAGCTGTATTTTGTTCTTACGCAAAATAAACTAAAGTGTGGTCCTAAAGACTTTTTAGTCAGAGAGCTCTTGCGTCATGTTTGGTCTTAAATTCTTAATCGCTTATCGAAATGTGTATTTAACGAGCTTGTGCCACTATATGGCATACATCACTGAAAAGAGCATAAAAAATGCTACACAATAATGTTGTAGTGACAAACAAATCAGATTTCTTATATTCGTAAAATTCTTAAACTAGGACCATAGACATAGTGGTGAACATAGATCATTCATGGTGTTTTTGTGTCACAATATCGCGCGCATCGTTTAAGAGAGAATTCAAAGTGTGCGGTATTCAATCCAAGCTCTTTTGAAAGGCAGCACTCCCTTGCGACAGTAACAAAAAGCCAAAGGAATGATGTTTATGTCAAGTGCTCATCACTCGTCAGATGTTAGCGCAGCAGGCGGCCTCGAATCCGGTGCTAGCAGCTATAGCTTCACAAAATCATTTTATGCTCTATATAACGCAGCGATGAACTTGTGCCGCTTTATATTTGGTATATTCCTAATCTGTGGAATGTGTATGGACTTTCTATTGATACCTGGTTCAAGTAGATTGGGCCACGAATATTCGCGGATTTTGTAAACACATTTCACGTCTCGTGGAATGTAAACACGAATTTATGTCACGGTAAAAACTTCATATTTTTAGACTATTAACTATGTGCTTATTATCGATATATTTAACTTTAAAGCCCACTAGAAATACTGCACAATATTGTTGCTTTTAATAGCAATTGGGATTTTTTTTCTTCCGCAAACGCTGCATGACAATTGAGCTGTGCATTCGTATTAATTGCTCAAAAAATTCTTTACTTGTGGAGCTTGTGCCGCAATATAACGGTCAGAAATGAAAAGAGCAAACAAGATACTACACAATATTGTTGTCCTGAATGCCAGCTCGTATTTTTTTTTAAACAAACGCTGCGTGAATATAGGAGATATATGTCATCCTATATGCATTGAGCCTTTACGGCATTTGAACTTTGACTTGTGTGCTCATTAAAATATACAGGACAATAGCTTGTGCCATAAATATCGCGTACATCAATGAAACGAGCATGAAAAATATTACACAATAGTGTTGTCTTTGATAGTAAACGAAATATTTTCTTGCGCAAAAATTTAGGTTAGCTGCGCGTTGTAATGCTGCATGCTTTACAGCAAATTAACTCTTAATTGCTGTTTAATGCTGTACTTTTAAAGCTTGTGCCACGAAATAACCCACGTCAACGGAAAGAGCACTAAAAATACCGTACAGTATCGTTTTTGTACCTTGTGCATGCACTTCAAAGATTGGTTTATCTCCAAATTTGTGTATTAATCTGAGTGAAGTTGAGACATAATATGTAGTGTCTTTGAGGCGTTATTTCTCTCACAAACGAGCGTGTTTCCTTAGTTTTCCATCAGCAGTGAATAGGTACGTTGTATTACTCATGATAACGCTGATTTGTAACGAAAGATACCTTAAAAACAACTAGAAATAACTAGAAATATTCTTTTCTAAAATCTACTTTTAAACGATTGAAATGAGTTGAATCCGAGGCCCAATCTGCGGCCCAATCCGAGGCCGAATCCGAGGCCCAATCCGCGGCTACCTTCACAGTGGTAGAAAATTAACAAGATAGATACTGTTGTGAGGAAAAAGTATTTTGTATTTTAGTTGTGATGTTATATCGGTTTTGTTTCTGATAGGGGGGCCCTGGAATCAAGCAGTATAGATTAACATAAAAATTAAAAACAACGGATTCAATTTACAACTATCAGTAAAGATATACCCGATATTGGTATGTACTCGAGTGTGAATCAAAAGCATTTTCAATCATGTCAGAGAATAATGGCTAAAACCTGGCTATAAAGCGTATATAGCATTAATCTGAGGAATTAATCGCTAAGCCAGTAATTCAAACATATCTGCATAACAAAAGCAAATTTGTAAAAACTAATTACCGAGGCTGTTGGTATAGGCTTAACCCAGCAAGATAAACATGGTAGTTTTACATTTACTCGATATGTTAGAACTTGGATGGAAAACTTTGTGAAGTGAAAGAGGTATGGTTTTATATTGACTCAGAAAAGGAAGCAGTTATATTGACATTTCAATTCATTTGTTTATTTCAAGTAGCGCTGAAACATAGCATAGAAAGTTTTATTCATTAATTCAATTCAATGAATCAAACGTCGGCGACTTAAATAATTTAATTATGTTAATTAAGAATGCTTACCTTCTTCGTATACCAAATTCCTCAAAGTATGTTAAAGGTTCAAAATTCCATAAAATTGCCCTGTTTATTAAGTTCTCTGCCATTTCAATTTGATATTTTCTTTGAGTTAACTATGTCCATGACAGTTGTAATCTGTGTGCTTCATATACTCCCACATGCACTAATGCTTTAATTGAAAGCGATATAAGTTGTCATGATTTCAATAATGCATCAACGTCACGCTCTCATTCCTCACATGCAAACCTTAATTTGCCGAAACCAAATTGCGCGTTAGTTTTTTAGCGAAAACTCAGCAAGCCATATTCAGTTGTTTCCAAAATAAATCTAACACACTTGCCGAATTTGTCAACTGTTGAACGAATTCATGCGGAATTTAAGGTGTGTTAGGCGACATCGAATACATAATCATGCAAAGCCTTTTTATAATGTATTTTCTTATCTATTATGTCTCTGTACTAAAAAATACTCGCCATGTTCAAGTTGGCCAGTTGTTCAAAAGCCGGTCATAGCTGACCCAGGGTTCACGCAAAATTCAAACGAAACTACTCAGCAACTTGTTTATAAACTTCGAATTATTTCTTCAGAAATTCCAGTTTCTAAAGTTTTGAAATAAAAGGACCTTTAAAAACACAGAAACTGAAACAGTGAGTTATACGTTAACCCAGGGTTTGCGCTAACCGTTAGCCTATGCCTTTGGCCTAAGGATGATAAAAATTTAAATGTCCAACTACAATCTTCGTGCAATTTAATATGCAGACGCAAAGAATTGAATGTTCCGAGATTAATATGAGCTAAAAGATTAATAGCAGCTGGGCTGTTTTCACTGTAGCCTGACTGTCTACGACATAATGTAGCGAATACGTAGAAATGATGGAGCAGCACACAGATAATACACAGTCAAAAATGTGAAAACGAAACACGTATAATTCATGGTATAATTCCCACACGAAAACCTCAATAATCTTAGTCTAGGTATATATTCCATTTATATTCTTCGCAATGCGTCAAGAAAATTTCATCTTAATTAAAGCCAGCAAACAAACCAAAATTAAACAAGGATCGACATCCCAAATAGTAGAGGAAAGAGACTTTACAATTTGCAGCACAACTAAAATTATGGGCATGGAGACAGAAGCAAATTCTACCTTGATTTTTATAAAGTATAAACTACTATTAAAATTACGTTTGTTACTTTCAAAACATAGGCTTTACTCACTGACAATATACGGATTTTACACATGGCATTAAGATTGTTTACACCGTAAGTCAAGCGTAATATCCAGCAAACTTAGACTGCAGTTTATTTTAGTGACTTCACAACATCGTTTATCGTCTACATGCCTCAAATTAATAATTGTAACGTTCTGAAAATACGGTTTAGAAAATCGTATATCTTTGTTACCTGAATTCTTGAAAACTGCTAGATACAATGTTGCAAATAGTCGTGCTAGTTGCTAATGCTTCGAGATAACTTATAGAGCTATCTTTGCACCCTTCCGGCTCCCTTCATCTTAACAGGTATGCAAATTATCTGGTTGCGACGCTGAAACACTTGACAAGGTCTCGCATGATTTCGTATGGAATTATATCACAAAACTGAGATCAAGTCGCATTCAAAATATGAGTGGCAGCCTCCAGGAAAGCGGAACATAGAAATCAGCATCTGTCAACAATGTCAATGATGTAGCTAAAAAAGCCAATCATTAGAAAGCGACAAAGGATGTATGCATGATCAAACTATATTGATTTTGGCGTCGCTAGACTACAGACATTTCAAGCATAGCGCAACTGTGGTTATTCAGCAATTATGAACTGATAAAACTATCAATACAATAATTACTTACAACAGAAAGATTGATTTTCTTACTGACATATTACATATATACATAGTGCACATTATATAGTAAACGCCATCTGTCCCAATTATACAAATAAGGCTAGAGTTTTATGACTCGACACTTGGGCAAATCTCTAAAATGCAAACAATTAACTTTAGCACTTGCTGGGAAAAACAAACACGTTTGAATTCAAACACGTCAGAACAAAAATAATTATCATTTACGTTGGCATACGTAATTCCAAACCGAAAGCTAGAAAATTATTGATAAGACATCGCAATGCCTAAAAATACTTTTTGGTTTTTGCTTAATTCGCCATGCAGATCTTGTAAAGAAACTGACTAAACTTTGTCAATCGCTGATTTCCATATGCTACATATAGATACAATATTGGCATTCTGAGACATAAGCACTTTAGTATTGGTCAATTGTGTATAATATCACTTTGAGTAGATATACAGTAGCCACTTGACATCGCAGGGCTATAACTAATTTGGTCTGGAACGGCTCGTCTAATTTGATGAATTGGGTTATTTTTGTGAAGTGTAAATAAGAGACAGAATTGAACGCTTGTTTTTGTTATTTTTTCTCTCGTTGCTGACGTGTATAGAATTAGAAATGCATGACCCTGGGGCAAATCGATGCTTTTAGGCGGAATAGCAAAGGTCACCGGACAAAGACTAGCATCTATTATGAGCACAACGTCGACACTTCTAGCTAGCAGATTTTTTTCAAGATAGTTAACTTGCTACTACATGTTCACGTACACTCGATCTTTAAAACACTTACCCTGTTTATGATATGTATTATGCATATAGTCCATTGATTTTACAATTGAGTTGGTACTCTGTATACAGCATATACTGGCCTATGACTATGTATATGCCTGAACATACTGATTATAGATGGGTATGCAAAATTAGAAATAATGTAGTAATTAATATCTTAAACGAAATACATATTTAAATGGAAAGTAGATGTCTAGGACATTTAATTCTTTGCGCATTCCGCCCGTTCTGTCAGAGTTGTTAAAACAACCTTGTAACAAGTCTGATATTTTCGTCAAGCTTGTTACAAGTTGTCACTGAACAAGTTCGGAACAACTTGTTGACCACTTGGTACGGGCAGTGCGAACACATCTTGTTGACGGCTTGTCTGCAGACTTGTTACAAGTTGTGAGATTTTTACGTGTGTAAAAGCGCATGCGCTTGCATGCAAATGTAAGCACATGTGCCTTAAGGACACAGATATTGCGTGTCATAAAACCCCATTGCGTCAAATTATAGAATGCCTCAGACTAGTAAACGGAAAAATATCCACCATTATCATTAATTAAAAGTTATGATAAAAAATTTGGATCATTTGAAAACGTAAAGCAGCATTAGAAAAAAAAGCGCTGCGTCAATTTGTTAATCCAACTCCCTATACTGGCATATTTATATAAGTCATATTCTCAAAACACTACTTGAGTTTTTGACTAAACACGATATTTTAAACTACTCTCAATTTTGTTTTAGAAAGCTCGTATTGATCTTATTGATAACATATCGATTTTTTTACAACAATGACTATACTATTGGTACAATGTTGGACTTGTCGAAACCATTTGATAGAATTTATCGTCAAATCTTACTGAATATAAACTATCATTTTTTGGTATCCGTGGTCTACAATTAACTTAGTTCTATAATTATTTGTCAAATAATCAACAGTACGTGAATTTAAATCATACTTTCTCACAAAAAAAATACCAGTAGGTGAGGTAGCTTCAAATACTATTAAGTGTGGTGTCAATTGACTGGATCCAGTCTTGTTCCTTTCATATATTTATAGCATACCTAACAGTTCAACACTTTCTAAATCTATTTTATTTGCGGATGATACTATGATATTATTTATTCAGACAAGACTTTAATTACTCTTCTAAAAAAAGGTAAATCTGGAAATAAACAATGTATCAGTAAGCTCGTGTTAAATCCTAAGAAAACCAAATGTAATTTTTCTAATAACAAGTATACTATAACCGGTGTTAAACTGTATATTGATTGCTGGGAAATTGAACAAGCAAAAGTCCAGAAGTTTCTTGGAGTAATCTTAAAGTAAAAACTAGACTGTTCCGTTGCTAGAATTGGGTCAGAGAGACCCAGGCTGTAATAATTAATTATAGATTAATTTCCGAGTTTAGAATTGAATAGATTTGACTGACATAAATATGGCAAAAGTTTGCAAATCAGTTGCAGTTTTACTTTGTTATGTATGTATTGCAAGTTGGGTATAATAGACACGTCCATGCAGAGTCATTTTAAACACAGCTTTTGATTAAATTTGTCCAGCTATCAACAAACGTCATGCATTCCAATGCTTCAGATCGGTGCCTGCACATTATAGGCAGACAGTGATCGTAGACCACGAGCGTTTATCATCATGTCGGTGAACATCTAAAAACCTTGCAACAATCCATTCTTGAAACGTCCACCCTCCGGCAGTTATGAGGTACTGGGCACGGGCGACCAAATTCATATCAACCAACGATATCACACCTCGATCAACTACATGAGAAGGAGGGCTGTACACAACGCCTTGGGATTTCGCAATTATATATTCATGGATATTTTTGAACACATTTCCCTTGAAGTTGTTTTTGTTCCGATAGCGAACCAACCAGCCTGACCCGTAATCACCCATATCCGTCGCAACGTAAACATGTGATAAACCCGTGGCAATCTTTAGAGCTGCCAAAACCTATAGTAGGTGAGATATACGTTTAGAGAAAGTTATGACCAATGCATGGTTCAATAGATAAACATTCACCTTTCTTATACAATCAGTACATGCAGTTTATCTCCTCGAACTAACCTTGCCAGTGTAGAAAGTGTAGTCACGAAAAGTATAAGTTCTTTTACTACCTGAAACAATAAAGTAATCGACGTTTCGTCTAAAAGTTTGTTGCCAACTATCAATTTTGAAACATCGAATTTTACTCCATTCCTTTTAATTAGTAAAGCAAACGGCCAACGTGAGGAAATTATTTCATACATATTGACATATTCCTACCGCTGCTAAAGTGGTTGCTAAGGAAGAACTAGTTCAACCAATAGAGTCTTGGCCTGGCATCCGGGACAGACGGCCGGCCAAAGCCTGAAGATGTACACCAAAATTTTTTTGATGACATTTTTGTTGCGAGCTGCCAACTGGCATTATATTCGAGTATATTGACAAAGAAGGCTATGTATGTCAACGCTAATTTTTGTTTTGCAACTGAAAATTTTAAGTTCTAGCTATCTTAGGAAAAGTACAATATTTCAAGCTAACGTTTTACAAAAATGAATTGTATCAAAGATCGGAAAAGAGTGTATGTAAGTCATCTAAACGAGTGGTACGAGCCATTTCTGAGTTGTTAACGTTCCAAAATAAGGAAAATATGCTAATTTATGCTTAATGTCACCAGTAGCGTAGCCAGCCCGATGATTTAGTCCCGCTATGCAAACATTTTTGTGTTCATTGACTGTGAAAACAACAATTTCTAAAAAAATTAATAATGATAATGATTTGAAATTTGGATAGCGTGACTAAATTGTTGGGTTAGCTACGCTACTGAATGTCACTATTTCACCAAATGTGAGCTCCTTTAACTCAAAACCGACAGTAAATTCGCACTACTCATTAAAATAATTTATATATACTATTTGGCGCTCTTTCTAATGGTACAGCTTATTTCAGTTGAATTAAAATTTTCCCAATATATATAGCACTTTCGATATAAAATATTCTTGAATTTTCAAGTTGCAGCTTGTGGTATAGTAGTAGTAGTTGTAGTAGTAGTCGTAGTTGTAGTAGTAGTAGTGGTAGATTTGTTCAACCTCCCCGTAAGGCTTTTCGGGTTTGCATTACAATATGATGTCGTAAAATTTACAATATAAAACTAATTTATAGTACTAAATGTTAAAAATACTCTAGGAATCTACATCTATAATATACATCTATGAACCTAAGAACCCTGCAGCAACTCTTATGCTACCACATTACACCAATAATGCAAAGATTTTCTTGGATTCCTGTTTCTGAGATACTCTATCTATGAGATGCAGTATTAACGTATAAGTGTATCAAAAATCTTGCGTCAGAATACCTGTCAACAAATCTCGAATCTTGTAGAATTAAGAAGAAAGCTTGTGATACAAAGTCGAAGAAGCAAAGAAGAATCTTAAAGTGCCTATGAAACGAAATTTTCTCCGACAATTTTCTCAATGCATTGGAAAGATCAGTTAAAACCACTGCATAACTTCTTTGATAGATTCTTTGTAACTGCCTTACTTTTCGAGATATTCAATTTTATTTGATTTGAAAATGACACAACCAGTGACGTCATACTGCATAATGAGCGACTGTTAGATTGCTTATTTTGTAGCATATAATAGCGAAAAATGCACTTACATGTGTGTAGCCTATGTTTAACATCCAGACCTGGATATTTAGGTGTTATATCTTGAGTACTTTTTAAATTAATTCAGCTTTTTTGAAAAGTGATTATGCAGTATGACGTAACTGGTTAGGTCATTTTCAAATCAAATAAAATTGAATATCTTGAAAAGTAAGGCAGTTACAAAAATTCTATCAAAAAAATTATACAGTGATTTTAACTGATCTTTCCAATGCAATAAGAAAATTGTCGGAGAAAATTTCGTTTCATAGGTACTTTAAACAAAAAATGTCACCAGATGTATGCACTTTTAGGGAGTTAACTGGTCGCCTAGAAATAGAATTTGCCTGTCCCCCTCTTCGACTCCTAATCGCTGCGTTCCCTTTTTGTTTTCAGTGAAAAAGATTATGATGCTCTCTCTCTAGTTTTATTTATAATCTCTGCGGTGAAAATGGCGTGGAACCGCAAAATTACACTTCTGGTTTGATCTAGGATGTCGTCCAGGTCCTAAACAGGACATGAATCGAGTAATTTTCACGTCGTCTTGCCGAAAACGTCAAATGCTTGTGCTCTTTATTAAAAATGTGACAGTAGGAGCACAAAAACATTCTATTTTGCTGTCCATATATTGTTTACTAATCTTAGGTAAATATTTTTGAACAACAAGGCTGTTTTTAACATTTTGGCTGCATTTGGACGTACTGGTTTCTGGCTGCATTTCAGCACAATCAATCAAAAACTTGTTTACCAAATATATAATTATTTACAAAAAATATATGTATGTACATTTGTACCTTGCTCATAAAAAAATCCCAAAGAGCTTGTAAGGCGCTATACCGAAGGTGGCGCAATAATGCTATTAGTTAGTTACAAATCACGGTTTTGGCATAGAAACAAAATAAATGAACAAAGTTATGACGTGAATTACAAAAAAAAAGTTTAGAAAGTTACCACGTGAACCTTAAATTATATGTAACAATATTTCAATTAACTGTTTCTTCCATGAGGAATTTTCTGAGTTTAAACTGAAAAGAACTGAGTGAACGAGACTGAGTAATACAGTTACTAAGGGGAATTCCAAAATAGTTCGTACCTTCTTAATGTGAACCATAGCAGTTGCATACAGTTCGTGTGTCGTGATGGTGAACGTCTTTGTTATAAGAAAAGTATTGGTTAAACTGGGGTGGTAAGGAATAAGAGTTATTTAAGCATTTAAACACGAAGCATCCAATTTGATATTGGTTAAGTTAGTATATGTTTAATAATTTAAACTTGGCAAATAGTGGTTTTGCGTCATCTCTAAAGTCTAAAGCCAAAGCCCTCAACAATTCGAACAGCTCGCTTTTGTAATTTGAACCTGTCGAGGTTTGTACGATAGCAATTTTCCCACACAATGTGACAATACTGGATATAAGGAAGAACTAGTGAACATATGATTTAATGTTGTTGATTAAGCCGAAAGATTTAGCTATTTTCGTAGGAACGTTGTCAGTATGAATCCTCCAATCTAAATGTTCGTTTATATGAAGAGTTGAACACAGAAAAAAACATTTAAAAAGCTTGTACAATTTGATATATGATTAACATAAATATGAAATAGTAATAGGCTTAATATATTACTTTGGGGGCACCACATTTGGTAGGTCTGGATGATGAAATATAGTCTTTATATTTTACTCATTCTTTAGATAATCAGCAAACCACAATAATTGGACTCCTCTGATCCCATAGTATCTGAGTTTTATGATCGATTGTATCAAATGCTAATTGATAGGTCTATAAATACGCCCAATCTATATTTTTTTGTCATTGGGATACATTGTCTATTAAATCTATCAAGGCCATATTAGGCATTAATTCTTTCTAAAGCCATATTGGTTGGCAGACAAAATGTAAAGTTTGTCGAGATAGTTAGATAACTTTATGTAAACGACTTTTTCTTTTAGGTTAGAGAAAATTAAAAGAATTGATACTATCATCAGCTTTATAATTATAAACTGGACTGACTAATACAGACTTATCATATAAAGTACAATGCTCATAGTAGGGCTTTCGGGCACTGATAAAACTGATGATTCCACATGCAAGTTCTTGCTGAACGTAAAAAGAACTCAAAACTCTCTATACTGCACTCGGCCCCCGCAGCCTCGTGCAGTATAGAAAATTTTTCTTGTTTTGTACATTCAGCACGTACGTTATTTGTTAACAAAATGCTCACAAAAGTCTCTAACCCTTAATGATAACTTGGGTATCTAAAATAATGTTTTGCTCTACATGAAGTGGGCTACCAGACCAAAAAGATCACTGTGTCCATGACTGCCCACACGCAGGTTAGAACTCGAAGCTATAACAACTGGTTTCCCCCTGACCTTAAATGAATTGATCAAAACTTGGTTGTTCTGCTCTCCACAAGTTAAATATTGTTGGCATTGAGTATGTACTTTGAAGATTTGGCATTTCTCTTCTTTTAAGGCAGAGGATATTCAACAACTCCATGAACCTCCACGTTTTATTCGAAATCATCCCTGTGCTTCAAGCAAGTTCATTGCAGGAAGCCGATTTAAAAGAGGACCAGTTGACCAAGTTCTATAGCATTGTTTGGGTTTGATGAAGCCGATATATAAATCATGCATTAACTTCCAATTCTGTTTTCTATTGAAACTAAGCAGCGGCTTCCAAATTTTTGCCAAATTCCAAAGATACGTGCTATCGACTCTACTTATTTAGAAACCGTAGATGGTCGGTAGCATCATTGATCTCGTTCCCGAATTCCTCTCGTCTCGATTAGACGAAGTTTTATTACAAATAGAAATTGTTTTGACGGTTTCCGGCAAGCTCGTTGTTAGCTCAGTCGTCTAGGCGTGCGATTTCTAATAGAATAGGCAGGGGCTCAAATCCTACCCGAGGCTTTTTTTTATTTTTAAAGTTCGCAAAACTTTTTTTCTTATATTATTTCCCTTTTATACGATTTTTGTAGGGGTTAGGCTTAGGGTTTGGATCAGGGATTGGATTATTTAAAATTTTAAAAAGAAAAATCTATTAGTTTTATCAGACACATAGGCTTAAGATCGAGATCAATGATGCGCTACCGACCATTAAAGATGCTACCGACTGCGATGCGACCCTTCCCAAATGATCAATCAATTTTAGTTGATCCTCAGTAGGCTTTTTGTGGGACAAGAAAATACGGTCCTCGTTTTACTCTTCAGTGTACCCTTCCTGGTCAGACAGACTTTCCTCACTTTTTAGGTATTCAAACTCCGTACACCTCTCATCAGAACTTTCACTACAATCGGATTCGCACAGCTCTGGTTGTCTGGACATTTTAACGTTTATACGTCTGTTTTGTCAGATTCACGTGTTTTTAGAGAATCGACTTGAATGACATTGTCAGATAGTTCAGTTTGAGAACCTATAGCATTTGTTTTGGGAAACCGAGAAATTTAGGCAATGAATTCATGGTAAGAAGTGCATGGACCTTGTAACATTAAGTTATTTGTTTGAGTGGTCTTATTCCTACTAAATTATGACAAGCAAGCCTTGTTGGGATTGTTAAATTACAAAAAGATGCATAAATTAACATAAAGAAAATCGTAGCAAGATGTCGGCGAAGAAGTTATGGCATGTGTTTGGATGATCTTTCATTTTCCAGCAACCAAAATACAGAAATTGATACCATATAATTTTGCTAAATGATCGCCGAATAATTTTGTTAACTCTAGTCCCCAAGAAAAACAGAAAACGTATTTTACATGTTCTTGAAATTTTCAGCGTTCGTAGTTGTAGAAAAGCTACAGGAAATGAGACGTTAGGAATCAACAAAGTAAGTTTTGGAAATAAACGCTTTCAAACTATACCTAGCTACTACTCAGAAAAATTATCAGACTTGCTAAATTTCAAAACAAACCGGCAAGAACCTCGTCTCTAGACAAAAACTAAAAATTTAATGTTTTCAAAACTGTTGTGAAAACGGGATTAATAATGACATAAAACATCAATTAAAAATTGATAAAAAAGATAAACACAAACCTCGAGCACTAAATCCACACATTGTCGCACGCGTTGCATAGAATATGACTGAAGTATTTTCTCGCCCCGAATATGAACTCCAATATACTTATTACCTGGTGCCACCGTGAAACGCTCGGTTTCGTTCAATACAGCCTGTCCTAGTCTCAACGCAAATGTAACCTGGATCGAAGAAAACTGATAATTCTGTTCACTAAATTTCACGCGATAGTCTTCGCCATCATTCCCTCTCCAGACGAATAAATTAAGACATTTTTCGTTTTTAATGATATCATTTTCCAGGACTTTCCAATCTGTTATTATATCGCTGTTTACGCAAAACTGTTTTCCCGAAGTTCGTTTCATAGCTTTGTCAAGAAATTCGCATTTTGTCCAGCCATTTTTGGTGGTATTTTTAACGATTGCCTTATAAAAATCTTCCTTCAAACGAAAGTTTGCTTTAGTGAAGCCCATAGACTGTTTTGAGTTATCAATAAAATGTATGCTTACGTGATTAGGGTTGTCACGTGGACATTCCTTCTCGTATTCTTGATGGTCAACAAGGGACGCATAACCAGCAGCCGCCAACAAACGCTTCAAATATTTTACATTGTAATAAGTTTCCAATGGCGACCATGAATTGAAGGAAGCAAATCTTGTTTGCTTGACAAAAGGTATAACCACTTTCCGTCCGCTTTTTCCAGCTTGCGCACAAAGGCTGAGAAAAGCACGAGTGTTTTTCGATAATTGCTCTGTGTACTGGCTATGGACGAAAATATACTTTCTCGATGGGACTTGTTTCTTGGGTTTCGAAATATCGATCTTTTGGGGAAAAACCAAGGTGGAATAATTGAAAGTAACTCGGGTTTTTGTAGCTTCATTTTCACGAAGAATACCTATTTGTAGATTTTGTCCGTTAGCATGTTTTATTAATCTTGCTAGTAATTCTTTAAAATAAGCCCCTTCGATCTCGCTATAATATATTTCTTCACGATTTTTATCCGTTTTTCTTTCTGTCGGACGTCTCCACCAAGTACTTTCCAGTTTATTTGTGAGCCAGTTTATGAGAAACCAGCCAGTGAACGTAATGATGAAGAACAAAATCCGAAGTCTAAAACGCATTTCCTGTAAAATTATAAAAACGTTAACAAATAGAGAGCATTTTGCCGTTGTCTTTCTAGTTCTAGATACACAGTATGACGTCATGACTTAGTTATGCTGAAGCATGTGGGTACAAGTGTTCTTACCACGTTATGATGTTCTTACGATGCAAAATTTACCAGAAAGCATTACGGGTATCAACTAGGAATAGCTGGGGAAAAATGACCAAAACTAAGCTAATGGATTGACATTTTAATACAAGCGAGAGAATAACCTTTTGTCTTCTGTCTGTTCTTCAAAAGATGTTAATTAACATTTTAAACGATTTCAGACCACAGTGCATTCAGGTTAGATCGACATCTGTTATCTTTTTTGCTATTGTGAATTTAAGAAGTTTTTTTATTGAAATAGATTGCTTAGGAGCTTATACTGTAGAGTAAACAAAGAAATCAAGAAATTTAAAATTTAAAAGCTCATGGGCGTGCTCTGGGGGGGGGGATGCACGAGGTTTTGGTATGACCATATTACCCCAAACAAAATTTCAAAATTTTATCTATATATCCCATGCGAAGCTTGCTTAATTGCCCTGGCAGAATCTGCTCCACTCTCTTTTATTTTTGCAAAATGAACATTAATTTGCTCTGGTACTTTATACAGAATGTTGGCAACTTTTAGGGCTTTGTTGATATCAGGACCTCAGTCGTATTAGCCAGGTTCACACTCTCAAAGATAGAAAGCTGGCCATGTATATTATTTGCATGTATTTTGGAAATTTCATTTATATATCTCTTATGACAAGCAGCATAATGCTGACACTGGACGAAAAATCGAATTTGCCAAAAATTTGCCTTGTGCAAACCTGTTGCAAATAGCTACGTTGCAAAGGTTTGCACCCATTGCATAAGTGGTGGTTGCCAAGTTTGCACAACTTGGCAACCACCACATTATGCAATGGGATCAGATCCCGTTAGAATTGGGCAAGGCCTTTTAAGAGGTTAGCCTGGTAGCCCCCAGCTGCATTTTAAATATCTAGTAAAGAATTGATTGAAAATGCGAAATTGAAAAAAGCATGTTATGTACAAATTAAAGAAATGTGTGTCAGTGGTTGGAGGAATGTCTCTTGTGAAACCACTGCACAGAGGGAGGGGATCGAGGGGAACATATACACCCCATGTTCATTTGTGAAAGTATTCTGTACAGAACATGCTTTTATATTTTAGGCTAAATTGGTGGAACTGTGCATAATTATCTATAAAATATGCAACTGGACAATTTGAACACCCATCTGTGTAGGAGAGAATATCCACTTGAATTAGAATTGTTAATTAGACTTGTAGAGAAATTGCACTAAGTGTTTGCCTGTACCGGCAAAACGTTTGCCTGGCATTTACATACTTGTCGGTAGTCTACTTATTTGGGTGTTTTGAATTTTTTCTTTGTCAATGTGCTTGTCGTAATATTGCAGCTGCGCAACTTTAATAGTTTTCTGCCAGTCTTGAGCCTGCGAGAAAGTTTAATTTCGACAAAAAAATGTTTGTAATGCAGTTACTAGTTATTGTATGTAATGGTATTCATGTTAAAATAAAACATTAAATTATTACAAATACTCTATTTGCTTGTGTTTCCTGTTTTCTGTTTTTATAGCTACGTTTTGCATGCGCTTTTCAGTTGAATTACGATGCATTCCACCACAATGAATAAAGGAAACTATGTTTGAGCGATGCCTGATTGACCAAATTTTTTGTACGAATATGACTAGATTAAATGTCTGAAAGAGCAATTTCCGACGATCTAGAGGGTTTAAATTTCTCTCGCACAGAGCCAACCATGGTATCGCGCCTCGTGACCTTTGGCCTCCATCCCTAGAGCATGACCAATGTTTTTGTGCTAGTTACGTCACCATAGCGACAACCCAGCTTATTGAAAACAAGTGGCCCAGCATGATAAAAATTGACTAAATGTCTGATCTGCGGGCAGGTGCCTGTTGTGCAAAACTCTTAATCACTTTTTAATCACTGTTTTGTAATAAAATAGTGATTAAGTAAAAACTATGCTGCTCTGATTGGTTGACGTTTTTTGCTAATCACAGTTAACTTTAATCACTTTTTAATGCAACCGGCCACAGGTTAGCAATTTCATATCGACGCAAAGAATCCATTACAGTCAATTTCAGGTTGCTTTTCCGTGAGCGGTTGCAAACTTCGTTCTGAAGTTCACAAATTCATTGCAAAGTCCATGATGAACTCACAAGCTGGTGTGTTAACTTAACTGAGCATATGATTGGCTGGTTTCATTTAATGGCCAATTGTAGGCTTCTTTTACAAACCTGCTTCGCAACGAAGTTTGCAACCGCTCGTTTTCCGCAATTTTCCCAATTATCTCCGGCAATAATTCTTGGTGCCCCATTTTGAAGTTCTTGAAATTTCGACTGCAACTCTAGTTTGCAATTTGGCTATACCAGAGATAGATAATCAAAATATGGCTGAACAAGGGCGTTATAAACCTTGGTTTGGCACTTCTTCGGAACATAGGGCTTGATTAATTTTATTGCTCTAATGCCGCGTGAAGCTTTTTTGCTCATGCTATCAATTTGATTTTCCCACTTCAACTTATCGTCAATGATCACGCGCAAAGACTTTTTGATGTATGAACTTTGTTTACTGTTTCATTGCCAATCTTGATTACCGGGATTACTAATCCTACGTAGATTGTGGCGAGAGCCAATAATCATATATTAGAGGTACTCTATTTGCTACCAACCATCGATAAATATTACCAAGTTCGGAATTTAGTTGTGCCCTCTCTTTTTCTACAGCTTCTGCCGAAGTAAAAACATTAGTATAATCTGAAAACATAGAGGGTTCTGCTTGATCAAGACGATTTGAAAGGTCATTGACGCAAAACAGAGATAAGAGAGGACCTAAATTTGAGCCCAGTGGAACCCCACATTCAATTAATTTTCTAGATGATCTGACATTATTTACTTTACATGTTTGATATCTTTTGTCCAGATAAGATATAACCAGTTTGGGGTATTCCCTGTAATTCCATATAATTTCAACTTGTCAATTAAGATTTTTTTATCAACGGTGTCAAACGATTGTCTGTTTGTTAAGATATTATTCTCATTCATATAAGAAATTAATTGATTTTAAACAATTTTTCCCCAAATTTTTGCAACAGTTGATCAAGCTGAAAAAGGTCTGTAATTGCTACAGTCATTTTACTCACAGTAAATTTTCATATTTAAACTAAAGGTAAGTGGTATTTTGTGTTCAAAACAATACTTTTGTTGTATTTCATCGCTCATTGTCTGCTGTGATCAAACATTTTGATCACAGTTCATAGATTTCAAGAGCGTACAATTGTTTATATATATTGCCATGAGGCAAACTTACATGCACTGACTTCTTGTCAGGCGCTATACGTGTTGTGTTCACGTATCTCACAAGAGTCAAACAGAAAGGAGCCATTGTTGCTCCTGCTAGTCTTAGATCAGACCCTCATTCACGCGAAAGGCCACGTACCAATATTAGACCTTGCCATTGTGCAGGTATTCAAACTGACCTAGCCATTGTGCAGGTACATCAAAGTATTAGACCTAGCCATTGTGCAGAATATTCAAACAATATTACCCAGCGTTGCGGGAATCAAAATAAAAGTGCCTGCCTACTTGCTGGGCATTATAGACAATTGTATCACTGAAACTGATTATTATAAACAGACTGATTTACTCTAAATTCTAAACAAATACGGGTGTAAGCAAAGAAGTATATCGCTCAAGGATTGGATCACACCACAATTTTATACATTGTCGTAATAGACTACACTGCTTTAAAGGTAAACTTTGGAATCAAATATTATTAATGTTTTACTTATATACATTCTATTTTCCTTATCTCAAAAGCCAATTAAAGAAGCAAAAAGGTAACAGAGAAATATGCCAGTGGTATGTACAAATGGTACGTTATCATGCTGTTTATGTGCCGTTATTACTTGGACTTTCAAATGATGTTGAGAAAAATCCAGGACCTAGAACTATAAATGATATAGTTGATCCCACTTATACTGTTCATGCGGATTTTAGTCAAGGTATAGTGAATTAATGTTTGGTATGAATGCTGGTAAACAGTGTGTGTCATTGTATGCAATTGTGTACAAAGAAATTGAATCAGTAAATTGAGATGGATTGATGCTAAACTAAATTTTAATGTGTGGCAACAGTTTGTATGGTATCATCAACCAAAGTATAAATAAGAGTTATTTATTATTAACCGATGTCCCAGAGTTTGTAGACATAGACAACCATGCTTTTAATTTCCAATATAGTGATTCCTTTTTAGGGGCACTACATATGAGTGAAAATAGTCCTCCACATGGACACTTGAGCATGCTTTCAATGATGTATGACGGGATTCAATAATAACTGATTCTGAGACGGAGAAATGTAATAATTGTCAATAAACTTTGCAAACAACCTTCCATCACTTTGGGATTATGGTCTTGTACCATTGTATCTAACCAATTGATGATGATACAGATATTGTCAATCAAACAAATTCATTCATACCAGATCTATCGTATCGTTTGGAAGGCTATCTACATCATGCTTACCGATACTTGTCAAAGACGAAGCGACTTCGTGCTAAACAATTCAAGAATGAGCCACCCAAACTAGCCGTGCGTTCATACTGGATGTATGATTCGTAAAGCCAAGTTATTCCATGTACGAAAGGATGAAAAAATTACGAAGGCTTTTATTCAACAACATACGTGACAAATAGTTTACTTGTATCAAACTATAGTGGCTGATTAATTTATCCTTCTATCCTTCAAATCCGTTCATGTGTGCCGCTATCCTGGAACCTTGCTCCTTTCTTGTGTGTTAAATTGTTAGTATTGTACTGTCCAACGTGTCATTTATGTCTTTGTGCTTACTTCTTCCAATTTGTTTCATTTCTCTATATTCTCTCTCTTGTAAAAAATAGTGTATATGTGTAAATCACACTCGTAAAATTGATATTCGTTACGATGTTGTAGACACGTTCTCTGTATAGTGTACTTCATATGATCTAATTGGTTTATTTAAATATACTCATGTAACTGTTCGTTTACTGTGTCCAACGTATATATTTACTGGCGCACCTTTTGTCGGGAGAGTGCATTAATGCATTGTGGCCTAGCTTAACTACAAAAACTTTAATTCCTTATACCTTATGTGGAGGGTTTTTGTACCAAATCTAGACTAGCATGCACCTATTTTAAAAGAGGTCCTTTGGCATACATCAAACATAGCATTGCAGTTTGTCTGGGTTTGAGCATAACCTGCAAAATGGCGATCATGCAGCGTGTTTAACATGGTCACAATGCTTAGCAATGTACGATTATAATTTCGCGTGCCTTGGCTTACTTCGTTGAGGCTACCCACATGTACGCTATGCGTATCTATTTTTATATATGGGAGAAACAGTAGCATTTTTTAAGATATTCATGGAAAATCGCTTGCTGCAACAACTTTTGAAAATATTTGTCAATGTAGGACAAATCAATTCAGCAGAATCTTTAACTATCTCGCAGTAATATTCTTATCACCTGTAATAGTCTCTTCCTCCACTTCTAAACAGATTTTTGGACGTTTTTTATCCTTTGCCTCTAATGAGGCTGACACCTTTCCATAATTGCTTTGGATCGTTGCTATTGTTATTTATGGTGTATGTTGAAAATGTCTTGACTTGCTTTTTCTATTATTTTGTTGGTTTTGTTTCGTGCTATTTTATACGCTTCACGAAAATGTCAAGATTTTATCTGAGTCACTATTTGTTGTAAATAGTCTCAATGATTCATATATTTCTGGATGTCGTTAGTCAGCCATGGTGTGTGTTCACTTCTAACTTTACGCGTTCTCAATGGAGCGTGTTTGCCTTCGATAGAAATGAACACATTCTTCCAAGTTTCTCAGATTTTGTTTGGGTCTACCTCAGTGGCTGATCTAGCGTAAGTCAAAATAAATTACCACAGCTCATTCTAGGATATATTTACATTTTAAAATAGCTTCAAAGCAACTTCATTGGTTAGATTTTATTCTTTTGAAATTCATAACCAATGACATTGTTATAAAGTTATTTTGAATTTAAAATTGAGCTGCTATAATTTATTTTGACTTACTCTGGATCCGCCTCTGGTCTAGCTCTTTTTTTATGTTGGTCGAATTTAATGTATCAAACACATCCCTTTTAAATGAAAATTTGCTGTAGTTTTTAAAAGATCGCGACTCGACAATTTTACGAGGCGGTCTATTTATTGCATCTTTTATACATACATAAATCATAAAGTGGTCGCTAATACCTAGACGAATCACTGCACTCGATTTAAATTTTTGTGGGCTGTTGGTGATTAATACGTCAATGATGCCGTGCCAATTGTGATTCGTGTTGGTTCTGTTATATTTGTTCTGACAGACACATGTCCATAATATCTGTAAGTTTTCGACTGTGGTCATTCTTTTAAGTATCTAACAAGTATGCTATACTGATTGTGAAGTTGTGAATGTTGGTCAAATTCTACTTAGACTGCCGCCACAATAATACACATCTAACAGACTAGATTAAGAGAGATGCATAATAGGAAATGTGATAAAATATATGTTGAAAGAAGCCCATACTTGTAATCCTTCCCACTACTGTTTACACTCGTGTTTACAGTCGTCCAGTTTTGAGGTTTTCATCTGCTACTGTAGCTAGTATGCTGCAAGCTTCGTTTGTATCAATTTAATAGTGTAACTGCCTCGAACGGTTTAGAAATTACATAAAACTTTGCTTACCTGAAGGGTAAAATACCAGATAAAGGTAAAGAAAACCAGGCTCTTGAAAAATACCAGATACAATGTTGCAAATACCCGTGATAGTTGTCAATGTTATTATAGCTATCTTTGGATAATTGGATTGTTCCACCTCTCTGCATCTTAAGACGTATGCAATTGCAAATTATTTGTTTCCGACACTTAAAGACGACGTCCCGTTGATTTCATTTAGAACAAGACGCTCCTACGGCGTTCACTCCGCCTTCCAAAACAAAAATGGGCACAAGCTAGGCCAGTTAGGGCTGTAACTAGAGCGTTCATTGGAGGTGGGGTATATTCACTTATTTCTGTTCTGCCCAACGAATTCCTTTTTAAATCAGTTATTGTTAAAGTACCTTCCAGGGTATTTTAAGACATTGCTGGCACATCTTATGTAATCACTAAGATAACCAAAAATCAATGTCTGAGTGACTTGCCAGGCACCCTGCCCAGAGTCCTAGTAAGATTGCATTTTTTAGAATTTAATTTAAATTAAAGGCTTTCATAGTACATATATCAAACACGATTCTTTTGTCATAATACCACCAACATACGGCTCTTTAATTTTTGGGTAGTTGCAAGTAAAAAAGTTTCACTAAAAGTGTATACAATACATAAATAAATTTACCTAATAGCATAATTTAACCTAATAGCAGCATACAAATTCTGTAGCACACTGCCTGAAGTCTCCAGATATAATTTGTTGGGAACTTTAGACTAACATATGTATTTCTGGAATTGGAGTGTAAAATGTCTCTTAACTTTATAATTGTATGAGATCCCACAGGCAAATAAATCATTTTGCACGAAATATCAGAATCTCAACATATGTAGAAAAAAAAACCAAGGAAAGAAATCATAGCAAATACTTCGTGATTAGAGTTAGGAACGCATTTCCTAGACCCACTCCTTGGTCATGGAATGATGGAGTCTATCAACATTTGCCGTTTTAAAGCATTTTTGGAGCAATGTTTTGAAAAAGAAACTTCCTATCCCTTTTGTTCACTATTGCATGTTAAAAATTGGGTTTTGTATATAGATATTTCAGTAGAATTTGCGTTTGACTCTTGTGTAGAAATTTCTAAATTTCTTAAAAGTGGAAACACAACAGAAAATGACGGAAACACGCTCTCAAAACTTTACTGCCCAACCGATCCGAACGTTGTATTCCAATAAAATTACTGGTTACAACGTTTGATAATTCCAATAGTTACTGGAATTGTCATTTTATGCATGTAAAATGAACCCTGACCCAAACCCTAACCCTAACCGTGATAATCCCAATAATTTATTGGATACAATAATTTTATTGGGATACAACGTTCGGATCGGGTGTACGGTGATACATCGCTCCTCGGTAAAGTTTCGCGGTGGAATTTGTCGTTTTAAAACATTTTGCATGAGAATCGTTGCACGTAAAACCTTCTCGCGGTTTAGATGTTCTAGCATACATGTTAAAATGCGTGTTTTGTTGAAATATTCCGCTAGAAGTCTAGAACTTGAGTTTAAACGCCGTGTTTAGGTTGGCTCGCGCGGCTTGTGTCCAGCGGTATCCCCCATGAGCGCTGCGCCAACTTGCGATACCGAAAAAAAGGAAATTAAAAAAAAACAGAAATGGGGCGAATTACTCGCCTGCGGCAGGCGGAGTAATTGTAACACAAAACTAAATCGTGTCGAATTCAGAATACGAGTGCCTGCCTTTAGGGAAGCGGAATATAGAAATTGCAATTCACAATCAATAGAGAATCATTAAAAACGGCAATTAAAGGATACAAACGTCGCTAGAATACAAACATGTCAAGCACAGCGAACAACAGTAATCAATGTTATTCGTTTTTTACCAAAGAAATAATTTTACTGTCATCAAACAGCCCCCTAGCTGGGATGGGGGAAAAAATTTTGGATTTTCCATAAATTTATCATATTCATTGCGTTGGAGCTAAAGCTAAAAAATATTGTTAGGACATACAGAAACCTCACAATATCTTTGGTATTTATACACTAACACGCAGTGAACGAGCTTGAAGCATTATTTAGCTAAACTGCATAACACAACAACACCAGGACAACATGGAGTATAGGATGCGGGCACTCTTTGTTCGCCATGACGTCGTACATTACAATTGTTTACCAATAATTAATGCTACAAGCTAGTAACATCTTATCGTTCTTAATGTTTCAATTCTGTACTCATCTGTCTTTAACATCATTAACGACGTATAGTATTCAACATCGCTGAACAATTGGAATTCACCTTCTTGACACCGCGTGACTTTAGTTGCAATCAAGACCAAACTCAATCACATTCCTAGGCATTGGGACAAGTTCGTTTTCCTGGGGCCGGTTGTATAAAGCTCTTAACTACCAAAAAAGTGGTTAAATAGTGGCTAACTTTAACCACATAGTTGTACAAAAAAGCAGTTAGCGTTACTTGCAGTTAAAAAGTAGTTAAAGTTAACGATCCTCATTGGCATAGTTAACTTCCCAAAATCTAGTCAAATAGGGCGGCTGTATTGAAAGTGATCAACTTTTATGAGCCAGATAATATTGAAGGGTAACTGTTACCTAGAGTTTTTAATTTTCATTTTCCCTGGGAAGATTTATCTTGTTTCTTCTATATGCTATCTAGATTTATTTTGTTTGCGGATGTTACTATAATAGTATTTACTCATATAAGATTTAACTTCTCTTCTGCATGAGGAAATCTGGTAATAAACAATGTGACATTACGGCTTGAAACCAATTACCAACTGGTATTAAATCCTGAGAAAACAAAATTTATGTTATCCGCCCAAAAATTGAAGCGTATTATTGGAGATGCTAAACTGCATATTGATGGCTTAGAAATTGAACAAGTAAAACAAGTCTACTGGAAATTTCTTGGAGTAATCATAAATTTAGAAACTAGACTAAAAAACTAAGTCAGTCATGTATGTGCTAAAGTAGCAAAAAATATGGAGTAATACTTATAATAACATTGTACTTGTGTCATGGCTAAACGCCTTGTATTGCTCACGTATTACAGTATAATGATCTTCCATTGCAGCTGCTTACATATCTACAGGGTGTATCAAAAAGTAGACAGTTTTGAAAGGACTCCCAACCCTGCGAAGCGCCTTAAAGTATGAAGGTTTTTTTTTAATATACATTGCTTGGGTACTTACAGTGTAGAAGAATAAAGGATTATGGAGCGCGAGGTTTGTTACGGTTTGTATACCGTGAAATATTGGACTGAGGTTTTTTAGACCTAAAAAACGAAGTCCGATTGATATTTCACGGTACAGACCGAACAAGCAAAGTCAATAAAATGCCGGTTTATCATTTTCAGAGTAAGTGTTACATACAACAAAGTTGAACATGATAAAATTTTATTTTTTTACACATAAAGGTTACACATATCAGTAAAACATTAATGTCAACAGTAATAAATACATTGCAAGCAGTAAAAAGGGCGATTAAAAACACTGAAGAAAAGCCCGGGCCGAATACGGAAATTTACGGACCACGGTCAGAATACGGGTTTTTACTGAACGCACGTCGACCAATTAGAATGCAAGATTCTTCAAAGCCATATAATAAATAAAAATATTATGAAGATCAAATGCTTCAAACCCAGGGCTGTTCATATTTTGAAACACATTAAAAATGTCTTGCGCGCGAAATTTAAATGCTTAAAAGTGATTTTGAGTTGGTAGGTAGAAAAAAAGTTGGGTGTCTTATTGCTGCTCAAAAATTCAAAAAATTTGATTGAGTTTAAGCTATTCAAAACGTCATGCAAACGTATATTTTTCTGAAAAAGAATAGTTTTTCTGAAAAAGAATCGTTTTTCTGAAGAAATGTTCCAATTTCAATTAAATTTCCCTTGGGAGATGTATGCCAATTAGGTAAATACATAAATTAACAATGCACAAAGTTAATTTTGCACAAATATGGGAGTTCGTGCAACCTTTTGAACAGATTAGACTTGATCAAATTCTCTAAATTTTGTACAGCAATACAACACCCGACAAATTTTCCATCTACCAAGTCAAAATTACTTGTAAGCATCTATGTTTTGCGCCCAAGGCATATTTAACTTGTCGTAAAAGACACAACCCTCCGGGTAATGAAGCTTTAAATTTCTCATATTTTCGGTTTATTCTAGATTATAAGTACCGAAACAATCTATTTTAATAAAAAGTACATTGAGGCGCTTCGCGAAGCAGAGAACGATTTCAGATTTGGCTACTTTCTTGATACACCCTGTATAATAATATTATTTATTAGCAAGAACTCAGTAAAAATGGTTCGTAGGAAATAAAATTGTTATTATAGTTTACAGAAAAAACGGCTCATGATCAAAAATGTTGAGCGCCAAAAATCGCAATAAGACTGTTCCGTTTCAAGACAACGCTGGTTATTAGGTCAGAGAAAATCAAGCTGTAATGAAATTAGCTCCCAAACGCTAAACCCATTTGGAATTAAATAGATTTGACTGGCATAAATTTGGCAAAGAGTTCGCAAAGCAACTGTTATTCTAATTTAGTATGTAGGTACAGCAAGTTGGTTATAATAGACACGCCAATCAGTTATTTTAAAATAGCTTTAATTTTCAATTAAATATTGCTTATCTAACCACAAACTTCCTACATTCCAATGTCTCAGATGGGTGCCTGCACCTTATTTGCAGACAGTGACCGTAGAACGCGAGCGTTTATCATCATATCGGTGAATATCTAAGAACCTTGCTGTAATCCATTCTTGAAACGTCCATCCTCCGGCAGTTACGAGGTATTGGGCACGGGCCACCAAGTTCATATCAACCAACGATATCACACCACGGTCAACTACATGAGAAGGAGGGCTGTACACAACACCTTGGGATTTCGCAATTATATATTCATGGATATTTTTGAACACTTTTTCCTTTAGGTTGTTTTTTTTCCGATAGCGAACCAACCAGCCTGACCCGTAATCACCCATATCCGTGGCAACGTAAACATGTGATAAACCCGTGGCAATCTTTAGAGCTGCCAAAACCTATAGTAGATGAAATAGACTTGTGGAAAAATTCATGACCAATAGTTTAACAGGTAGACAATTTACTACATTCACCTCTCTTATACAATCAGTACATGCAGTTTATCTCCTCGAACTAACCTTGCCAGTGTAGGAGAAGTGCAGTCAAAAGTACACGAAAATTACAAGTTCTTTCAATTCACTATCTGAAACGATAAAGTAAAATTTAACGTTTCATCGGAGAGTTTGTATACCACTATCAATTTCGAAACATCGAATTTTACTCCATCCTTCCAATTAGTGAACGAAACCGCCCACTCTATTTACTTCCACGCTTTCAGCTTTTGTTTCTATCTAATTAATGTTAGTAGAATCATACTAGTATTCTATTGCAAATGCTGTAATTTGATTGGTTACTCTTCTCGCTATCTATTCCTCGATAGATAGCGAGTAGCGAAACAATCACCTTCCTATAGAGATTTCTTTTAAAAAAATTGCTTAAAAATCAAATTTTTGGTTGAATATTCCATGTTTGACCTCTGATTCTACCAAAACAATTAGATTACTCGCTCTCGATTTCTATGCGGTGATAGTTGATTCGGGCTTCGCCCTCATCAACTATCACCGCATAGAAATCTCGAGCTCGTAATCTAATTGTTAGATAGTGTACAAAAAGCTGACGTTAGTACATAATTTTGCCAAATGATTGCCCAAAAATTTTGCTAACTCTAGTCCCCCAATGATTCATGACTGCTGTACATAACAAGTTGTTGAAATTGTCAGCGTTTGTAGTTGTACAAGTGTTACAGGAAATGAGGTGTCAAGACTCAACGACAAAGTATTTAAAAGAAACACTTTCACACTGTACAGACTACTCAGAGCTGGAGGAACTATCAAACTTGCTATATTTCCAGACAAACCAGCATAAACCTATAGTTTCTGCACAGAGACCATTAACTTCATGTTTTCAGTTTCAATGTTGTGAAAACGATTCGAAACGATTTCGCCACAAATGGTCGCCACATGAGTACACAGCTTCAATCTTAGACGAAAGAAAGACGTATTTGGGCGAAAGATTAATTATGTAAAACATAAATTACAAATGAATAAAATAGACAAACACAAACCTCGAGCACTAAATCCACACATAGTCGCACGTGTTGCATTGAATGTGACCGAAGTATTTTCTCACCCCGAATATGAACTGCAATATACTTATTTCCTAGTGCTTCCTGGAAACGCTTGGCTTCGTTCAATACAGCCTGTCCTGGTCTCAACGCAAATGTAACCTGGATGGAAGAAAACTGATAATTCTCTTCACCAAACTTCACGCGATAGTCTTCGCCACCTTTCCCCCTCCAGACGAATATATTAAGACATTTTTCGTTTTTAACGATATCTTTTTCCAGCACTTTCCAATCAGTTATTATATCGCTGTTTACGCAAAACTGTTTTCCCGAAGTTCGTTTCATAGCTTTGTCAAGAAACTCGCATTTTGTCCAGCCATTTTTGGTGGTATTTTTAATGATTGCCTTATAAAAATCTTCCTTCAAACGAAAGTTTGCTTTGGTAAAATCCATAGACTGTTGTGAGTTATCAATGAAATGTATGCTTACGTGATTACGACTTTTACGTGGACATTCCTTCTCGTATTCCTGATGGTCGATAAGGGACGCATAACCAGCAGCCGCTAACAAACGCCTCAAATATTTTACATCGTAATATGTTTCCAATGGCGACCAAGAATGAAAGGAACCAAATCTTGTTTGCTTGACAAAAGGTATAACCACTTTCCGTCCGCTTTTTCCAGCTTGCGCACAAAGGCTGAGAAAAGCACGAGTGTTTTTTGATAATTGTTCTGTGTACTGGTTATGCACAAAAATATACTTTCTCGATGGGATTATTTTCTTGGGTTTCCAAGTATCGATCACATGAGGAAAAACCAAAGCGGTGTATTCTAAAGTAACTCGTTCTTTTTGAGTTTCATTCTCAAGAGAAATGCGTATTTGTAGATTTTGACCGTTAGCATCTTTTATTTTTGCAAGTAATTCTTTAAAATCAAGTCCTTCGAACTCACTATAATATATTTTTTCTTGATTTTTATCGGCTTTTCTTTCTGTCGGACCTCTCGACGAAATACTTTCCAGTATATTTAGTACGTACCAGTTTATCAGAAACCAGACAGCTATTATAATAGGAGCCTCGATGCGGAAAAAACTCCGAAGGCTAAAACGCATCTCCTGTAAAATTGTAAAAATAGTTAGCAAATAGATATCGTTTTCCCGTTGTCACTTATAGATACACAGTATAAGGATGAATTGGTTATGCCGAGGCGTAAAAGTCACTAATGTTCTTACCACCTTATGATCTCTAATGTGTGTTTAATGCAGCGAAACAGATGGCAGTGTGTCGAATTTACCAGGATGACAAGAGGCGCAAAGCAAATGGATTGAAATTTTAACACAACTAGTAAGAGAATAACCTATTGTCTTCTGTCTCTCTGTACCTATTCTCTTAAAAAGACGTTAACTTGCCTTCTGAATGATTTCAGACCGCAATACCTTCTGGTAAAATGCAGTCTGCCATTTTTTTGCTATTGTAAGTTTAAGACGTTTTTTATGAAAATAGTTTGTTTGGGCGCTTATAATGTGGAATATATATTAGACAGAAAAATTGAGGAAATTAAAGCTTCAAAACCCGTGGGGTATTTTAAGTAATTAACATTAAGGATTTAAGCATTAGGTTTCATGTACGATACGTTGCAACTGGTGAAAGCGGTAAAACAGACCTGAAGAAAATATTCACGCTATTCCAATGACTTTGAGCATTCTTCTATCAAAGTTTGACCGAGACAACATATGTTGTCGAATGAATGAATGTCAAAATTCGCGCCTTTTTCATCAGCACATATATTCGAATATAGCCGTCCCCGGTTGTAAACATTTATGTTTCAAATTTTTTTTAATTCATTCTACACCATAATAATAGAACTACACAAATTTCCTGTCAGGTAAAATTTCTTACAAAAATAATTTTTGCTATCAGCTCATATACGACTCGAGTTCGTAGAATAACTGTTAAATATCCTACTAGTAGAGGAGACACTCCGATTACTGAACATGTACAGAATACTTAATATCCGTTGGCAGTCGACATAATAACAGACGTTATGCCATACCTGTGGCTATACTTATAGAGATTTACGTGAGGTAAAGGGGGGAAATAAAAATCGTATATATTTTCACTGTGGAGAAGCGAATAAGCGTTTTCATTGGCCGTACGATTTTTTTCACCAGTGAAAATTTATCGTACAAGCATTTTGACTGGCTATACGGTTTTTCTCACTAGTAAACAAAATCGTATTGTTATATTTCTCACAACATGGCCGCCGTGTTGGGGCAGGAGCGAATGGGTATGTGGCTTTTATGTCTAAAAGAAAAAGAGTTTCCCCAATAAAAAACATAAAACGGAAAGAAGAACAGCTTTGACTCACTATTTAGGCCAAATGACGGAGAAACAAATGGTATGATTCTTTTTTGAGAGTTCAATAATTTTTTATTTCGACATTGTTCGCCTTTAACAGGTTTCCAGATTTAGAATAATTTCTATATGTTTGGCATGAACAAATTACTGCATAGTTGGCTCGTTTGTACGATTTTTATTATATACACTTGTTGTGAAAGATTGCTAAACTCACTCTTTCGCTGCGCTCACTCGTTCGTTTAGCAATCTTTCACAATGCACTAATCTCTATTTATTATATAGACTGCAAACGGATATTTTAAAATTATTCTGCAATCTGATTGGCTCCTCTACTAGTAGGATATTCAACGGTTTGTCACCCAAGGCGAAGTGATTGCAACCTATATTCACTGAGCCGAAGGCGAAGTGAATATAGGCTTGTAATCACCGAGCCTGAGGCGACTATTGTTTTAGTATAAATTTCCAGGTGTTTACAAACAATAATCAACTAAACTTTACAAAAATTCACTTCAAATTTATTACTGTGTAGTAAAGCAAAAATCAAAAAGCTATAGTCACTGGTCAGTCAGTGACTATCACTTCAGAGACAGCGAATCTTGACCAATCAGAATGCAGGAAAATCAATAGTCACCTGGAAGTTTATACTAAAGGCTTATAATCACCGAGCCTGAGGCAAATAATTGTTTTAGTATAAATTTTCAGGTGTTTAGAAACAATAATCAACTAACTTTACAAAAATTCACTTCAAGTTCATTACTGTATAAAAAAGCAAAAATCAAAAAACTATATATAGTCACTGGTCAGTGACTATCAGTTTAGAGACAGCGAATCTTGACCAATCAGAATGCAGAAAAATCAATAGTCACCTGGAAATTTATACTAATAGCTCATATCCTATTTGTAGAGAAACCAAGATGGCGGCTGAAAGTTTTTGAATCGCAAAAAATCTTGTTTTGAGTATTTTGCCAGCCTTTCTTGACCATAAGTACAACGCATAAACCTAGATAAAGCTTTTGAAGGTTAGTACTTGCATGCTTTGAGTGTTAACTAAACAAGTTTCATCATAGTTTCAATAAAGCAATGCTTAAAACAGTATCTAGATATTTTCGCTGATTGTGCTGCAGTTTGCGCATATCTGCACCAGTCTTCTAAAAATGCGCATATGCAGACAGCCAAGGGTCTAAAAGTGCGCAAGGGAGAAATCCTTTGCGCAGTACAAACTTTCCAGTCTGGCGAATTAATACTGAATAAGTCTCCCGAAAGCTAGAAAAGATTATAATTGTTTTGAATTGCTTTAATAACAAAAATTGTGCTCAATTTTTAGATCAACAAGCGCTTCTTTCGCACAAAACATTTATATTTTTTAAGAATTTGAAGCTTTTGGTAAGATTTGTTAAAACATTCTTTTTAAATAACGATAAGTAGAGTTTTATACGATATAAGCTCAAATTGTACTGGGAAGTCAACTGCACTGAGAAGATTTTTTGGTAGCAGTTGTCTATATTATATACTACTTCGTAGAATAACTGTTAATTAATGATAACCAAGGATGGACACTGCAGGAAAAATTATCGTACTATAGATGCAACAACAAAATTATACTGCTTGATAAAAACATTTTTTCATGACAACTTGACAAGTGAACAGTTAAGTAAAAATAATAAAACTGAGGCCTCACGCTACCACGCGTGTGTAGCGAAGTAAAAATATGGTTGATAAGTTTGATCTTATTTACTGAGCAATTCACGAAAAAAACCCGTTAAAAGCACGAAATGTCATCTGTGCAGTTCACCCTTTATTACCTAGAACAACATCATGACTTTAAGCCGCACTTTATGTGAATATTTTCGAGTTTGATGTTTCCAAATTAGTTTCTTAACGTTATGATATTATGATGCTACTCCGAGTGTAAGCCACACTGGGCAGGCTGAAAAATTTGCCTGGCCACAGCGGGATTCGAACCAGCGACCTTTGGAATACTAGCCTCAATAATAATATCATATCATATTTACCATAATAATATCATATATCATATCATAATATCATATCTACCCGAGTACAACATCGATCACCATTCGTATATGGTTTCTTAACATTGGCAATACATTGACTAGTTAACAATTAAGTATGAACACTAAAAACGAGGCTTTAATGATTTCGCATATCCTACGAAAACTGAATTCAATAATTATCTTATTACTTATTGTATTTATGTTGGACTCAGATAAACGCTTGCCGTGTAAACAAGACGCAAGCTACTAAAAATAGAACAGTTATTTGTATTTTCCCGCATTAGGCATAAGCAGCATGAATTAGTGTGACGTCATAAGGCCGTATAAGCGTTATCAATATTCGAACAAATTACGTCATATTGTCGTATATGTGTTTTAAATATTCTATGATGATGAGAATGTCATAACTCCAAATTAGACAAATACCGAACGTATATGACGAATTCCTCCATCGGTCTTAACCAATTAAGACTCTTGAATTATTTTCAAAAAAATAATAAAGCAATTTATTGCAGCTTGAACTATTATTTCTTGAAACAAATTAAATTCATTCATACAGTTTCTAAAATTAAATGATGTTTAGTTGCATAATCAAGGTGGCAGTCGTACGGCAGCACTTTCTCTTTAGAGAGTTATAACTTAGGCTTCTAGTAATGTTGACTATTAATTCTCCGGTATTCTGCACTTCGAGAGGAATAAGTGTGTATTGCCAAGGTATAGTTCACACAGTTGCAGGTATAGTTCACAAGTCCAAATTAATTTTTTTTCGTTCTTTGCTTAACGTAAATCAGATGAAACTTAGCAACCATGTTTTATGCTTCGCCGCACACGCGTCGTAGTCTGTGTCGCGAATTTCTGGTTGAGGATTCACAGTATATATTTCCGATTTCTTAAATTTTCAAATAAAAGGACGTTTAGAAAGATAAAAACTGAAACAGTGGGCTGACTTTAACCGGCCAGGGTTAGCGGCAACCCAGCCTGTTGAGAATGGCCCCAGCACCCAGCATGAAAAAAATCGACTAAATGTCCAACTACAGATCGACGTGCAGGTTGGCAATTTAATATCAATGCAAAATATTAAAGCCCTGTTTAAGCGGGCAATTTTGGTTTGACAATCTTCTATAAAAAATACCATTGCTCGTGTAGACGATATTTTGCTTTTTGCTTAGCAGTGTGACAACACACACGGAAGTTGTCTTGTAAAATTTGCTCGTGTAAACGGGGCTTAATAAATGCTCAGAGCATGTAAGGATTGAATATAGGATTGGCTCAAAAAAACCTTTCGCAGTTGAGCCTTATAGTTGTTGACTACATGCCTATAAGGTGTGTATCAAAAAAACTTAAAAAATCTGAAATCACTCTCTATACTTCAAAAAACTCTTCAATCTTCAATTTTTATTGAAATGGATTATTTGGCTGCTTATAATGTAAAAAACCCCAGAAAAATTAAGAAATTTTAAATTTTAAAAAGCGGGTGGGGGGGGTGTCCTTTATAGCAAATTAAAAACGGCTTCCGCAAAAAACTTTAATGCTTAAAAGTAATTTTCACCTGTAGGAGAAAAATACGTCGGGCGTTCTTTTGCTGTACAAAATTGTAAAAAATTTCACTGAGCGTAAGCCGTTCAAAACGTTGTGCAAAGCCCCATATTTTGAGCAAAATTGGCTTGGTGCATGCTTAATTTATGCATTGCCTTATTTGCATACAACTCCTATCGAGATATTTAATTAAAATCAGAACTTTTCTCAGAAAAACATGAACAATTCTTATTTGAAAAAATACAAGCTCGCATCTTTCAACAGCAATAAAACACCTAAAAAATTTCTTAATTGCAATTTTTTAATTGCAATTTCTTAATTGCAACCTACAATGGAATTTCCACATACTGGCTGTATAAAGTTGCGAGTGTCGCTTATATTCCACAAATCTACTTGAACTGCCGTCACAATAATACACACTATATTATGAGGGATAAATAATAGGAATTGTGATGAAATATGCTAAAAGAAAAAGGCATTCCACTACTGTTTACATTCGTGTTCACATTGTTGTGCCATCTGTTAGAATAAACTGCATAGGCCTCGTGTGACGCGCCTTTGATCTTGTCTATCGGAATGCAGATTATATATTAACTACACCGTACAACACACAGTAACGATTGAAATCCACAGCAAAGTTTGGTTTGACGATTCTCTCCGCGCATAACTGTGTAAAGCCCCTTGCAGACGAGCAAGTTTTTTATGACAAGTTCTCATTTGGCAAGTTTTATTTGCTCGATCGTCTGTATGCGACACTTTGCCAATTTTTTTCTGTGAGAAGTACACTTGCTCAAAAGCTAGCATGCTAAAAACTTGCCCGTCTGTACGGTTAACCACGAAAATTTGTCAAAGTAAATTGCACCCTATTAATAGCACGTTGGCCAGCAGTGCATTGTGCACTTTGAACAAGTATCCTTGCAGCAAACAACAACGTTTAAGCTTGTCAGAAAAACTTGTCATAAAAAATTGTTGTGCATACACACGTACACTTGGCAAAGTAAGTTTAAAAACTTCTCATAAAAAAGAACTTTTCATAGAAAACATGCTCGACTATAAAGCTACATTATGGAAATCACTTGTTTAGGAGCTTTTACGTTTTATGTTGAAATTCGTCCGTTTCCGCCTGGTAGCCTTGTGATTTTACTGTTTGCTTTAATCGCTTTGTGTTTTAATCGAGTTTAACTCATTTTATAGAGTTTCAAAACGTTTCAGTTTATTCATATTTAAAGGCATGCATTTACATCTTTGTACAAAGGCCTCCCTAAAACAATCAATCTCAAGAATCTTATTATTTGGCCTTGGTCAATTTTCCGTGTCATAACCTCCAAATCGATAAATCTCCGAATTAAAATTTTGTTAAGAGGAAACATCTTATCATCAGCATCATATCAGATTTGTGTTACACAATAGCGAGCACGTCAAGTTAACAGGCCTTTGATGTGCTAACTGCTACGCTACAAGCTTCGTTTGTATCCAATAAGGGTAACGATTTCAAACGGTGTAGAAATTACGTAAAACTTTGCTTACCTGAATTCTTGAAATATGCTAGATACAATGTTCATGATAGTTGGCAATGCTTTGTGATAATTAACTATAGCTATCTTTGGAATGTTCCGGAATGCAGCTGAGAGCCTCCCTTCATCTTAAAACGTATGCAAAGTATTTGTTTGCGACACTGAAGCACTTAATAACGTCGTCTCGCTTGATTTCGTTTGGAAAACATAGATCACGTCGAATTCATAATATGAGTAGCGGTGAGCCTCTAAAAAAGCGGAATACAGAAATCAATTCTGCTAACAATGCCAATGATGTAAAAAAAGAGAATCATCAGAAAAAGCCAATCATTAGAAAGCAACAAAGGATGTATGCATGATCAAACTATATAGTTGATTTTGCCGTCGCTAGAATACAAATATGTCAAGCGCTGCATGGGATTATTCCAGCGAACAACAGCGATCAGTGCTCATGATTCATGCTTTGGAAATGCGGCAATAATTTTATTGTCTTTCATTGTCTTGAACAGCCAATCACAACCTTTTCGTATAGGTAGGTGGCGATCCCTTGCTGAGGGAAAACAAACGTAAATTTATCATTTACGTTTCGTTGTTATGGTATTATTAGATATTGATAGGACGTAGTCATAGCGAAACCTAACAATACCTTTGGTCTTTCATCAATGCGCCATACGGAGCTTAAAAAACACATAGTCAATCGCTGATTTCTATAACATATATACAGCTAATTCTATAAAGGTTTGTCTTTCTAAAAGCATAAACTAAAAACCATGAGTACGCAAGAGATGTTATACCATGTTATTCCTTACTTTCAACTCTAAAATATGAAAATTGCCATAACAAATTTACTTACTACAAAGGTTATTTCGCAGCGGAAAGACCTAGAAAAAAATGAAATTGACACAATTGTCTTTGAATTTTTTGTAAAATTTACCTAGTCATTAATAGTAGGTTGTCTATCGACAGCTCGATTTATCGAAGTATTTGAACTGGGAATTGACCGCAACAAAAAAGATGGCGGATAATCATTTTCGGAAATCGTTTCAAAAAGGAAATTTAATTGACGTTAGTTGAAGGACAATCAGATAAGACGAGGTTATCGTCTTTGGTTTGTTAAAGTTTTGCGTTCTTGGATGCTTTTCTAGGCATCTTTTTTCAACCTTTTCTTCTTGATGCCTGCAAAGCATTCTGGTAAAATATACATGCTGCCATCTTTTTCGTCATTGCAATTCAGCTTTGTTTTTGTACCTGCGAGTGCAGATATTGTTGTCGTGGGCGTAAAACCTCGCATGATAGAAGTCTAGGTACTAGGTTGGTGCACGTGATGTAACTGTAACTGTTAGCTAATAGCTTGTATCCAATCAGAGCTTTCGTGCGTCCAACAGACCCAATTTTGTTTGCAAAATTTTAATTTCCAACATGGCGACTGTTTTGAGGAGTGACGTCCAGTAAGTAAGCACTGACGAAGCGAATTATCATAAATTAATGTTCGCTTAGGGGGCGGACTCGTCTGGCATTGGTTTACTTTCTTGCCTGGAATTGATGTGCTTAAAAGCATCCTGATATCGCGAACTGGCAGTCGGTGATAAATATAAGCTCGTTAATATATTGGTGCATTAGAATGCTTTTATAGATTTCAGGGCTGCGTTGACAAGCTTGAAAAAGAATGCCCACGGCTCACCTCTCAAATTAAAGCGAAAATAAATAAGATGTAGGGACATTGAAAATCAAGACATCAGTTAACTTTGGATAAAGCAATGCCGGGATATTGAAATTACTAGGAATTTTCTGCTGTTTCTTGGGATTTTTGTATGATTTTGAGATTTTTCGATAAGATTCTTGTTTGTGATTTATGCGAAAGTGTACGAGATTTTTCAAGTGGTACGCCCCTGGTCTAGAAGATAAGTTAAAACAACCTCATGCGATGCAGGTATGATCAAAGCTATAATCATACCCACGCTCATGAGCATCGTATTCATAGCGCACCCTTGCGGCAAAATTGTACCAGTCAGAATATTGAATAGTTCACACGAGCCAGGGCACAGACAGAAACGCCAGACTTGCTGCAAGTGGTGAATTTCCCGGCTTGGTGCAAGTTTTCAACACCTCATGAAGTTGCAGCAAATTTGCGGGAATCAGGCTTGTTACAACTTGAGATCTTCATACTCGCTGCAAGTTGTTGTAACAACTTGCATCAAGCTCGTTGATAACAAGTCTTGACAAGTCTGATGGAGCAACTTGCAGCAAGCCTGTTGAACACATCAATGCTGATGCAAGTTGCAAAAATCAGACTTGCTGCAACTTGATATTTGCAGACTTTCTGCAAGTTGTTGAAGAAACGTGCATGAATTCGAAGCTTGTGGAGAACAAGTCGTGACCGCATTGATTAGCCTGAATCAGTCTGTAATCAAATGTAAAAATACCGAACAATGTTGTTGTCATTTTTGAAACATTTATTATCCGGTAAAATCCAAGATAATATATTGATTGGCACCTCTTCGTTGTTTTTTACGTTTCTCAAACGCTAAAATTTCCCTTCTTGCCTAAAAAACTCTTGTAGTTTTTGTGCCGCTGTTTTGTTTTTGCTACTCGCCGTATTTGAGCATTCAGGGTTTTGACGCGTACGTACATAACACGGAATAGCATGTTATTTCAGGAATGCCTGTTGCTATAGACACTCGGGAAACATGCTGTACAGGGAATTTCGACCTGTAGATACAGTTTCCGGGCGTTCTATATAAGATATCACGGTATATATTATTTGCATGCTAATTAAATTCAAACTCGTAAAGTTAGCTGCCTTTGAAAAAAATAATCACTTTTTATGCACAGTAAACTTTTATAAAAGTACACATGCTGTCATTTGGGATTTAATATACTTGTAAAATTCATTTTAACAAGCACATTTTAACACGGAATACAATATATCGTTTAAGAGAAAAACTCCACCTTCATGGTTTTCTGGCTTCTCAAGTTGGGGAGCCAACGTCATTCGAGTCATTTTAGAAGCACGAAACAATGCAAATGATTGCATTAACATAAATGACATCATATCCGTGGTAACATGAACAGCCAAGAAGACCATGAAGATAGCTTTTTCTCTATGCGTAAAACTTGCATTTCTTAAATATGTCAAATCCCCAAAAATTGTATGAGCACTTTAAAAAAAATTTAATGCTATTTAAAACGCTGTTTTTCTTGAAAAAGTATCTTCATTAAACAAGAGATGTGCTTCTCAACATTTATTGTTCAACATTTTACGATTTGATCAGGGGCCGGTGGGAAAGAGTATATTTTTTCATCATCTATTTGGCCACAAACACTAAGTATTTCCATGTTTCAGATCATGCTTATTTCACGGTTATGAGCAGACAGTGATCGTAGACCACGAGCGATTACTATCATGTCGGTGAATATCTAAGAACCTTGCAATAATCCACTCTTGAAACGTCCCTCTTCCGGCAGTTATGAGGTATTGGGCACGGGCGATCAAATGCATATCAACCAACGATATCACACCACGATCAACCACATGAGAAGGAGGGTTGTAGACAACTCCTTGGGATTTCGCGATTATATGGTCATGGATATTTTTGAACACATTTTCCTCGAGGTTTTTTTCTTTCTCGTAGCGGCCGAACGAGCCTGAACCGTAATCACTCATATCCGTCGCCACGTAAACATGGGACAAACCCGTGGCAATCTTTAGAGCTGCCAGAACCTATAGTACGGATGTAGAGAGAGTTAGGAACTGTATAGTTTCAAATTATAAACAAATCGACATTAGATTCGTCTCTTTTATACGATGAGTACCCTTAAATACCTCGAGGTAACATTGGCCGTGTAGGCAGTACACGAAAAGTATAAGTACTTTCATTACCTGAAAGTTGGAACGATAAAGTAAAATTCGGCGCTTCGTCTGAAAGTTTGTAAAGTTCGAATTTTACTCCATCGTTTCAATTAGAGAAAGAACTTGCCAACTTTTTGTAACTATTGTCCAGTCTCCGACTGCATTATTTACTAGCCTGCCACATGGTCAGATTTGTTTCTATCCAATTAATAAGAAAAATATAAAACCCAACAAAAACTGACATTGCCATTTTTATGTAACCCCTTTAAGATTATTTTTATGTAACCCCTTAAATATTAACCCCTGAGATTATTTTTACATAACCGTTAAGAATCGCGCTATGTTTACCAATGTTGAAAACCAGCGTTCGTAGTATAGAAAAGCTATACGGAGTCAATGGCGTAGCTAACTTGATAATTGGGCCGAGGGGGGGGGGGGACATATTCATGTATTCGTGTTCACAGAGTGACTTCAGTGCAGTTCGTGATTGACGTCAAAAACTTAACGACAAAGTCTTCGAAACAAGACGCATCCAAGCTTTACTGGGCATTCGGCAGACGAATCATGAGACTTGCCATATTTCAAAGAAAACCAGCATAAACAGCGTCTCTGGACAAAAACAAGATACTTCATGCATGTTTCAAGCGTAAAAAGCTTAGAAACGACGTCGCTATTAGCTAAAAACGAGTGCTATCTGTGTACATGCAGAGTTTGACTCTCACTTGGGCAAAAATTATTTTTTACTTAAAACATTAAAATGAATACAATACATAAACACAAACCTCGAGCACCAAATCCACACATTTTTGCATGTATTGCAAAGAAGATGTCCGAAGTATTTTCTCGCCTCGAATATGAACTGCAATATACTTATTACTTAGTGCTTCCTGGAAACGTTTGGCTTCGTTTAATACAGCCTGTCCCGGTCTCATTGAAAATGCAATTTGGATCGAAGAAAACTGATAATTCTCTTCACGAAACCTCGCGCGATAGTTTAAGCCATCCGTCCCCCTCCACAAGAATATATTAAGACATTTTTCGTTTTTAACGATATCTTTTTCCAGTACTTTCCAATCTCTTATTATATCGCCATTTACGCAAAACTGTTTTCCTGAAGTTCGTTTCATAGCTTTGTCAAGAAACTCACATTTTGTCCAGCCATTTTTGGTAGTGTTTATAAAAATTGCCTTATAGAAATCTTCCTTCAAGCGAAAGTTTGCTTTGGTGAAGCCCATAGAATGTTGTGACTTGTCAATGAAATGTATGCTTACGTGATTAGGACTGTCACGTGGACATTCCTTCTCATATTCCACATCGTCGACAAGGGACGCATAACCAGCAGCAGCCAACAAACGCTTCAAATATTTTACATCGTAATAAGTTTCGAACGGTAACCAAGATTTAGTGGAACCAAGTTTCGTTTCCTTGACAAATGGTATAACCACTTTCCGTCCGCTTTTTCCAGCTTGCGCGCAAAGGCTGAGAAAGGCACGAGTGTTTTTCGATAACTGGTCTGTGTACTGGTTATGCACGAAAATATACCTTTTCGATGGGATTTGTTTCTGGGGTTTCGAAATATCGATAATTTGGGGAAAAACCAAATCGGTGTATTTTAAAGTAACCCGTTCTTTTGAGTCTTTCTTGTTACGAGAAATACGCACTTGTAGATTTTGACCGTCAGAATCTTTTATTTTTTTAAGTAATTCTGTAAAATCAAGTCCTTCGAACTCGCTATGATATATTTTCTCCCGACTTTTATCCGTTTTCCACTCTGTCGAGCTTCTTGATGAAATGCGAACGAAATCTTCCTTCTGTAAACTTTCCAGTTTATTCACGTGCCAGTTTATCAGATACCAGCCAGAGAGTATAATAAGAGCGTTGATAAGGAACACAACCCGAAGGCTGAAACGCATCTCCTGTAAAATTAGAATAGTCAAAAAATAGATATCATTTTGCCGTTGCCTGTTCAGTTATAGATACACAGTATGACATCATAAAATGGTTATGCCAAAATGGTTTTATACTAAGTGTATTAACACTTGGGATCCAAAGATAGTGCAAAGTTTCAGTGGTTATAGTTCTGTAGAAGAAACTGACAGCATGCATTCACGCAAAGCATATAAACCTAAATTTCAAACGACTTCGCGCGATATTACATGTAAACAAACACTTCACTCAGGGCTAGTCGGAATGGGACACTTTCCGAGATGCCGCCAGTAATGTAAATTATGTTCAGTGTTTATATGGTCCCGCTTCCATCCCGCCTAGGCGGGATCACGGCATCAGTTGCCGGGTCTCGTCTTAATTGGACGAAAAATTCCCATATAAACACTCAATCCCGGCTAGGCAGGATGAATTTTGACATCTGATCACGCACAATTACACTGCTGTCAAAAACATAACGTCAAGCGCTTAAATGGCTTCATCCCGGCACTATTTCCTTCGTCATCGCGCCTGGGCGATTTTCCTGTCTAAACCTAGATATATAAAAACAGCCCGTCCCAGCTACACACGTAAAAATCTCACAACTTGTAACAAGTCTGCAGACAAGCCGTCAACAAGATGTGTTCGCACTGCTTGTTCCAAAGTTGTCAACAAGTTGTTCCAAACTTGTTGACAACTTGTAACAAGCTTGACGAAAATATCAGACATGTTACAAGGTTGTTCTAACAACTCTGATACAATCCTGTTGTAGCAAGTTTGTTACAAGATTGACAACACAAGGCTGTAACAATATTGTTATATATCATGCTGTATCAGTCTTGTTGGAACAATCTTGTAACAAGTCTGATAGTCCCATCAAGCTTGTTACAATTTGTCAACAGCTTGTTCCAAACTTGTTCCAACAAATTCGGAACAAGCAGTGCGAATACATCTTGTCAACAACTTGTGAACAGACTTGTTACAACTTGTTTGCAGGTCTGTAGCAACTTGTGCGTTTTTACGTGTGTAGACGGGATCATGTGAACAGGACTTCAGACTATTTTTGGCCCGGCCGGCACCGTCGCGTAATTGTCGAATAATAAAGGATTATTGACCGAGCGTGAGGTCTCTACCGTGAAATATCGGACAGAAGTTTTTTAGTACGGAACCCGGCTCGTGTATTTCCAGCTTTCCGAAAATCTTGCAGCATCCCACTTTATATAATAACTACAGTAAAACACGCAATTTGATTGGTCAGTATCCGTGCAGCATGAGGCAATCCTGCACGTGAACTTTGAAAGTCGACATCGCTTCGTATTTTCGAGATTGTTTTACGGGTTTTAAATTGCCAACAAAAGCTCGCCACAACCAGGGGCGGATCCAGACCGATGCAACCGATGCGAATGCATCGGTCAGAATTTCACGTTAATTCAATACGTCCAAGCCAAGTTTCAATAAAAACTCCAAAAAATAACAATACACACATTTTAATCTGAAAACGTGTGTGCGTAGGGCCTATTGTGGTATTTCAATCAATAATTTTATCGATAAAAACAATGATTTCACATGAGGAGAATTTTGATAGCCGTTTTGCGTGTTTTTTATCTATCGTCTTTTTATCGATATATATAGCGAATATTATAGCGTCAGGTTGTTGTCAAAAATGTCTGGACATCATTGTGCTTACTTTGCATTTTTGAGTAAGCACATGGCTAGGGTTGATTGCAGAGGGTACACACGTAAAAACGCACAAGTTGCTACAGACCTGCAAACAAGTTGTAACAAGTCTGTTCACAAGTTGTTCACAAGATGTATTCGCACTGCTTGTTCCGAATTTTTTGGAACAAGTTTGGAACAAGCTGTTGACAAATTGCAACAAGCTTGATGGGACTATCAGAACTGTTACAAGATTGTTCCAACAAGACTGATACAGCATGATATAACAATATTGTTACAGCCTTGTGTTGTCAATCTTGTAACAAACTTGCTACAACAGGATTGTATCAGAGTTGTTAGAACAACCTTGTAACAAGTCTGATATTTTCGTCAAGCTTGTTACAAGTTGTCAACAAGTTTGGAACAACTTGTTGACAAACTTGGTACAAGCAGTGCGAACACATCTTGTTGACGGCTTGTCTGCAGACTTGTTACAAGTTGTGAGATTTTTACGTGTGTAGATTACACACGTAAAAACGCACAAGTTGCTACAGACCTGCAAACAAGTTGTAACAAGTCTGTTCACAAGTTGTTGACAAGATGTATTCGCACTGCTTGTTCCGAATTTGTTGGAACAAGTTTGGAACAAGCTGTTGACAAATTGTAACAAGCTTGATGGGACTATCAGACCTGTTACAAGATTGTTCCAACAAGACTGATACAGCATGATATAACAATATTGTTACAGCCTTGTGTTGTCAATCTTGTAACAAACTTGCTACAACAGGATTGTATCAGAGTTGTTAAAACAACCTTGTAACAAGTCTGATATTTTCGCCAAGCTTGTTACAAGTTGTCAACAAGTTTGGAACAACTTGTTGACAACTTTGGAACAAGCAGTGCGAACACATCTTGTTGACGGCTTGTCTGCAGACTTGTTACAAGTTGTGAGATTTTTACGTGTGTAGATTACACACGTAAAAACGCACAAGTTGCTACAGACCTGCAAACAAGTTGTAACAAGTCTGTTCACAAGTTGTTGACAAGATGTATTCGCACTGCTTGTTCCGAATTTGTTGGAACAAGTTTGGAACAAGCTGTTGACAAATTGTAACAAGCTTGATGGGACTATCAGACCTGTTACAAGATTGTTCCAACAAGACTGATACAGCATGATATAACAATATTGTTACAGCCTTGTGTTGTCAATCTTGTAACAAACTTGCTACAACAGGATTGTATCAGAGTTGTTAGAACAACCTTGTAACAAGTCTGATATTTTCGCCAAGCTTGTTACAAGTTGTCAACAAGTTTGGAACAACTTGTTGACAACTTTGGAACAAGCAGTGCGAACACATCTTGTTGACGGCTTGTCTGCAGACTTGTTACAAGTTGTGAGATTTTTACGGGTGTAGATTACACACGTAAAAACGCACAAGTTGCTACAGACCTGCAAACAAGTTGTAACAAGTCTGTTCACAAGTTGTTGACAAGATGTATTCGCACTGCTTGTTCCGAATTTGTTGGAACAAGTTTGGAACAAGCTGTTGACAAATTGTAACAAGCTTGATGGGACTATCAGACCTGTTACAAGATTGTTCCAACAAGACTGATACAGCATGATATAACAATATTGTTACAGCCTTGTGTTGTCAATCTTGTAACAAACTTGCTACAACAGGATTGTATCAGAGTTGTTAGAACAACCTTGTAACAAGTCTGATATTTTCGCCAAGCTTGTTACAAGTTGTCAACAAGTTTGGAACAACTTGTTGACAACTTTGGAACAAGCAGTGCGAACACATCTTGTTGACGGCTTGTCTGCAGACTTGTTACAAGTTGTGAGATTTTTACGTGTGTACTTCGCACCGATGCATGCATCGGACATACGAGACAGTACCGCGCGATTCTATTGTTTGAAGGGTAGATTGTCTCGACTGACCGATGCATCGAGACAATACCGCGCGACAATTATTGTTTGAGGGTAGATTGTGTCTCGACTGACCGATGCATCGAGACAGTACCGCGCGATGCTTATTGTTTGAGGGTAGATTGTGTCTCGACTGACCGATGCATCGAGACAGTACCGCGCGATTCTTATTGTTTGAAGGGTAGATTGTCTCAACTGACCGATGCAACGGGCATCGGTGACCGATGCAAATTACTAGTTATTAATATTTCGATTTACCGTGGAAATAATTCGAGCATTTCCCGCAAGTGCACGAAGGTTTTCTCCAAGGCATGGCGTTTGACGCGACTATGCAAATGATTGTGATCTCTCGACCTTATTACTACGAGTAGGAAAGCAAAACCTTAGAATCCGTTCGCAAAGGGCAGGAAGAGGAGAGATCTTGCTTTGAAATTGTTGATTCCGAAACAACTTACGAACGCAAGTGGCGAATTGAGGGCTCTAAAGTAAGTATCATTCATTTTTATGAAAGGTTCTGCTGTGCTAGTTACATTTTAATATGCTAGGCTTTATATTCAATATTGTGAGATTAAATTTCTGCTATTTAAATTGATAGACATTGTATTTGTAGGATTATTGATGAAATACTATAATAATACTAATGTATATATAAATAGCAATATTGGGCAAGCTGCGTAGGAGGCCTACACACGTAAAAACGCACAAGTTGCTACAGACCTGCAAACAAGTTGTAACAAGTCTGTTCACAAGTTGTTGACAAGATGTATTCGCACTGCTTGTTCCGAATTTGTTAGAACAAGTTTGGAACAAGCTGTTGACAAATTGTAACAAGCTTGATGGGACTATCAGACCTGTTACAAGATTGTTCCAACAAGACTGATATAGCATGATATAGCAATATTGTTACAGCCTTGCGTTATCAATCTTGTAACAAACTTGCTACAACAGGATTGTATCAGAGTTGTTAGAACAACCTTGTAACAAGTCTGATATTTTCGTCAAGCTTGTTACAAGTTGTCAACAAGTTTGGAACAACTTGTTGACAACTTTGGAACAAGCAGTGCGAACACATCTTGTTGACGGCTTGTCTGCAGACTTGTTACAAGCTGTGAGATTTTTACGTGTGTAGGGGAGGGCATTGGAGACCTGGGAGTGCCTTACAAGCACGAATCCTTATTATCAGGCTTTTGTAGTTGTCTTATTTACTTCTTTTGGCCAAGATATTCATGTATTGTAGATGATAATGGATGAGTGGTCTATGGTAGTGGAGTGGGGTGGAGGGGTAGTCCTAATTCTTGATAATTTGTTATATGTAACCATTGACTAGTACTTTCATCAAATTTGCACAGCTTGAAATTTAACACAATTATTATATTTATCTTTCACACATATAATAATTGTTGTTATAGCCTTTGTGGGATGGCAATTGTCTCTATAGAGGCTGCTCAAAATTATTATGTGGCAAGGAAGATTTGTGTTACTTCCTGAGAGGCTTTACTAGCATATATTGGACCTTATTGCAACTAAGAGTTTTATCATTCCATGCTTTACTTGCATGTGTGTAAGAAAATACACATATTTTTGTGTGAGAATATTGCATTCTCTGTGACTGTGTTGGATAGTGCATTGGGTGATGGGTAGGTACATCATCACACGACATGTGACGTGGCAATTTGTAAGGGGGTAATCTATGCACACACAAGCTTTAGTTTATTATACTTGTGTGCATTCGTGATTAATAATTCATTGCTGATTAAACTTACACACACACTAGATTTCTTTTTTTTTGTTTGTTACAATAAGTCACTCACAATTAGCCAGCATGCTATATAATATTTCATATTCTATATTGACTGCCTCATTAGGAACAAAGGGACTGTTGTTACTAAATATTTTTCATGTTTGCATGACACCAACATGGTCCCTATTACCTATTTGAATATTTCCATTACTAAATAATGTTTTTTGCCTTCCCTATCTCATACATTTACAACAAGTCATTCAGACTCATATTTCATGCTATACCATACTTCATATTGCAGTTACTGCCTCATTACAAACATAGGGACTGTTGTTTTGAAATATCGTCTGTTCTACATGATACCAATACGCTTCCTATTACCTATTTGGGTATTTCCATTATCAAATATTGTTTTTTACCTTCCCTATCTCATAGATTCACATTAAGTCAGTTAAGCCTGACCCGCATGCTATATCATATTTCATATTACATGGAAGCTGCCTCATTATGAACAACGGGGCTGTTGCTTCAAAATATTGTTTTATTTTGCTAGACACCAATATGATTTTTATTACCTATTACTAAATACTAAATATTCATGCCAAAAACTGTGACTATATTGTATCTTTCAATGCGCTTTAGGTAAGCATTACAAAAAGTTTAATTTTCTATCTTTTATAATTTTTAATGAGATTTATGAATGCATCTGAAAATCAGAAGTATTTGTAGAAATTCTTCATTTTTAAACATTGTTTTGTGTTAGATATTGCTCTCAAAATTCAGGAAATCACATTTCCCAGGCTTTAGATTTCAAAATTTTCCCAGGGGAGGAACCCCCTGGACCCCCCTAGTTATCTCCGGCGCTCGGCGTCGCCTTCAGCGCCAATTGTTAATGGAATTTCCAGTTGATGCATCGGTCAGAATTAATTTGCCTAGATCCGCCCCTGGCCACAACTCGCGTGCATGGATGACGCTATCCTGCACGGAAAACTATTCGGTATTCCTTTATTGAAGTAATTTTAGACAAACATGCAGTTTTGAATCATATACAAACAATCGCTCAATACCGAAGTAGAGAGGGTATAAATACGTTGAAGATTTCGACAAATCGCGTATTTTTTTGCAGGAAGCTTTGAGAAAATGTAGACAAAGCTACCACGATTCCGTTGGTGTCACAGATTTAATACTGGAATGGTCATGAATATTACTGTATGTTTTTATACGACGTAGCATAGCGAAATTATTGTGAATATATTATGTTTCTCTGTGTTTATGCTATACAGTTGATATTCTATGTTTGGTTTAGTGAGGCGAACACGAGGCAAATACCACCAGCCCAAAAACTAGTATGATATTTTGTATTTCTCAGTCGCATACGCTACGCAAAATTCCTGTCCCAAGATTCAATTTCATTGACAACTTAATGTTTTAAATTATATTACTAGTTAAGAAAAACATTCGAATAGCTTCCGTCCCAAGGAGTTTGTAGCCAAAAGCAAATAGGACAAAAAATTGAGTAGCAGCATGCAATGCTGAAACTTTCCCGGGTTTTTTTTACAACCTTTTAGAAGAATTTGCCCGAGATTTTTTTAAGACGTGCTCAGTTATTTAATTCTTACGGCTCAGTTGTTACAAGTAAACAAATGAAACTGAAAACCTACTTGTAACAGTTATAATCATAACCAGAAGTTACTGTTACAAGGAAATTGCTGCCGAACGATCTAGTGTGCCTTTTAATTTACAACATACCAATAAGCATCATCTTGCACACTGTCTCTATGAATTTATTTTGTCCCAAAAAATTGAATTTTCAAGGTGCCATAATTACTATATATACTATACAGTACAGTTTGAATGAGATTTGTCCAATCTCATGATGTTATTGTTAGTGCTAATATTCAAAATTCTATCAAATGTTAGTTGAAATCATACTTTAGTCTAGACTTCATGACGTCATTAAAATATGTTTTTTAACGTTTGTTGTATTTCTTTGTTGAAATTTTTCTTATTGGTGATAGTGTATGGAACGGTTGTCTTTTGTCCAATATTTAAATGTTCCATATAGATTTAGCATGTAGTGTCCATCATTGGCCATCATTACTGTCCAATAACTTCTTAGGGCTCATGCATATATCGATATGCGATATCTCCAACATTAGTACTGTACACGGTAGATTATTAATTTCCACTGCAATTATATTGCAATGACTGGAAACAGGCATGTAGAGTTTAATAATGCATTGGATAATGAATTGATACAGCTACTGAATAAAAAAGATGTCAACAATCTGGTAGTTACGCCAGTGTCTGTACCTGTTTATATTCTTTCACTATACCCACAATTCAAAGCCGGCCTATGTGCGTGTGTGTGATATAAAATAAAACTAGTATTAAACCTTCTCGTGTGTTGAACCTGCGCTGTTACTTCGGTTTAAGGGCTTTATAAGGCCCCGTTTACTATGATCCTAGGTCCAGCATTCCGTTAAGAAATCATTACGTTTAACACTATTGTGTTTGCACTATGACGGAGTGCAAATTTCTCATTTACACTACAACGCTACTCCTAGCACTATGTTGCGTCGTTGTTTATGCATAATCGGGTCCTTATACGAGTGTGTGCCGCGTTGTTCTCGTCTAATTCATATGAATAACCTTTGAAGACGAGAGAGCTTCCGATTAATGATCTGGTTTCCGGTAAGAACTACCGTCCAGACCTCAAACACGGAAAAATTCTAGATAGTACACGGGATGCAATTTTTCAAATTAGCCGCTAGTATTGTTGAGAAAACCCGCCATTTTGAATTTTTGAGACTGTGAAAGCGTCATTGGTCAGCGTCACTTTCTGACATGTGAAGTACTTTATGTTGCAAAGATCTTTAAACCAGCAATAGCCGCATTTCATGATGGTCTTCGGGCAATTTTATCACGTGCAGTGGCGGATCTAGCGTAAGTCAAAAGAAATTACCACAGCTCATTCTAGGATATATTTACATTTTAAAATACCTTCAAAGCAACTTCATTAGTTAGATTTTATTCTTTTGAAATTCATAACCTGTGACATTGTTATAAAGCTATTTGAACTTAAAATTGCGCTGCTATAATTTATTTTGGCTTACCCTGGATCCGCCACTGACGTGTTACGTCCAAAAAGAAGCTCAGCTAGGTAGACTACAGTCGTGAAATGGAACATGGCATAGTAGGTGCGCAGAAAAAAAAATTCCTGTTTTTAATTTTTCTTTTTCAAGTGAGCTGGACGTAAAGTTTTACTGAGAGTTCTCTCACGAGACGTTCCGAGTTCGAATACATTGGCTTTTGAACCCGCAGGAGTGTTTTATCGGTGACGAAAACACATGTACTGTGCAAACTGAGCAAGTGACTGAAACTGCAGAAACCGCAGGACTTTGTCTGTTTTTATTTCGGGTAGGAGTTCCATGAGCAGATAGGATGCGATCGAGCTTCTGAATGACGGAAATATGACAGAATGATATCATTGGTTACTGGTGAGAAGGTTCTGGAACTGATCGAACGCTTGTTGTTTGGAGGACGTCCACGTACAAGGTTAGTCGTATTTGGTCAACATATAGAGGTGCAATTGGGAATAAATCGAGAACAATAATTGGTCATACCGAGAAAACTAGGAACTTCGTTCATGAGTAATTGTCAGAGGATTGGCTTTGGTGATGGTGCGGACTTTCATGGAGTATCGGGAGACTCCGTTGCTCAAAAATGCGTAGCCAAAAAATCATTACTTGATTTGTTAAATTTGCACCTTTCAGGATTTTAAGTCAGGTTTATGACGCGTAACCGTGCGAAAATGGACTGAAAATGGCAGATGCACGTGGGCTTGTTGATAGCGTCCAAAAATGATGTCATCACTAACGTTGCATGTGCCGTCTATGTAATAGCTGTTAATTTGCTACAAATATTTTTGAATCTTTTATATTGTCGGATAACGTCCTGAAAAACTATTGCCGCGAATGTAGTTTAAGTTTGGTGATCAAACGAGAGGAGAAACCCACGGCGTTCGGCCTTTTGGCCGGTTCAATACTACCTTCACGTTTATTAAGCTCGATATCTAGCTTTTTCGAAAATGAAACGGAATATACGTCGATGAGGTTGCGTGGGTGGTGAAACAGAAACATCAATGTGTAATTGTGGTTGGAATCTTTCATCTAGCCAATGCCAGTGAAGAGGTTCGGTTCCACACAATTTCTCAAATTTCCACGAGTGTTGATATATAAATGTACTTCACGTTCATCCCTCTCTATACCAGCTACAAAACACTTCATTATGCAGTAAAACAAAAAATTATCTTACAAATTATATAAAGATTTTTATATGCAGATTTTTATATAAGGATTTGGCTTATTATGCAAACGTATTTGAAGCCATTTAAAAAACACTTGCCGTGTTGTAAATGATATATAATAAGTACGATTGTTTCTGTGAGTGGTGTACTCCACTAAATAAAAATTGTCACATAAAAATTCACATAAAATTTGTTGGTGTAAGCGGAGCTTAAGTACTCGTGATTTGCTCAGCAAAGCCTCTCGCAGTTGAGTCTTGTAGCTGTAGGCTATGGCTATGCCTATATTATATGAGGCAATTTTTTAATTGCAATATAACTTTTCCACATGCTGGCTGTATAAAGTTGTGAGTGTCGCTCACATTCCACTAATCTATTTAGATTGCCGTCACAATAATACACACTATATTATCAGAGATGAATAATAGGAAATATGAAGTATGCAAGTGGTGTATGTATGTAGGTGTAAGTATGATGTTGAAGAGCTGTCGTGTGATAACATTACAGCGGATAACATATATGATAACGATTGGCATTCAGTCTTCAAAAACTACTGTACAGTACTCTCCGCAGTCCGCATCTACTATCGTGCTACATCCTGGAAATCACAAGTGTCAGAGCTGGGAGATATCTTTCATTTTAAAATTCGTCTGGGTCGGAGGTTGCGTTGTGAGACAGTATTTTTCACAGGTTTAATACTGGCATGGTCATGAATATTACTGTATGCTTTAATCGCAAGGCAGTTATAATATTGCTGTACCAACTTGTTTTCAAAACGTTTCAGTTTAACCCTCTTTAGATATATGCTATTCACTAGTTAAGTAAACGAGGCTTCACGTTCGTTCTATGGTGCATGTTAACTAAATATGCGGTAAGGTTTGTTTGTATCTAATAAGTGTAGCGATTTGAAACGGTTTAGAACTCACGTAAAACTTTGCTTACCCAAATCCTTGAAAAATACGAGATACAATGTCTGAAATACTCGTGACAGGAGGCCAATGTTGTTATAGCTATTTTTGGATTGTTCCTGCTCTCTGCATCTTAACCAGGGTTGCCAGATCACTGCATTTTTGAGGTAAATCGTCATTAGAGTAGTCAAGTAAACAAAGAAAACAAAAGGCAAGTACAAAGAAAAACAAAGAGCATTGTTGAAGATTTGGCCTCAAAAATGCAGTGATCTGGCAACCCTGATCTTAACACGTATTCAATACGTCATTTAGTAGTTAAGCGAGTAAAGCTATTTAAATATGGCAATATTTTTAATTTTTTTTGGTCCTTATTTGTCCAGGACATTAAATGAAACAAATAATTTAACATATTTATTTCACAAAGAATCTTTTTGTTACTTAAACTACTAGATGACGTCATTATGGGTATGGTCTACGTATTGCAAATTATTTGTTTTCGACACTGAAGCACTTAATTAACGACGCCTCGCTTGATTTAATTTGGAATTCTAACACAAAGGCTATACAAAGAGTCGATGCTGAGCGGTCATCACCGAATCGAGACTCAACTATACGACGAGGTCATTTGTCATATAACTCCGAGAGAACCTTGTTTTGCCGCATTGGGGTTGATTACGAATAAATTTCTTTGAATTGAATCCAACTGATATCGCCTACTTATGCGTCGCTCAGTATATTTAATTGCTAATAAAAATTTAGATAATTGCTAATTTATCGTTATCAGTTTAATTGCTAATTTAGTTAATACACAGGGTGTATAAAAAAAAAGTAATCGAACTTTGATGTGCTCTACGGCGTTCAATATTTAACATACAGAAATAATTCTTACGTAGCTGGAAAGACCAGGCAATTTTTAATTGCCTTCGTTTTTATAAAATTTAAAGAAAAATCAAGCAAATACAAATGCGATAAAAATTGCAGGTCGAAATCGCATTTTTTCACCGTTGGGAGTTTATTGAAAATCTGTTGAATTTTAATCTAATCCGTTGGGAATTTATTAGTGATGTTAATTGTTTCTCGTGCCGATAAATGACTGATGAAATTTTCTTTTCTTATTCGCTGCCCTAATAATGTTCGGAGATGGAAATATGCCATTTCCACCGGCTATTTTCATTTGATTCGTATTTGCTCAATCTTTCTTCAAATTTCACAAAAATGATGACAATCGAAAGCTAAAATCTTGGTCTTTCCGCCTGTGAAAGATTGATTTCTGTAGATTTTATAGTGAACGCGCTAGAGCACTGCAAAGTTTGATTACCTTTTTTTATACACCCTGTATAAGACAATTCATTACTAGAGAGAAAAACTTGTTTGAAGCAGTTTAAATGTGATCCTTACTGATTCTATAGTAACAGAATTTTTGGTTAATTTGACGCTCGACTTCTTGGTTTTTACCCTCAAACCTCGACAGTGAGATAGACGCTAGAATACAGACTTGTTGAGTACAGCATGGGCCGTGTGGGTCGCCACCTACCTATCAAACAGCTGCTGTGATTGACTGATCAAGACAATAAAAGACAATATATAAAACGATAGAAATTGCATTAAAGAAGGAATCTGATCATGATCACTGTTCATGTATGTCCACTACATACATCTTCTGGCAAGGTTTTTCATCTTACAAATCTCAGGTGGGCTCCGTATACCTCATCCGCAACTTGGCTTCTTCCCTGTGGAGGTACAACGACTCTGTTTCCCTAAAAGATAAAATCATCTTGAAAGCTCAGCTCAGCCCATCTCGTCTTAATATGGAAATAAGGTTCAAGAGCAAGACCATCCTGCTTGTTAATGAAATTCAAAATGGTAGCGAGCACTGGACGTCTAGTCCACTTCTTTATCTCTTCTGCTCTTAGGTTATTAATTTATTTTTTGGTAACTAAGGCAACGGTTAGGAGTAGAAGAGGTTAGGGTTAGGCGTTTGATTAAGGTTAAGGGTTAGTGTTAGGGGATACTTGGGGATAGGATCATATTAGTGACTGAAACATAAATTGATTACCTGCTCTTACAGGTGTATTCTCTAGAAGCCCCATTCGTAAAATTGTTACGCCTGGCAATGACGTCGACGTAGGTGTGTCTGAACGGTAATCGACTGAGGCAGGACTGAGGGCATCAGCGTTCGCGTTTTGAATTCCCTCTCTTCCTGAATGCTCAGGTGTATGTAGCTAAAATGAACCCTTTATTGCATGCGTGCAATGAAAGAGTCTGCCTTAGTGACAAAATTTTGTTAATCGACTTTATTAGACATAGTAAAAGCATGCCAACCAATATTTTGACGTTATGCATACCTTAAGTAAAAAAAACGTCGGCAAAGGTCCGTCTCATTTTATTAATACGAACGGCGCCCATTTGTGGTGTAGTCTTGCCTGGGTAAAATACAGATTCGAGGGCTTTGTGGTCTGTCAGTAGAGTAAAATATCGACTATACGGGTATTGGTGGAATTTTCTGGCCCCAAAGACCATAGCTAACGCCTCTTTATCTAATTGGGAATAACTCATCTCTGTAGATGTCAGCGATCTTGAGGCAAAAGCTATTGGTTGTTTAGTGTTATCAGCCACTCAATGAGACACCACCCCCAAACAGTAAGGTAAAGCATCGCAAGCAAGTAACAGTTGCATTTCTGGATCACAATGAACCAATGAATGGGAAGACTTCAATAACTCTTTGGATTTCGCGAATGACTCTCGATGCTTCTTTGGCCATTTCCAACTTTTCACCTTTTCCAAAAGGACATTCGAGGCGCCAGAATTGTGGACAAATTTAGTAAATATTTCTGGTTGTAGTTCATCATTCCGCGATATTATCGAACTTTTAACAATGAAAGTACACTTCTCTTTTCAAGCGTAGCCCAGCCACAGACAACCGCTTCTAAACCTCCTCTAAATTCGCCAAGGGTTCCACATCATTGCAACAAGAAACCAAGATATCATCCATTCGCACCACCACAAAAGTGATTTACTGTAATGAGACACCATAGGACAATCGGTTAAATTGGAAAAGCACTTTGTTTGTATTAATTATAGTAAATATCTTTGGTTGGTCTTCTAATGAAATTTGCTTAACCTTGACTCATGCATGCCCAGTTTACTGAAATCATCGCCAGCATTCAAGGTCGGAAAAAGGTCTTCTGCTCTAGGAATGGGGTAATTATATAACTGTAGCCTTTTATATTCAATGTGACTTTGTAGTCCGTACATATTCGAATTGACTTGTCGTAGTTTACAATAGATATGATCGGCGCTCTCTTTCCCCAATTCAATTGGATTTCCTGCAGCTAATTTCTACCGATGAGATTTGGGCTATTCCCTTGAACTACTAACACTGGTAGTACCATTTCTTGCTCAACAGACATTTTAACCTGAACAGTAACATTCACTTGCCCCTCCCCATATCTGTGTGAAGTCTAAACTTTGTTTCGTTTAGCACCAATCGCAGGTGCTTCTTTTTTGGTGGTTTGCACGCGCATTTTTGGGGGATTACGTCTACCCCTACATCTTTCGCATTCCATGCTTCCTGTTGATCTCTTTGTGATTCATCTCCTGAATGGGGGGGGGGGGGGGGGCAAAATGTGAGCGCCTGCGGAGCATGCTGCCCAGAAATATTTTTAATTCTAGAGTGCCTCAAATGCGATTTTCCGCTTGAAATTTTTCACAAAAAGATCTTACTTTTGAGTATTGAATAGTGCCTAAAAGGCATTACTTTTATTGATTTTGTAATCGCAATAATCGATTCCTTTCGTTTTTCTTATGAAACTTTTGGTGACATGATGTGATCTTTATTAATTTTATGGTATTACAAAAGCACTCTAGTTTTTCATTCAATACTGTGAACAGGTCAACAAAGGTAGCTCTTTGTTTCTCGGACTCTGCTTTTTTCAGCACGCCAGTGAGTTCTGATGTTTCCAAAAACGGTAGGCCTCAAGAGAGCGCTTGTGACTGTCAGATTTTTGGTGTTTTGTCAAAAGGTGTTTTGTTCAGATTTCTTCCAATTACTAAAACCAACTTTGATAAAAGATTGATCACTCTTTGACGAGACCTACAAAAGCAAACGAAACATGTCACCATTTTAAAAGGAAAATTTGCCAGTTGTAACTGCCAGCTGTAACGTTCTGTGACAGTGTTTTTTATGTTAACTTTACTCGTACTGTTGCAGAAGAATCTATTTGGAATCACTCACTTATAGCAAACTTCAAATCCAAAAAGTTAGAATTATTCCTCACCTGTGCATTAAATACCCTGCAGTAAAAGCAGAAAACTTTGTCCACTGATTTAGAGTACTCAAGCCAATCAAACTTTTCGTACCATGGTACTTGAAACCGACGGTTTCGTTTATCGGCAGGGAAGTTATGATCTTTAGGCTGGCAAGGGCCTTTGCTTATAACTTGATTTTTGGGCTCTTTTCCTGTAGGCAATGGACAGCAAGGGTCATTTAAATAATTCATAAGATCTGTTGGAGCAAGAGAAGCGTCCGCCACTTGCATATAATGATGAACTTTTTCAATACTTGATTTTGTGTGAATATATTGGATACTGAATGAAACTACATACTTGGTCGCGTTTGAATAATGAATAGCTAAATCGAAGTCTTAAAATTCACAGATAAGATTGGTACTGACTGTGACGATGTCTATCGGACTTTGATCACCGGACAAAGTATTTTAAGGTCACGGGACCCGGAAGTATTATGAAATACTTCGTGTTGTCGTTGTTTTATTTTGGAAAAAGCTACAAGCATGGACTTAGAGAAATAGGAATGTTTAATATAGGCTTTGTACCATTAAAGAGTTTGTTTTATAGCGCAACATCGTTACATGGTGTCAAGAGTGGGATTGGATTATGTTGTTTCTTTCAATCGGCGAGATTCATTGGATAATCTCGCTTGTATTCGGAAGTTTTATCCTTCGAGAAGAATAGTAAAATCGCGTCGCCTCTCGGTCTTCCACCGCCTGAACCGCTGAAAATACTTGATGGAAATACTTTACTTAAATGGAAAAAGTTTAAAAAAATGTGGACTAATTACGAGAATGCAACTGGAGTATCTGAGAAAGAGGATGCAACGAGAGTTGCTACGTTTCTAACTGTAATTAGAAAAGAAGCTGTTGATGTTTATAACACATTCAACTGGGCAAATGAAAGAGATAACCTTAAAATAGACAGCGTTTTGAAGAAATTTGATGCCTTCTGCAATCCCCGAAAGAACACAATATACGAACGCTATGTGTTTTTCTCAAGAAACCAAGAAAATGGTGAGTCAATTGCTCATTATGTAACTGTGTTAAAGACAATGTCTAATACATGTGAATTTGGGGACTTAAAAGAGCCGTTAATTCGAGACCGGGTTGTGTTTGGAATTCAGGATAATTCAGTCAGAGAAAGGTTAGTGAGAGATCCTGACCTAACCCTACAAACAGCTATTGAAAAAGTGCGTTCAGCTGAATCAACAAATGCACAGCTAAAACAAATAAAAGCTGACCCCTAGATCGCTGAAGAATCTATACATGCAGTAAAGCTCTCCAAAAACCGTGATCAAGATATATCAATCCCTACAGTAAATTGCAAGTACTGCGACAGAAAATACCCAAGGGACAAAAATCAATGCCCAGCATTTGGCGCAAAATGTCAGAAGTGTGGAAAACCTAACCACTTTGCAGCCAAGTGTAAATCAAAGGCTCGCAAACCAAGAGTATATTATGTCGAAGAAGATGAAGCAAGCTCGGATAATGACTATACTATTAACACTGTAACACATCATATCGGTGCACTGAATACAAAAACAAGCAGGAAAAGTAAGATCCCAAAGCAGGTCTTTGCAAGTAAGAAAGTAAATGACAAAGTAAACATCAAGTTCCAGCTAGACTGTGGTGCAACATGCATGTAATATTCTTCCTTTAAAACAGTATGTTCAAGCGATGGGAAACCCTGAGGACGTCTACTTACAAAGGAGCAATGCCACATTAACCATGTACAATGGAACAGTCATGCACCCAGTAGGCAAATGTAAACTTACATGTATTCGACGCAACTCAAAGCTTTACTTGAATTTCAAGTGGTCGAGTTTTGTTGAAGGTTGTAAGCATGCCGGATTCTTCGAATCAAGCGACTCTGAATATTGTTATGCGGTAAATGCAAAACAAAGTAAGTCACCTATCACCAAATTAAAAGTTAACAATCAGAAAGTGACATTTACCGTAGACACTGGTTCAACCATTAATATCATTGATGAAAATACCTTTAAAACACTGGGAGACATAAATTTGAAAAAAACAAATGTTAAAGCATATCCCTTTAACTCAACCGAGTCAGTAAAAATGAAAGGGAAGTTCCAAACATTGGTTGAATCTCGCAAGCGCATTACAGTTGCTACGATATATGTCACAGAACAAGATGGTGGCTGCTTACTTGGTCACAACACAGCACAAGAATTAGGACTCATAAGCTTGCATTTAAACAAGATTGGCACGTCAACAAACTTCCGCAAACAAAACAACACAACCAACACTCACCCTGTCAAAGATAAAACTGTACAGAAATTGCTAACTACGCACAAGCGAGTATTTGAAGGAACTGGGAAACTCCAAAACAGGCAAGTTGAACTTATTGTGGACAGAAGTGTCAAACCAGTCGTACAGCGACAACGAAGAATCCCCTTCCATTTACGAGCCAAAGTCAATGGTGAGTTAAATCGCTTGGAAGCAGAAGATATAATCGAGAAAATACCAGACACTGAGGAAACACCTTGGATATCACCAGTAGTTATAGTACCAAAAAAGGAAGACAAAATTCGTTTATGTGTGGATATGAGGGCAGCAAACAAAGCTATAAAACGAGTTTGCCACCCAATCCCCACAGTACGTGACATTTCGATGGATCTCAATGGGGCTAAATTCTTCTCAAAGCTAGACATGTCACAGGCGTACCATCAGCTTGAGCTCGCACCATCATCACGGAACATTACAACCTTCATCACACATGCAGGCTTATACCGATTCAAGCGCCTCAACTATGGCACAAATTCGGCTGCCGAAATTTTTCAAAATACCTTGCAGCAAGTTTTACACGGCATCAATGGCGTCCGTAATATTGCCGATGACATTCTGATATATGGGGCAACATATGAAGAGCACAACAAGGCCCTCAAAGAATGTCTTCAAAGATTAGAGCTTCATGGATTGACTTTAAACTTAGACAAGTGTAGATTCCTCAAAAACCACTTGGAATTTTTTGGCCTGTTATTCTCGCACGACGGCGTACGTCCAGACCCCAAGAAAATCTCTGCATTCAATAACACCACCACCCCAACTACAGTTGGTGAAGTAAGAAGCCTTCTAGGTATGGCAAATTATAGCTCACACTTTATCTCTAACTTTGCCACGATTACGGAGCCTTTACGGCGGCTGACCCACAAAGAAGCAAAATTTATTTGGGGCAAAGAACAGGAAGATGCCTACCAGAAGCTAAAAACAGCCTTAGTCAATAGCCCGGTCATGGGCTATTTCGACACAAAAAACGAATCAGAATTAATTGTGGACGCGAGCCCCGTAGGATTGTCCGCCATCTTGACGCAAAAACCCCCAGGAGAAAATGCTCCATCAAAAATCATCGCCTATGCAAGTCGTGCATTGACACAGACTGAACAAAGATACTGTCAAACAGAAAAAGAGGCCCTAGCAACTGTTTGGGGGATTGAACACTTCCACTTATACCTGTACGGAGCACCATTTACCCTATACACTGACCATAAAGCACTCGAACTGATATTTGCAAACCCCTTGTCTAAACCACCGGCTAGAATTGAACGGTGGTTACTCAGATTACAAGAATACGATTTTAACGTACTGTTCACCGCTGGCAACAAAAACCCTGCTGACTTCTTGTCACGGCACCCCACAGAGGGTAGGAAATCAAAACATAACATCGCAGAAGAATACATAAATTTCGTAACAACTGCAGCAGTACCACACAAAATGAACGTTGAGGAAATTATTCAAGCCACAGAGAAGGATGAAGCTCTGATTGCCCTAAAGAATGCTGTCATGTCAGGCTCGTGGGACAACCCTAAAGTAAAACCTTATAGAATGTTAAAGGATGAGATTACCATCGACCACAATAACAAGATACTCCTGCGTGGTACTCGTATTATCATACCAGCATCATTACAAAAACGCACCATACAGATCGCCCACGAAGGCCATCAAGGTCAAGCAGGAACAAAAGCCCTCCTATAAGAAACGGTGTGGTTCCCTGGCATGGATAAACAGGTTCGGACTGAGTTAGAACATTGTTTAGCTTGTCAAGCCACGGCACAACCTAATCACCCGGAACCGATCAAAACAGCGCCAATGCCTAATAGCCCGTGGGATAAAGTTAAAATAGACTTTTATGGTCCACTACCAACTGGACAGTATATCTTGGTGGTAATTGATTGTTATTCACGATTTCCCGAAATTGAGATATTGACCACCATATCAGCTCAAAAAGTCATCCCTAAACTAGATAGTATTTTCGCCCGTCATGGTATTCCCTCACACTTAACATCTGATAACGGTCCATCTTTTCAGAGTCACGAATTCGGACGGTACATGACAGCGATGGGAATTACACACACGACATCGACACCCCTCTGGCCTCAAGGGAACGCTGAAGTAGAGGCGTTTATGAAGCCATTGGGCAAAGCCATCAAAACAGCATATCTTGAACGTCGACCATGGCAGCAGGAGCTATCGCGCTTTCTACTCACTTACCGTTCAACACCACACTCAACCACAAAAGTTCCCCCTGCTCAATTGCTTTACAATCGTGAAATAAGGGGAAAACTTCCGTCGTTACCGAGAAACCACAAGGTTGTCAATCGTCACCGTGAAGCCAAAGAAAATCAAATCAAAGCTAAGGATAAAGGTAAAGAATATGCAGATCAACGTAGAGCTACGAAGTCAAGCAATATTAAAGTAGGAGATACCGTTATCGTTAAACAGCAAAAGAAAAATAAACTGTCAGCAAACTTTGCAACAACACCATACACAGTTATATCCATCAACGGATCCACCATAGTGGCTGGAAATAAAGATCACAAAATCACTAGAAATAGCTCGTTTTTCAGGAAGATTCCCAGTGATATAGGAAGTGAAGAAGAAGAAGAATCGGTCATTTCACAACCTCTCAGAAGAGAAACCAGAACAGGTCGCCGGGAAGATCGGACTGGAATGCCAGAACAGCAAGATGAAGTAATGCCGCCTAGACGTTCATTAGAACAGCAAAACGAGGCAGCGCCGACGAGACGATCAACAAGAAATCGAACGCAAACCGAATTCTTTGGGCACCCAATTACCTCTCACGTGATTAATTAGAAGTGCTAACAGGGACAGTGACACTGAATTTAACACTACATAGCATAATAATGTAACATTTATATTTATTCTGGTTTTAGTGTACATTAAAATCAGTTTAGGTTATATTCCAGTTTTGTTAAAAAAAAAAGAGGAGTGATGTAGCGATCGCTAGATCACTAGAACTCATGCCCCCGCACGGACAGAAATCGGGGGTTCGCGAAGCGGGTGTAATGGTAGTATACGTTTTATATACGTGGGGAATATAGTTAGACTATGAAATAAAACACATAAAACTTATACGAAATCGCATTCATAACAGCCGTTACTCTGGGGCCAGTAGGGTATGCCTTTTCTGTGTTCGATGCCAAGATGTTCTAAGAAGCTTTCGAACTCTTTTGATGCAAAAGGGGGTCCATTATCACTTTGGATGCTTTGGGGAAGGCCGTGTGTTCTGAATATGCCTTCCATTGCTGTAATTATATGTTGTGCGTCCGTCTTCTTGACCAATACTACTTCGGGCCAGCGGGAAAAATTGTCGATCACTACTAAGAGGTGGTTACCAGCTGGGATTTCAAGGAGGTCCACTGCAATGTCGTTCCAAGGGCCTTCGGGTAGCTTTGTGGACCGTATAGGTTCTGGTTTGGGTCGTGGTCCCACTAATTGGCATTGGTAGCAAGCTTTGACAAGCTGTTCAACCTGTTTGTTCATGTTTGGCCACCATACCTTTTCTCTTAATCGGGCTTTCATACGGACAATGCCCTGATGTCCCTCGTGTGCCAGTGACAACGTCTGTTTCCGGAGGCTCTCAGGTATTATAATACGATGGCCGCGCATGACGATTTGTCCCAAGACCCAGATCTCGTCAGATATGGCTTTGTACATGGTACCGGATAGATGTTTCCAATCTCCACTGGTAACGGCATCTCGGATTAATTTTAAGGTAGGATCTTTTTCAGAGGCGAGCTCAACTTCTTTGGCGGTTAGAGCAGACGGCAAGGCTTCGCTAACTACACTGCATGCATAAACTTTAGTTGCTGCGGAGTCATTGGATTGGGCAGGGCCAACTGGTAAGCGGCTTAGGACATCAGCAGAGTTGTATTTTCCCTGTATATGAGTGATTTTGTAACGGAATTGCTGCAGATACAGGAGCCACCGTTCGATTCGAGCAGATGGGGGCTTGGAATTTGCTGCTAGGACTGTGATCAAGGGTTTATGGTCTGTCCGTATCTCAAATTCGGTTCCGTAGAGAAACAGGAAAAACTTTTCGCATGCCCACTTCACAGCGAGGGCTTCTCGTTCGAATTGAGAATAATGCTGTTCAGTTTTAGACAGTTTGCGACGGGCATAATAGACAGGTTGAAATCCACCATCAGGTTGCTCTTGTTCAAGGATGGCCCCTAGGCCCACTGGTGATGCATCTGTGGTTACTCGTGTTTTTGCGTTTTGGTTGTAATAAGCCATGACCGGTGTGCAAGTCAACAAATATTTAATTTGGGAGAATGCTGCCGCTTCTTTGGAGCCCCACTGCCATTTTGCATTTTTGGAGGTTAGGTCTCAAAGAGGAGCGGATATCGTGGCAAACTGGGGAATGAATTTGGCACAAAATTGTATGGAATCTAGGAAACTTCTCATTTCAAATTGGTTTTTTGGTGCTGGTGCTTCTGCGATGGCTTTTACCCTTTCTTCAGATAGCTGCAATCCATTACTTGAGAGAATGTCTCCCATATATGCAATGTTATTTACACCAACAAGGCACTTGTCATAGTTTCGAGTCAGTCCGGACTCTTCAAGCTTTTGCAGGGTTTTCTCTAAATTTGTATCATGTTCTCTTTCGTCTTTTCCCACAACTAGGATGTCATCATGAAGGTTGTGAGTACCAGGGCAGTCTTTGAGGACTTGCCAGATCAGGTTCTGAAATTTCTCGGTAGCCATGTTTACTCCGAACAGGAGTCTGGTGTATCGATAGAGGCCGTCTGGTGCCGCGAAGGTGGTGATGTCACGGGAATCAGGGTGCAATTCGATTTGGTGGAAAGCCATGTTGAGGTCAAGTTTTGTGAATACTTTTGCACTCGAGATCTCTTGCAATGTCTCTTCAACAGTTGCCACGGGGTGCTTTTCTCTCTGAATGGCTTGGTTGGCTTGCCGCATATCGAGACATACGCGTACGTCTCCATTTGGTTTCTCTACAGCGACTAGAGGGTTGATCCAGCTGGTCGGTGTGTCTACTTTTTCGATTACACCCAGTTTCTCAAGTTCCCCCAGCTTTTCGTTCAGTTTTTGCCTACGACTAAATGGGATTCTGCGTATGGGTTGTGCTAGGGGCTTAACATTGGGGTTGATGTGTAATTTTAGCTGGAAACCTTTAAGTTTACCTAAGCCTTGAAACACCCTACGGTATTTGGCTCTGAGAACAGCTTTCTTATTAGGTTGAGGGGTCATGTTCATGTTGCAATTATTGACAGGTACTCCTACTGTAAGAATGCCTAAGGATTCTGATAACTCTCGCCCTAAAAGGGTTGCTGCCCGTCCTGGAACAATACAGAATTCAGCATGCTTGCTTGTGTGTGTTTGGGGGACACTTACATTCAGTGCGCAGCTGCCTACAAGATCTAGAGCCTGTGTTGCAAGATATGGGAAAACTTGTTTACTACAAGGTGTGACAGAGACTAACCCCCCAAACAGAGACTGAAAGACTTCATTTGATATCAGGTTGCAGCTTGCCCCTGAGTCGACCATTATATCAATAGGCTTATCTTCAATTAAGACTTGAACAGTGCTGGGGGACTCAGAATTGTCAGCAGCAGTGAATGCATAATAGTCATCATCATCAGGAATATTGTTGGGTGTATTCATGCCTGATTCTACTGAGTTGATATGATGAGGTGGTTTTTTGTTGAGAAGGCTTTGCTTAGGGTCTTTGGTACTGGCTGGTTTGAATTTGCAGCAGATTGCATAATGGCCAACTTTGCCACATTTGGTGTATTTATGACCTTGGCTGCATCGACAATCACGGGCCAAGTGTCCCACTTTGTTACATTTGTGACACCGTCCCTAAAATTTGTGTGTTGCTGGTCGAGAGGTGTTGAGGTGATTAACAGCTTGATTGGGATTCGAAGGGATGAGGATTAGGGCCTCCTTGTCATGAAAACTAGAAACGATTTCAAGTAACTTACTCAAGGTGAGGTCACTTTCTTGGTACAACTTTGCTTTTAGCTGTTTGTTAGTAACAAACGTCTGGGTACGATCACGAATTTGATTATCTTTTTCATCATTATAGTCGCAATGCTCAGCAAGGGTTTGTAGTCGGGTTACAAAGTTGTTAATTTGCTTCACCTGGTAGTAAGGAAGGTTTGGCGAGCTTGTGGAATGTTTTTCTTCAGCTGAAAGTGTTCAGTTAGGGAATCCATTGCCTTCTTGTAGTCTTTGTCTTCCCCTTTTTTCTCGTCGGGCATACTGCGAAAAATTTCTCGTATTCCGGTGCCAGCAAGGTGAAGTAGCAAGGCACGTTGCTGCTTGGCTTCTTTTATCCCAGATGCAGCGCAGAAAAGTTCGAATTCACTACGCCAGATTGTCCATCTTTGTTGTAATGTGGCAGGTTCGCCCACGGTGTTGAATTCTTTGAGTGCTGGTAGTCCCGATAAACATACGGCCATATTATCTTTGGAAGTAAATACAGATCTATCTCGTACCGCATATTGTCAAATATGCGTTCGTTGTTTTAATCCTCGTCGCCAGAATGTGATGTTTTGCGTACAGAAATACAGGATTTAACTACACAATGCTAAGAACTTTATTGTCATACAGAAAACAATTCTCTCCGACTGTCCACATGCTTTTTTAACCCCCTAATACTTCTTGTAATATACTACAAGCCCCTGAGGAATTTCAGAGAAGAACGAATAACACCTTCGAAAACTTCAAAGAAACTGCGATGATAGCTGACGATCTGCTGGTGTTCGGAGAAGGTGATGATATCGAGTCCGCTACAAAAGATCACGACGAGAAACTCAAAAAACGCTTTACAAAGAGCTCAGGAAAAAACGTTAAGCTAAACAAAGCTAAGCAAAGAGAAAGTCAAATTGAGGATGACTGAAGTTCCATACATTGGACATCTGCTGACGTCCGAAGGAATCAAACCCGACCCGAAAAAGTCGAAGCTGTACAGAAGATGCCACAACCAACGGACGTGCCCTCGGTGAAGAGATTCCTCGGAATGGTGAAGTATCTTTCCAAATTTCTTCCCAACATTTCAACGATAACTGAACTACTTCGCCAGCTGGAAGCGAAAGGTGTTGAGTGGCACTGGGACGATAATCAGTAGAAAGCACTTGATGAGGTAAAAACACTGATCACATGTCATCCTGTTCTGCAATACTGTGATGTAACCAAGGAAGTTACCCTCCAATGCGACGCATCGCAGTCAGGAGTTGGAGCAGCATATCTACAAGAAGGACATCCAGTAGCATTTACATCCCGCGCACTCACCTCTACCGAGAGAAACTATGCCCAAATAGAAAAGGAGCTTTTAGCCATAGTTCGTGCTTGCGATCGTTTTGATCAATACGTATTTGGGCGTGAGATTACCGTCGAAACCGATCATAAGCCACTGCAAGTGATTTTAAAAAAGCCTCTTCTTGCAGCACCCAAACGGCTACAAAGAATGAGGATGCTATTGCAAAAATACTACTTGAGAGTCGTTTACAAACGAGAGTCTGAAATGCAAATCGCCGATACCTTAAGCAGAGCGTATCTGAGTGCCCCCAACCAAGTTTGCAAACAGGAGCAAGAGTTTATTAGGGCTGTTGAGAACGTAAAAATGACTAAGCACCTTTCCATTAGCCCAGGACGCTTGCTGGATATTCAAGAGAAAACACAAGACGATGTATCTCTCCAAGATCTAAACAAGAATATTGAAAATGGATGGCCAGATCAGAGAAGCAAAGTACTACAGGTATATGTAGTACAAAATACCTCGGTACCACAGAATACCAGTCGTATTTATTTTCAGTATAAAATTTGGAAGAAACGAGCAAAATACTTTATTCTCGTAAATATATATTAATTTTGGTGTTAATTGACACATAAATAAGAAAAATGAATATTTTAATAGAAATTCTTAAAAGTAATGAGGATAAAGTTTAAATATAATTTGTTGTTTTTGATACCTCTTTTTTGCTAAATGCTCGTAAAATCAGGACGTTTGAAAATAAGTTTACAAACCAACATAAATTATGTTCATAGACATTTGTACTAAGTGATAAAACATTCCTGCCATTCAAGAATAACAGGGAGCAATCAAATTTGCTATAAAAGAACACGATCTTTCAACATTATTGATAAACCTGATATATTGTAGTATATACCATGGGTATTATGTAGTGACTTTAGTATTAACCTTCCACTAAATTAGATAGCAATATCTTTACAATATTACCATACAGCATCAAAGACCAAATCCTGGTTCAATTTGATAAACCGTTACTTATTTATTGCCACACTGGTATTCTGTGGTACATTAGGATTTTATCCAAATATAATGTCAGGCTTCAAAAATACTAGAATAATCTAAATCTAACCGCAACACCCCACAGGAAGAAAAACTACAGGGAAAACCTTTCCAAAAAACCAATAATAGTCCTTGATATATACTTGTGACATAAAATATTAATGATAGAAAATTGTGTGGTATTCTGTGGTACATACACCTGTAACTTGAACAAGAGCTTACGATAAATTCCGCGACGAACTGACGCACAAGGTGGTGTTCTCTTCAAAGGCGAAGGAGTTATTGTGCCGATGGCGATGAGAGCTTAAATGCTAAAAAAGATACATTCTAGTCACATCGGTGCTGAAGGATGCCTTCGACGAGTTTGATTGCGAAGTGGTGTTTTGGCGGAGTATGACCGCAGAAATCAAAGAATATATAACCAGTCGTGACACCTGCAATGCCTACCGACAAGATCAACCAAAAGAACCCCTTATATCACAACCAGTGCCTGACCGCCCGTGGCCGAGAGTGGCTGCTGATCTCTTCACGCAAGGCAAGAAAGACTTCGTCGTAATGGTAGATGACTATTCAAATTATTTTGAAGTAAATATATGAAATCAAATCACGCCTGCTGCAGTCATCACTAGTATGAAGTCACAGTTCGCGAGACATAGCATACCTGAAGAAGTACGAAGCGACAACCGAACCTAGTTGTCGTCAACAAGCTTTGAGAATTTTGCCAAAGAATGGGATTTTAAGCACGTAACATCTTCCCCGCATTATTCGCAAGCCAATGCGAAGGTTGAGAATGCAGTAAAAACAGCTAAAACAACGGTAAAAACAGCTAAAAAGATCCTAAAGAAGGCACAAGAAGACAAGCGAGACCCCTACCTGGCCTGGAGAAACATCCCCAGCACAGAGGCTGAAGGGAAGGAGGACAGAAACCCTCTTGCCGACATCAGCAAGTTTGTTAAAACCGAAAGTTCCAGGCATGTTTAAGAAACGGCTAACAAACAAGAGAAGAAAACAAGCTTCCCTTCTCAATCGGGGAAGTAAATCGCTGTCAGAGCTGAAACTAGGAGATATCGTTAGAACGCGGCCAGAGGCCGACACTACAAACAAGACTTGGAGGAAAGGAGTTTGCAAAACAAAAGTTGCTCCCCGATCATATGAAGTCGTGTCTGAAGGCAAATTATATCGACAAAACAGAGGGCACCTCGCGTTAACAAAAGAAACAGTGGAAGAAGACGTTGTACTGCCACATCTTTCACTGGAAACTCCTAATCAACCCTTGCAAAATGACTCCCTGTCAACGCAGGAAAACCCACCACAAGAGGTAACCGGAGGAGATATAGGAATCAAAATAATTCACCCAGCTTCCAAGTTCCAACCCTGGTAAACCAAGTAACCCAGTAGAAAGAAGATCATCTCGGGGACGCCTGCTGAAAACTCCTGTCTATTTCTATTGACAGTGATGTCTCGCTGACTGTTAAAACTTATAGTTTTACTAGTAGCTTTATGTTAATTTTTATAAGGGAAAGGATGTGACGATGTCTATTGGACTTTGATCACCGGACAAAGTATTTTAAGGTAACGGGACCCGGAAGTATTATGTAATATTTCCTGTTGTCGTTGTTTTATTGGTAAAAACTACAAGCATGGACTTAGCGAAATAGGACTGCTCAATAAAGGCTTTTTACCATTAAAGAGTTTGTTTTATAGCGCAACATCTCTCCACTCCCTCAATTTCTCCTTGGATTTCATTTTTCACAGGGGGTCCTTCAGCTCATTGGGGGGTGAGCCCCCATTTTCTACGCCAGTGCCTGCCTGGTCGATTGTATCATTCCTACTTACATTTTGAGTATTCCTTTGCTTTCCTTATTGCAGTCTTTATTCATGTAGCAATTTCTATGGCTTTCTTGGAGTCATTAGTTTCAGTCCACAATCGGCGGTGGATTTTTTCATCGTTTATTCCACAGACCATTTGGCCACGCAACATTTCCTTTAAGGTATTTTAACTAGGAATCCAAGGATAGTGCAAAGTTTCGGTAATCAGTAATGTAGTTGATCTTTTTTGGGAAAAACTTCGAAAAACTGTGTTCTGGGTTTAATAAGTAAATTGTAATACAAATCATTCTATGTTACATGTGTCATCTATAAAGTTTATATAAACATGGAAAACATTACTCGCACTAGGCTACAACGATATTGTTGTGATCTCAGTCAAGTTTTAGTTTCGTCAGTTTGTTCTAAATTTTATGAAAAATATCGCTGAATACCGGTGCATAAAACCCAGACTGGAAAGTTTGCCAAATGCGTAAAGGAGACAGGTCGTTTACCAAAACATGCGCATATAAATTTTGAAAATGGCGCAGACATGTGTGTGTCAGAACCAACTTTCACCACAATTTCAATAAAGCAATGTTTAAAACAGTATCTAGCTATCTTCAGCGAAATTGTTTGAACTCATAGAGTCATGGTGTCAATATTTTTCGCTGATTGTGCTGCAGTTTGCGCATATCCGCACCAATCTTCTAAAAATGCGCATATGCAGACAGCCAAGGGTCTAAAGTGCGCAAGGGATAAATCCCTTGCGCAGTACAAACTTTTCAGTCAGGCATAAAACACACAAAGCATATAACCAAATTTCAACCGATTCAACTGTAAATAAAACTGCACTTCACACAGGCTATTTTTAGCCCGGTCGGCGCCGTCGCGTATAAGTTATTTTATTATATAGACTTCCATTGGATATTAGGTATTCTGTAATCTAATTGGCTCGCTACTAGTAGGATATTAGCTCATATCCTAGTAGTAGAGAAAACAAGATGGCGGCCGAAAGTTTTTCGATCGCAAAAAATCTTGTTTTGAGCATTTTGGCAGCCTTTCTTGGCCATACGTACAACACATAAACTTAGATAGGGTTTTTGAAGGTTAGAACCTGATTTAAATGTCACCTAAACAAGTATAAAATACAGTTTTTTACGAAATAATACTGAATATAAAGTCTCCCGAAAGCAGGAAAAGACTATAATTGTTTTGAATTGCCATAATAACGAAAACTGCGCTCAATTTTGAGGTCAACAAGCATTTGTTTCGCCCAAAAAATTCATATTTTTAAAAATGTGCAACTTTTGGCAAAAATTTGTTTGAAACATGATTTTAAATAACGATAAGTAGTGTTTAATGCGGTATAAGTTGTTTACATTGCTAAACTGACTAATATATATAAATGTATTTTAGTAAAATAAAACTGCACGGGGATGTTTTTTTGGTAGCAGTTGTTGTCTATATAATACTCACTCTCGTCGTATATGAGCGATAGCCGACTCAGTGCTACGCACCTCGTCGGCTATGAACTCATATACGACTCGAGTTCGTAGAATAACTGTTAAGTATTCACTATGACAGTCGATTGATGTCAAAAAGGAATAAAATAAAAACTGTTCGTTCTAAATAAAAGCGTACTACGCTATTGCGTTTCATTATTAAATTTCCTAACGACTTTGCTTTACTTTGCTTGTTTTTTTATAATTTTTAATGAAGCTTTGGAAGTGAAGTGCTAGAAATATATATATCCTATAGGTACGCATGTAAACAATCATCTCAAACTTTAGTACGCGCTTACATTGTTATTAAACAATGTCGCTATATAATGCTTGTTTTCTGTTATTTTCGCATGAAGCTTTGCCAAAATGTAGAGAAAACTATGTGTTCCATTTTAAAAAATAAACGATGTAAGATAGCGAAAATATTCTGTATTTATTATTATATAACAACTACAGTGAAACACGCAATCTGATTGGTCAATGCCCGTGCAGGATGAGACAATCCTTCACGGGAAATTTGAAAGTTGACATCGCTTCGCATTTTACGAGCTTGTTACGGGCTTAAAATTGCCGACAAAAAGCCATTTCAACTTCTGAAATTGGCAGAGAGTGAAGACAAAGTCAAATGCTAAAGCGCAAAGTACAGAAACTATAAGCTTTTATGTTGTCAAACATCTATAATGTCTTGTATACTCGTATTTTTGTTTTGTTTACATTATAAATTTAACTGAAATACGATTTTTGGCACTCGCATATTTTTGTTTTGGTTTATGCTATAGCGATAAAAGTACAACCGTTCGAATCAGTTAAATGGTGCGTATAAAGGACTAAATTTTATTTGCCTGCTGTTCTTTCTTACACACATACTTCACTAAATGCCATCATAATTAATTTTTTAGTTTTTTGTTTACAAAAAAAAATACAAAATTACAAAATGAAACTAGTATATCTACCACTTTTGGCCGCTAATAACATCGGTTTTTTACAACATCTGCTCTTCGGTTTAGTACCAGTCTATGTCTCGACTTTCGGAAAGCGTAAAGCCCGTTTTCCACTAGGCGAATTTGTTCGCGCGACGCGATTTTTTTTCGCCTGGAGCATGCGCAATGAACTGCATGACAAATTATCACGGCGAAAAAAATCGCACCGCGACCACCGAGAGAAGTAGGATCATGTTCAACTTTTTCGCGCGATAAAGGGGCGAAAGAAAAGTTGACCAATCAGATTTTGCAAAAAGAACAGTAAACTTTTCCAAGGACATTTTTTGTGACGAAGTTAGCTATGGAAGAAGTCGGCCTTTTAGGGGAAAATCCTGATATTTCGACTCTTGAAGAGCTTTTGCACCAATCTAGGAGTAAGAACGAAGGTAGTAACGAACAGTCTGAAGATATTCATGAAGTCATTCCGCATGTAGAAACTGTGTTTGACAAAGAACTCTTCATTGAAGAAATACGGCAACTTGGTTGTCTATGGAACACAAGTCTTCCATCCTACAAAGACCGGACTGTTAAAGCCAACGCTTGGAAGAAATTGTCCCAAATTTTTGACCGCGATGGTAAGTTATTTTTTAAAAAAATGTAACATTAATGGCGCTTTCCATGCAAGGCAAGTCCGGGCAAGCCACAAACGACACCTTTCAGGCTTCACTAAACCACGTATGCTACACATCATGCGTTGTCTTTGATAGAAACTGTAGGAGTTAATTGTAAATCTACAGGAAACTTAAACATTTTATAGACGAACTACATAAAATTGAACGGACAGAAGCGTTTTTGTGAAGCTAAGTATTTGTTTTCTGGTTGTCATTTATTCGCAAAAATAACATTTTGCAAAAGTATTAAGAGTATAAAACACAAATAAACCATTATATTTTTTTGTATTTGTAATGCAAATCGATGAAAATTATGTTATCTATACCGACAAAAAGAAAAAAGACGACTCCTACCTGACCACTGCCCTGAATGGAATCATAGTTTAAATATTCTTACATGTATTACTGTAATAGAATGTCGTTCATGTTGACATGAAGTCTTTACTTGTTTGTTTTGGGAAATATTTTCAACCTTACATGTAAATATGGTGATTAACATTTTATGTACGCAATTTTTAGCTGAGTTTCTTCAAAAACAGCTCAAGAACTTGAAGGATAGTCTTAAGAAGTGTTCGGACAAAAGGACCAAAATGACCAGATCTGGTGCAGCTGCATCCTCTTTACCAAAATGTCGATATTTTGAACAAATGGCGTTCTTGTATGGCAGTGTTGGAAACAGACCTACAGAAAGTAACTTGTCAAGTTTGTTGTCCCCACCAACCCCTGTTTCAACAATTGATTATTGTTTGGATGTACAAGTTGATGATGCACCCTCGACATCCAGAATTACAGTACCTGAAGTTGAAAGAGAGAAGCATGCACAGGGCACTAAAAGACCATTAAGTGCCGAGCTATTTTCTAGTAATCGAAGTGGCAACAGGATGAACAGAGATGTCGCAGAGCTAATGACTTTGAAACAGTTGAGTGATAGTGATGCCATTTACAAAAAAATTACTGATGAAGATGATGATGAAGATTTGCTATATTGTCGAAGTCTGGTCCCAATTTTAAGGGAAATGCCAAGTAAAAAGAAGAGGCTTGCTAAAATTAAGATAAGCCAATTGCTATTTGATATTGAATTTCATGACTCATTAGATGATTGAACAGTTTTGAGCCTTTAATTTATCATTTCATTAATTGAATAATTATTTCATTAATCATTGTTCCTAACATTGATAACAATAATTCATACCTTTTTTAGTTTACTTTGTCAAACATTACATTCTGACTTGTATCCAATATAGCCAGTCATTATTGTTGAACAATAGTAAAGGCTCTAATGAGTGGCATTGTATGCATATCTAATCCCCTAATAAACCATGATACTAATCTATTAGAATACTGTGTTGAATGTCAGATGTTTTGCACAAAGTAAACCAAAAAAAAAGTTATGATACAGTATATAAGCACTGCATTGGTATGTAATACATGTAAGAATTAAAGCCTACTGTACATGTTAAATTAAAGTCATTGAAAGTGTTTGAATAAACTCTAAATGTACAGTCAACATAGTTCTTTATGCATGCCTTGTAACAGTTGCCCACTGCCAGTCTACCTGTCCATCACTCATAAAATAGTTCTTAAAATCATCCCTTACTTGCTTGGCAGTTTTAGAATAATTATTTTGAACCAGTGCGACCAATGGGAACCAAACCTTCTGCATGTGCATGCCTTCTCCACTCACCAGGAGTTGTTCCCACTGCATTCTCTAAATCAACATAACTTGTTGGGCAATAGCTATATGAAGAAGTTCCTTCATTCAATTTCATCAGGAAGTTATGTAATGCAACAACAGCTTTTGTGATGAGAATAACCTTCTTCTCCGTTGCAATGATTGGTCTGTGAAATATTCTAAACCGGGTAGCTGCAATACCAAAAGCATTTTCAATAACCATGCGAGCTCTTGACAGTCGGTAATTAAAGATCCTCTCATCAAGAGGCAAGTACTGGTCTGGGTAGGGTTTCATCAAATTTGTCTTGAGGCCAAAAGCATCATCTGCCAGGAAAACAATACTAAATTTATACTAAAACAATTAGTTGCCGAAGGCGAGGTGATTACAAGCCTATATTCACTTTGCCTTCAGCTCAGTGAATATAGGCTTGTAATCACCTCGACTTAGGCGACTAATTGTTAATTATTGGAATCCCTACCAATTTTACATAAGTATATAATCTCTACTAACATTAATAGAGATGCTCCACCCCCTGAGAGTGGGACCTACTAGGCACCCTACTGAGCAGGGTTGCCAGATTTCTTGAATAATTAAGCCAGACCATCATTAGTGCTATCAAAAAAAACAAAGAAAACAAATGGCAAATACAATGAAAAATAAAGAGCATTGCTAAAAGTTTGGCTAATTTATGCATGCAATCTGGCAAACTTGCTACTGAGTGAGATAAGTTCAAAATTTTTCTGTGTAAACACTTGCCTGGCAGTTGCTACAATAGTATTATGTTTATATAATTTTACCTTGCCAGTGTGGCTCAAGAAGTAAACACAAGATTATATAAACATGCTTCAGACTGTGCTGGTTTAATGAAAGGTTTGAAAAAAGCAGCCCAGCTTCCCAAGGAAGAGTTTTGCACTTTAACAGGGCTCCCTTTAAATAGAAAATTTCTTATCAAAGAAAGGAACAATGCATTTATCCATAGTACTTAAAATTTTATATCCAGATAACTGTAAAAGTAAACATTGGATCATTGGCTGCTTTTTTATTTAATAATAATGAGTTTATATTAGATGTTGAGAATGTAATAATTGATAGTTCATTGACATTGAACACATATTATATGAATGTGGAATAAATAAACATTTATCAAAACAAACTTTGTATTTTTAAACCTTAATTACACTGTACAGTAGCATCTGTATAATACATTTTTAAATGTACTAATCTCGCATTGCATGTACAAAATTTGTCTTCACAAGATCTTTTCCTGCCTGGACTGTTGGTGTAAACAAAATCCTTGCGTATTTTATCCATTGACACGGGGAAAACTTGCAAAAAAATCAGAGTGCAAAGATTAATTTAAATACGTCCATGGTTTTTTCTTCAATATCACGAGCGTTGATGTGAAAGTACACGAAAAAAAACACGAAAAAATGGGACAACTTGGTGCTTGGGACTTGGGTGTCGCAACAACAAAGCAAAAAATCCCGATATGGCTTTTTTATACGATACGGATTCTCCTGGGTTGCGCGGTAGAACTTCACAAGCACCGAGATTGTAAAATATGGCCATGCGGTACAAAGTTTATATTGTTTTATTCTTCGTATTTAGCCAATAAATGTACATCTTTTTACATAAAAATAACCACTTACTATCTACCTTTTAAATTTGAATCCCAAAATGAAGATCGGTGGACCAACTTCACAAAAATATTTATTTTTGTACTTTCGAACGGCGTTTTTCCTATGCTTTTGACTGAAAACACGACGAACGACACTTGCCAGAGCAATTTGCGTGGCGCGTGGAAATGACGTGAGCACGGGGACACAAAAATTGAGGTTATTGAGTGCGAGTTCCCTATCTGTATATATCTGATCTGTGATGTGATGTTGATCTTTTTCGCAGTGAATTTTTTTTGTCAATGAGAATGATTTTGATGAATTTTTTGGGACTTTTACGATTTATTCAAAGATGTACAAGTTATTCATTGTAACTTGGCCTTAGACAGGAACGGAAAATTGATGAAGTCTTGAAAATGTCGACAATTGCAAGATTTTTGAGGTGATGAGGATTGGGGAACACCAGCCTGAATTATTTTAAGTTTTGTATTTAACAGGTATTTGAAAATTAGAGTTTCTTTCTTTTAAGTTTATTTTTTCAGTTTTCATGTTCAATGTTGTTCTATATCAAATTTGTAAGCTTTACGTCTGAATATACTCTACAGTCTTACAATGAATGTACAGATTTATGTTATGTATAACTTGGATCAGTTGGATGTAGAAAGTTGAAATTGCCTTCTGGTATATTTTATATCTTTGAATTATAAAAACAGGGTCCTGAAAGGCTACTAATCCCGTTGTCCAAGTGCACAAAGTTTTCTATTGTTTTGTGGGAAGTCCCAGTGCATGGAATCCTATTTTCCCAGCAAAAATATGCAATTCCCAGCTCCCAGTTTATCTTTTTCAGGACCCTCTAAAAATCTCATATTTCTGCCAAATTAGCTCCCTTATTCTGGTACATTGACACCCAGTTTGTAAGATTAACCACCCTGTATGCAATCAGACAGTAGAATACATAGAAGTAACATAAAAGTGTATATCTTCTCTACACTGGCGCAAATTGACACAGATGCTTGTGGGTCCTATGCCTTTTTAAGGAAGGGGAGTCAAAGTCATCATTTTCCTAATGCAATTTTCTACTTATTTCAATGAATCCTATGTCCAGCAACCATCCCCTGGGTGATGCCAATGTGTATCATCATGTTTTTGTTGCTAGTGAACACTGTAAATTTGACACCTGGTTTGTACAGACTCTTACCTGGTTTTTTTTGTTCTAGGGGAATGTCAAAAATACATGCAAATTGTGTCTTGAAGATAGCATTTATGAAGGAAATTGAAGATAGCATTAATGCAAGACTAATCTTGGACTTTTTTAATTTGCCTTTTTTCATGTATGATTACTAGCTTAACATTAACACTCACTCACAAACTCACAAGTCACCATGTGTAGACGAACCTTAAAACTTAACTTTTTTGTCGTGAAAATAATATTTTGTGTTTTGTCCTTGTCGTATAGATATGTTAGTCATTAGGGGTTAGGTGTCAAGTGGGACGTAAATCCTGTTCCTTTCTCCTGTCACATTCTTGTGTTTTTGTATTTTGTATTAGTACATGTATTCTAAGTGTATCTTTAAATCATTTGTAAATTGTGGCAAATTTAATATAATAATAATATAATATAATATAATAATATAATATAATTAACAATGTAACTTTAAGAATAGAAGTGACTACTGTACAATATAGAATTTGACATTTTATTAAAACATTCATCATATCATAGATATGACATGATAAAATTTCTGTCTGTTGTTTTACATATGTATGCTTTATGCCATGTTGAGGTGAGGTTCTTACAGTAGATAGGTCCTACAAAACAAGAAAGCAGTAACAAGTATATTAGTATATTGTAGTACATTTTTGCCTTTACAACACAAGGATACACATACACCTAGTAAAGAAAGCAAATGCCTTTATTCTATAAGGGTGGAACTATCAAGGATTCTTAAATACTGATAAGTCAATGATATTTACAATTATAATTGCACAATTTTATTTTTACAGAGTGACCCCATTCAGCACTGGGCCCCTGTATTTGGTCTTGAAATGTCTAATTTTCTATGCACATGCAGTCAACTATTGTATCTTTACAAGGCATCAATGGCTAGTACAAAACATGCAGTTTTCTGGACCCTGTCACTTCTAAATTTCTTCTGATTGTTAATGTAAAGTGTGAGTTACCTTGGTGCATTTGGAAAACAAAACCTCTTATGCCATGTCCTGGATATTTTCCCTATTGTGTAGCCGACTTTTTTCTCAGGTATTGGGTTTGCACATACTGGTAGGTACAACCCTAAAACAAAGCGAGCGTGTACTTTCTTTAAATCTTCTGGTAGTATCTACTTTCTGCATAAGCAACTTAGCCAGAAAGAGTTGCATAAAGATGCTGCTGAGTCCTGGAAAGTCTGGCTAACATATGCAACAGCATTTAGCAAAACAAAACAAAGCTAGTAATAAAAATGCAATGCTCAAAAGAAAAAATCTATGTCAATAATCTTTTACCATTTGTATATAAGATCTAAGGGTTTGTGTGATCTAAAAACACTTTATTATCAAACAAGACAAACATCGAAGCGTGTTGCCGTGTCTGTATTAAAATCGTACGCAAAATACAAAGTATATGTTGTGTGAAACATACCTGAAAGAGGAATTCCCCTGCATTTATAGTAGATTCTTGCTCCGACAAGTAAGGCAAGCACCTTTTTTCACCGTAAGCAAATGCAGTATGAAAACATATTCAAAGAAATCAAAATATTTTAAGATTATTTCCTTTTTCTTGTTATCTCGTAAAAATTTTTTGTTAAAAACCAGGGGGGCGAAGAGCTTTGCGGGACGTACAGCATCGCATTTTAGGTCAGTGGTAGCTACCTGTAGCCGGGAACCAATCGGGAACCAATTTTGCAAATCACCGCCATCTTTTTTGCTTCAAGCATGGCGGCGCGTGCTCTCTCCAGATGTAATAATGGCAGCGATTTGCAAAATTGGTTCCCGATTGGTTCCCAGCTACAGGTAGCTACCACTGACCCAAAATGCGATGCTATACGTCCGGCAAAGCTCTTCGCCCCCCTGGTTTTTAACAAAGAATTGTTTACGAGATAGCAAGAAAAAGGAAATAATCTTAAAATATTTTGATTTCTTTGAATATATTTTTATACTACATTTGCTTAACGGTGAAAAAAGGTGCTTGCCTTACTAGTCGGAGCAAGAATCTACTATAAATGCAGGGGAATTCCTCTTTCAGGTATGTTTCACACAACATATACTTTGTATTTTGCGTACAATATTAATACAGATATGGCAACACGCTTCGATGTATGTCTTGTTTGATAATAAAGTGTTTTTAGATCACACAAACCGTTAGATCTTATATACAAACGGTCAAAGATTATTGACATAGTTTTTCTTCTTCTGAGCATTGTATTTTTATTGCTGGCTTCGTTTTGTTTTGCTGAAGGCTGTTGCATTACTTGCATATGTTAACCTAACTTTCCAAGACTCAGCAGCGTCTTTATGCAACTCTTTCCGGCTAAGCTGCTTATGTAGAAAGTAGATACTACCAGAAGATTTAAAGAAAGTACACACTCGCTTTGTTTTAGGTTTGTACCTGCCAGTATGTGCAAATCCAATACCTGAGAAAAAGTCAGCTATAGAAAAGGGAAAATATACATGGCATAAAAGGTTTTGTTTTCGCAATGCATCAAGGTAACTCACACTTTGTATTAACAACAGAAGAAATTTAGAAGTGACATGCAGGGTCCAGAAAACTGCATGTTTTCATTGTTAAGTTTTGTATTAGCCATTGATGCATTTTAAAGATACAATAGTTGACTGCATGTGCACAGAAAATTAGACATTTCAAGACCAAATACAGGGGGCCTGTATTGAGTGGAGTCACTCTGTAAAAATAAAATTGTGTAATTATAATTGCAAATATCATTGACTTATCGATATTTAAGAATCCTTGATAGTTCCACCCTTATGGAATAAACTTAAGGCATTTGCTTTTCTTTGTGTATCCTTGTGTTGTAAAGGCAAAAATGTACTACAATATACTAATATACTTGTCAATGTTTTCTTATTTTGTAGGACCTATCTACTGTAAGAACCTCACCTCAACATAGCATAAAGCATACATACGTAAAACAACAGAAACAGAAATTTTATTATGTCATATCTATGATATGATGAATGTTTTAATAAAATATCAAATTCTATATTGTACAGTAGTCACTACCAATCTTAAATTACATTGTTAATGTTAAGCTAGTAATGATACATGTAAAAAGCAAAACTAAAAAAGTTCAAAACTAGTCCTGCATTAATGCTATCTTCAATTTCCAACAGATACTTTGCATGTATTTTAGACATTCTCCATTTCTCCTAGAATACAAAAACAACAGGTAAGAGTCTGCACAAACCAGGTGTCAACTTTACAGTGTTTACTAGAAACAAAAACATAGCATTGACAAGAAAGGATGTGAAATGATACACATTGGCATCACCTAGGGGATGGTGGTTGGATATAGGATTCATGTAATCAGCAGAAAATTGTATTAGGAAAATGATGACTTTGACTCCCCTTCCTTAAAAAGGCATAGGACCCACAAATCAGGGTGAGATGTGTGTTTTTTTGAAGACATATGTGTCAATTTGTGCCAGAGTAGAAAATGTATTTTACTGTCTGATTGCATACAGGGTGGTTAGCTTTACAAACTGTGTGTCAATATACCTGAATAAAAGAGCTAATTTGGCAGAAATATGAGATTTTTAGAGGGTCCTGAAAAGGGTAAACTGGGAGCTAGGACTGAATTGCATATTTTTGCTGGGAAAATAGGATTCCATGCACTGGGACTTTCCACAAAACAATAGAAAATTTTGTGCACTTGGACAACGGGATTAGTAGCCTTTCAGGACCCTGTTTTTATAATTCAAAGATATGAAATATACCAGAAGGTAATTTCAACTTCCAACATTCAACTGATCCAAGTTATACATAACATAAATCTGTACGTTCAATGTCAGACTGTAGAGAATATTCAGGCGTCAAGCTTACAAATTTTATATGGAACAACATTGAACATGAAAACTGAAAAAATAAACTTAAAAGAAAGAAACTCTAATTTTCAAATACCTGTTAAACACAAAACTTCAAATGATTGAGGCCGGTGTTCCTCATCAAGAGCCTCATCACCTCAAAAATCTTGCAATTGTCGACATTTTGAAGACTTTATTAATTTTCCGTTTCTGTCCAAGGCCAAGTATATAATGAATAGCTTGTACATCTTTGAATAAATCGTAAAAGTCCAAAAAAATTCATCAAAATCATTCTCATTCACAAAAAAATTACAGCGAAAAAGATCAACATCACATCCAGGGGGGTGTGAAAACTGCCGCGGGCTCAAAATTGAGCCCGGTTAGCGGTTACTACCTTTAGCCGTTGCCATAGATATAGCGTCAAATGGCGTGAGATGGCGTCAAATGGCGTGATGATTCGTCAGAAATCCGCCATGTTTTTGGCTTCAACTGCTTGACTGAAGAGAGATTGGCGTGCTCTCTCCAGATGTAATATAACTCAATGGAGGAACCATATGGCGTCAGCAAAGGCCAAAATCCGCCATGTTTTTGGCGACACTTTTTCATGCCGAGCCGCTCCTCTAGATTAGTAAAGCTCAGTGGTTCAAAGTCGTTGCTCGTGGTAGTTAGGTAGTAAAAATGGTATGTCATGACGTCATCCTCACTGATCTCAACGATATGGTGGACTATCATGCATGGCTAACACTGATTGGCCAGATTTAAAATTTATTGTTGATTGATTAATCACGAATTCAAGTTATTCAACTGTCAGCAAATATTTAACTTTAGTTTGCTTTTTGCACTATAATATTTTGTATTTTTGCAAAAAGTTTTGGTGTGAACACCGGTTGAAATCAAAACACAAGACTAACGCCTGTATTCAAAAAGCTCACTCACACTCACACTTGAGTGCGACTCGAATGAGGTGCGCTCAAGTAGGGTTGAAGTGTGAGTGTATGAGAGTGGAGTATGAGTGTAAGTGTTCACTCAACAAGAGAACACTCACCCTTGAAAATATTAGTGACATTTGTATTCAAAGAGCTCACTCGAGTGTGACTTGCTGAAGTTTAGGTTTGATGTTGATGAATGATTAACGATAGAAGGTATATAAACTAGTGAGACTGTTGTAGGCTTGTCGATGCATTCGTACGGCATAGCTAAACAATATGGCTGAAGGTACACAATATTTTTCACAATTGGAAAGTCGCTATCAACTGAATTAGCGCGAAAGCAAAAAGATCTTGTAGAAAATCAAAAAGGATGATTATAAAACCATACAACAGAAAAATAAAGCGTGGAAGCTTTATCCGAATATTCAATTCCCTGTCAGGTGTAATGGAACCTTCAAAAACGGTTACTCTATTTGTGGCTTTATCTCTACGCCTCAATTGAAGTTTGAAGTTGCAAGCACAATCTTCAAATGTGCAATTACCACAGGCGTAAAATACAGCAGGAATATTATGCTTTCAACAATTCTCTTTGGCAATATAGCGTCTGCTAAAATGAAAATGAAAAAGTAGTCATTGGTCGCCTTCATATACCGTACCATTATGTCAGGCATCTTAGCGTATCTGGTTTTTCAGTTTTAGGGCGTATTTTGTTCCATGCTTCATTAGTCATGTCATGTAATGTTCCCTTAAGCGAGTGATTGCCTCGGATAATCCCTTAATAATTCGACTTGCTGATGGCTGCAAAATCGCTCACAAGTCTCCGCATGCTAGCTGGAATGTACCCGTGGCGCAAAACCTGAGCGTCAACAAAAGTTGTATATCTGCAGGAATGGGTTTTCCTCGGTCGTTGTGTGCAGATATGTATGGGCTAATTATATCCAGTAACTCTCGAAATGCAGCCTTAGTTACCCGGTAGATCGAAACTGCTCCTCGTCATGTTTCCCATAATCAAAAATATATGGTCTCCTCCTGTCTCTGTTGCTTCTTGTGACAACTAATTCTAACCTTTTTAACCACCTTTCCGCCATGTTTGAATCAAGGTGAGTCTAACTGAGTGCGGCTCAAGGGAGGTATACCTCTCACTCACACTTTACTCAAGGACCTTCCTTGAAATTGAGTGGTGTCTTTGAATAGTTGGAGTGTGAGTGTCGCATTATACTATGTGAGTGTGAGTGGACAATCATTGAGTGGTGAGTTGCACCCATTACGTACTTTGCCTGCCGTAGGCGAGGCGGAGTTTAAGATTCGCCCCGTTTCTGTTTTTCTTTTCGGTGTCAGAAGTCGGTGCAGCGCTCATGGGTGATACCGCTGGCACAAGCCGCGTGAGCCGACCTAAACACGGCGTTTAAACTTAATTTCTAGCGAAATATGTTAACAAAACACGTATTTTAACATGTGTGCCAGAACATCTAAACTGCAAGAAGGTTTTAGGTGCAAAGATTCTCATGCAAAATGTTTTAAAACGACAAATTCCACCGCGAAACTTTACCTATGAGCAATGTATCGCGATCATCGCGATGAAGTTTTGAGACCGTGTTTCCTACATTTTCTGTTGTGTTTCCACTTTTTTTCCAAATTTACAAATTTCTACACAAGAATCAAACGCAAATTCTACTGAAATATCTATATACAAAACACAATTCTTAACTTAAGTCTTCAACTTAAATTAAATTTTAAAAAATGCAATCCTACTAGGACTCTGGGCAGAGTGCCTGGCAAGTCACTCAGACATTGATTTTTGGTTATCTTAGCGATTACATAAGATGCATGTGCTAGCAATGTCTTAAAATGCCTTGGAAGGTACCCTAAAAATAACTGATTTAAAAAGGAATTCGTTGCACAGAACAGAAATAAGGAATATACCACACCCCCAATTAACGCTCTAGTTACAGCCCTGCCTGGCCTTGTGATCATTTTCGTTTTGGCAGACGGAGTGAACGCCTTAGCAGGCGTCTTGTTAAGAATGAGTGTCCACTCATTGAGTGTGAGTGTGCTTTTAGAATACAGGTGTAATTCTTAACACGTCTATTTCGTTTAAGCCGCCATGACAGTTCATACTTTTACTTGTTGTGTTTGAACTTACATACAGAAAGTTTCCTATCTAATACGACCTATTTAGAATCAGGGCAGGTGGTTCGCAACTGACGGTGATAGGGTTCCCCACAAAATCAACTCATTTTAGCTGATTGCGCGACGCAATTTCGAGAATACGCTGTTCGCCCTGTGTACACTATACCGGATTACATCGGAGCGTAGCGATTTTTATACCGGATTGGGCTGTTGTTTACACTACGCCACAGTAATCCGGTACGCGTAGTGAAAATCACTCCGCTAAATATACAAAAAGTAATCCGGTACGTGCCGGGGCAGTGTAAACAGAGCAATCCGGTATGCTCTGGTTCAAAATCAGCACTGACATGTATGTTTCACAGAAACAGTAGTGCATTTTATATGATGATTTTATTTTTTATATTATATGATGCTTCACATGTCTCGTTTATTTTGCTTATTAACTCTACTAATTAACCATTTCTGGTAAATACATAAGTAAGAGTGACTGTCGCTATAGAGTCTAGAGGTAAAACTGCGAAAAATGAAACGGTTTACGACTTTCATATACCTAAAATGTACATTTGGAACTGCAATCATCGAAACGGTTTACGACTTTCATATACCTAAAATGTACATTTGGAACTGCAATCTTTACTTCACCCAAACATTGCGCCATTTACTAGAGTTCCATTCTTTACAAAGTTCACTGATCCCAACTCACTTCCCCGCCCAAAGCATGATGGATAACTTTCTACTCAAATTGTTCCCAGATGGTCAAACTATTCACCGACTTTAAAAAAGATTCTAATTGTAACTCGCATTAACATTGCTTAACTGACGTTATAAACGTTGTGATTACGTTGTTAATCCCATTAACCATTTTTTCAACGCTGAAACATACAGAGAAAACCTTTTTACAACAATTCAAATCGACGTGATAAAATCAAACATGAATGTTGAAGAAACGTTTGTAAAACAACGCTAGAATAACGTTGAAATCAATTTGTCGACGAATCAACGTATTTTTAACGTCACGTGCCCGATGGGTTAAATTTTGCAGCGGTCGAAATGAATCCAGCTCCCCTGACAGAGGCATTTGTCTCCTTATCGGTGAATTCGGTGATTAGCAAAGCATTTATAACCCCGCTATTATACGACACTTGGGATGCGGGGATTAATAGCGTATTGACAGGTGGTTCATTATATGCCATTGTAAGGCACATTGACCGAGTTTAAGCCTCGAAGTACAAAGTTTATATAGGGTAATGCGGTTTTTATATAAAACGAAAATCGAAATCCGTCCGAAAAAACCTGGTGAATCGATTTGTTAAATGCAAGAAAAAACTCTTCACACAGAAGAACTTTGAAGGTTCCAAATCATCCTGTGCGCACTCAAGATGTTCAGGCTAACATTTTTTAAAGAAGATAAAAGGTTGACCGGCCGCGGTTTAAAATTTTAGGATTTCTTATTGGTCTCCTGTCCCTGTTTTGATCAGTGTTTCCAGTCTTTTTGTTACTCAAAGCAATATCTTTGATATCTCGCAGTCCTTCTTCCAGCAACACCTCGATACTTTTCCCACCATCTTCTCCTCCATTCTCCACAACCTCCCCTCCCTTAGTCAATTGTTTGACAACCAAGCCTTGATACTGGGTCGTCTTCACGTGATCTTCAGGTGACATATAGCTTGGTGATCCGGTGATTTAGATTTATCAGGCACGTGAATCATGAAACCAGTATGATATTGAAAGAGTATAACCGCTGCCAAATGAAGACCTATTGCAGGCTCAGTTTCCTGTCTTAGTTGCTCTAGTAAATTCTGACGATGTTCAGCGAGAAGGCTATAAAAGAAGAAATGTTGTTATAACTACTTATAACAAAGCATCCTGTCCAGGCGATATGCACCTACGGAAAATACTGGCACTAGTGGCAATCCATTTTCAATCAAACCTATTAAATTCCTTACAAAATATAATTTATTTTGTTTCCACATTTTTGTTAGACTAATAATTTTCTTTACTAAACTTGATTACTAATTACAAACAAGTTTCATTTTATTTCATTCCAGATTCAAATTGCTAACGGGAATGTGCGGTCGGTATATCGCAAACACACAGGGAACAATCGTCAAACCTAATTAAAGAGCCAAAACCTTAATCTTCTCCACTGCGAAAGTATTATTTTTGTAAATTAAATATTGAGCACGTTAGATTAACTTTCAACTTTAAACTTTTTTATAGTAAATGACGACCATCTAAACCGCGCTCCATTTTGGTATAACTAGCGGTAAAAGTATGCTATTATGGTGTATACAAACGAATAAGCTTGCAGGAAATTTACTCCAAGGAGTCTGTTCAGCAGAGAATGAAGTGGGGGATTAGTTTGTCACAATAACCAAAACTTCGAATTAGCTAAAATTATCCTCGAACTGTCGACCTTCTATTCCCTAATCTACACCTGCTATTCGCACGCACGCACGTATGCACGCACGCACGTATGCACGCGCGTATGCACGCACGTACACACAAAATACCTTTCTCTCTTCTTGTCCAGTTTCTTCACCAATATTTCACAAAAGCCAGGGCCGCTGACAACATCAAAATGAGTAAAAATTCCTCCAATCCTGTATAATTAAACAAGGTAGAATTTTTTATGGATAACTCAATCGACTAGAATAGTTCCGTGTCTTAGAGTTGGCTTTACTATCCTCACAGGCCAAATGATTGTTTCTGCCTGTAGATACAACTGGATTAGCTGGTGTGGTGTTGTGCATGGTCAGCACTCTTGTCGTTCAAGCTGAGAAGCCATGAATGTTCAAGCATTGGTCGGAGCTCTACTCAAGGTCTGCGTTTATATATACATTAGTGAATTGTAAGACTTTCGCATCTTCTGGGATAAGGACGTTAAACACAGAGCAAAAAACGAACAACCTGTTCTGGCCTGATGAAAACAGCATTAAACAATGTCTTGCTGCCCACACTGTTCAAGGTTGCCAACAATATCGTTCAACATTGTTACACCTGATTGCAGGCTAGTCCAGGCAGAACAACTTGTTCAGTATTGTTGACAACCTTGAACAATGTTGGCAGCAAAACATTGTTCAATGCTGTTTTAATCAGGTGAAAACAGGTTGTTCATTTTTTGCTGTATATAGGGACCCTACCACCGTGCTTTCCCTATCAAATTGGCAATAGCCTGTTGGGTTAATCCGCTCACTCAGGAGTGATGAACACAATAATGAAGAACAACAAAAGCAGCATAGAGTGTACGGAGCTTAACAACTGTACTTACCTTTCCGTTCAATGAGGCTGTTAACTTGCTTAAAACATTTTTATTTTTCTCTGGTAACTTAGAAATTATTTTGAGTCTTGTCTGAAAAAAAATGTCCAACTCAAATTACATACAGGCAGATCTAGATTAATCCACATCTTGTTTTTTTTATGTTTTGTACTATATTGTCTACCAACTGTAATACTATTGAATTTGAAACCGATGCTAACCTCGTGTGTTAATGTGTTGGGGTCTGTCACTGCCATCATTTGGTCAGCGGCTAAGCAATTAATGGCCAAATTTGTCATATCAGTGCACAGTGTCTTCAAAAGATGACGTGACATTATTGGTTGTACTTCGTCTGTAGGAAGAGAAGCAGCCTTGTTAATGAAATAATTTGAGTTTGCAGCAAGTACTGCAGTAAGCACTGCAAACTTGTATGACGGCGACGCAAATTTCGATTCAGTAGACGGTCGGACACCTCCAAGATGGCCGAGCACCTCATTGATCTCGTTTCCAAGCCCATGTGTTTGATAAAACTAATAGATTTTTCTTTTTAAAATTTTAAATTATCCAGTCCCTGACCCAAACCCTAAACCTAACTCTTACAAAAATCGTATAAAAGTAAAAAAAATAAGAAAAAAAGTTTAAAAATAAAAATAACCCCTGCCAAATCTATTAGAAATCGTGTTACGAGGCCTTTTGGGGATCAACTCAGCTTTTGCGCGAGGGCCTCGAAACCAAGCGAGATCTTCTAATCAGTGAATGCTCAAATGAGTGAATACAATTTTCTTTTAAGTCTTTATTTCAAATAATTAACAATACAATGAGTTGGTACGGGAAAGTAGGAGTTCCATACAAGCCCTATCCAAGACTGATCACTAGGCACTAATACAGCTGGATATAATTAGGTTGAATGACGTAGGAGATTGTGAAATGTACATTAATTGATCTAACAATAAGACATTTGGACGCCTGTTCCGTTAGCTGTACAAACATTTACATGAATTTGAGTGACACAATGAATATTAAAACAGAAATAAATACATGTTTCATAACAATCGTACACCAAGACGACTGAGCTAACAACGAGCTTGCAGGAAACCATCGAAACAATTTGTATTTATAATACAATTTCGTTTCAATGAGCCAGAGCAGGCTGGGAACGAGATCAATGAGGTGCTCGACCATCTTGGAGGTGTCCGACCGTCTGCGGAATCGAAATAAGCGACGGCGACTGGATAAAATCTCCTAATTTCAGGGCATGTTGTAAAACGCGGAGTGGAGTGGACTTGTAAAACGCGGAGTGGAGTGGATTTGTAAAACGCGGAGTCAAAAATTTGTAAAACGCGGAGTCAAAATTTGTAAAACAAGGAGTCAAAATTTGTAAAACGCGGAGTCAAAATTTGTAAAACGCGGAGTCAAAATTTGTAAAACGCGGAGTCAAAATTTTTACAACAACTAATGTCATTCTATTATAATATACTACTTTATATGGCTGAAGACCAGCAATGTAACTCGTCGAGGTTCCCATCCCATAATAAAAACGATGGCGACATGTCGATTTTACCAAAATGCATTGCGGTTATCAAGTATGAATAGCTGAAAAAGGATGACACGAAGCAAAGCTAATGGATTCAAATTTTAGGACAAGTAAGAAAATAACCTATTGTGTCCTGTCTGTTCTTCAAAAGGTGTTAATTTTCCTTTTTAAACGATTTCAGACGGCAATGCATTATGGAAAAATCGACATCCGCTATCTTTTTTGTTATGGCAGATTGCCTTATAACATAACAGCGTGACACTCGTCTATCAAGATATGGGAGTCTTGCGAATGCGAATGAACCGAAGTCTGGTTTCTGTCTTGCTGGACTGGACTGCTGGGCTTGGTAGGTTAGAGGTTGGTTTGGGCTTGATATATTGGATCAATTGGTGATCGCTGGCTATGGCTAATATATGTTGGTTTGAAACCACGTTGAAGGGCGTCGCTTGTCGACGGTGTCATACCACGTTGGAAGGCGCTGGTTGTTGGTGTCACACCACGTTGGTGTCACACCACCGCGTTTTACAAATTTTTGACTCCGCGTTTTACAAATTTTTGACTCCGCGTTTTACAAATTTTTGACTCCGCGTTTTACAAATTTTGACTCCGCGTTTTACAAATTTTGACTCCGCGTTTTACAAATTCTGACTCCGCGTTTTACAAATTTTTGACTCCGCGTTTTACAAATCCACTCCACTCCGCGTTTTACAAGTCCACTCCACTCCACGTTTTACAACATGCCTAATTTCAGGGTGCAGAATGTCAGGACTGTTTGGCCGTTTGAAACGGAAGCCATTCAGATGTCAACCCGACGATTCTGTAACTGCAGCTGTCATATTATGTCATGTTTTGATGAACGTTTTATCCATGCAGTTTATTATGAAACCCATTCGTGGAGGAGAAGCTTTTACAGGTTTTCAAATGATACAAAAGCGATAAAACTCGTAAATACTAGTTTCTTACAAGTTAAACGGAATCAGTTTTGATCATTAAAGCAATCACGAAAGCTTCTTGGCACTTAAAAAGAAAGCAAACATTAATCTAGTTTTTCATATCTCTGAGGATGGTTCTGAAATAGAATTGAAACACTGCGCGTCCTCAAAGACAAGCATTGAGTCGTCAAGAAAATATTTCGTGCACTTAAATCGTGCACTCAATCCCAGTTGACTCGATAACTCAATTGGTAGAGCGGCGGCTTAAAAACACGAAGATGCGAGTTCGAATCCCGCTCGAGACAATGAATTTTTCGTCGTTCTCTGCAGTGTCAGATTAATATAAGTCTATTGTAGTGTAGTTTTATAGACATTGCTATTCTTGTTTATGGTAATACAAAGTCTTGGAGTATATTTAAAGTGAAGTTACAGGGTTTGAAAGTAAAGCGTATCAGAACGTATCACGAATGTTATATTAACGCTTTATCTCGCGTTTTCCCTCCACTCCTTTGATTGTCTATGATAACAGTGACGTGTCTGCAAAGCAGGATTTGATTATAAAACACAATAGAAAAAATGTGAAATTACATAGTATAGAAATTTCTCCAAATTGTCGAATCGATTGCAAATGGTAACTTCAAAGTTTCAAAAAAACATACTACAGTACTCGTAAAGTCATTATGCCAAGTAACCGCATCCAACTAATCTATAGTATTTAATTTCTTTGATATCTTTCACGAATTGATATATAAACTATTTTCTGAACTCACCTGGAAGTTTTTCGAGATCTTTCTGAAAAAGCAGAATATTAGTATATAGTCCTGTTACTTTATCTTGCATATCTACATGAAGTTTACGTTTTTGATCTCCAGATGCAAGAAAGACCGTTCGAGCTACTTCTTGATATTTCCTCATCAATGGTCTAAAACATCAACATCTATGTATTACAAAAGGGCAAATTGACGAGTTTAGGCCCTTTCCCTGACACAAGCAACTCATATAGGTTGCAAGCGTATTATACAGTCTTAACACACGCTATACGCATGTAGCAGTTAATTCCTACGCGAAATTTGCTTCGTGACGGTTGTGAATTGATTTTTCAACATTCTTCATTAAAAGTAAATAATGTATTATGGTATAATGTGCTCTAAATCCTATCACTTTTCACATCCAGGATGGCAAAAATTACAAGAGAAAGGTAAATCTTCAAACGATTTAAAAGATACAGTGCATGTATTCGCCCCTCTTCTGAATTTAATGTATGCCATCTTTTAACTGAAAAATGGGATGCAGGATTTTCCCATTTCCAGTAAAGTATTCTCTTATCGTATTCTTGAATTAGTACATCCATGTTGATTGCAGACTATGAATGTTTTGAAATTGAATAAAATTATACATGCATGACGGCAGCTTTAAGTTGTACCAAATTAAAGAAAAAGTACGCAGCATACCTGTGTAAGTATTCAGACAATTCATCAATCAGCTCTTCTGGAGTTTCAGTAAGATGGCGATTCAAAACTTCACCAATCTGTCATCAGGAATAAACAAATATATCCTTGATATATATTTGAAATACAGCACGACTGATCAAAGACACAATAATTGGCGCCTTATAAACTGTGTGTAAATAAATACTGTTTCATGAGCTGCTTCGTAGCAGTGCCCTAGTTTAAGGTCGAAATAAAATTCAAGCTTATTTATAAAAGAATTTCCAGAAAAAAGACAATGGATTTCTATTTAAACATTATACTATAATAGTGTAAAATGTCTCGAAACACATTTTTACGATGCGGTTTAAACTGAATTACTTAATAATACTTCTTCGTGGAACTTTACAAAAGTTTGCACATACAGTACAATATGCAACTCTATTATATGAATTAGTTTTATATTTAACAAGATGATTTACAGTAGCTGCGTATTTCTGAACGCATGCCTGTTTACTTGATTAGCAACTTTAAAAAAGAGACACATTTGATCCCAGTATTTGATGAGATATTTTTATGAAGAAATAATTTCATGCTTATATATATAGCGTTTTAAACGAAGACCTGTTATCGAAAATCCAAGTCCTGTTTGTACCTTTACGTGGCGAAATATTCTAAACATATAGTGTTAAGGTAAGTTACTCGAAGACAAGTTTTTATAAGCTGGATTGGCGCTATAACCCTGTAATATTCTAATATAGGACACGCTCGTTGGGTTGTTATGACTATATTAATCTTTAATATCAATGGCATGCTAATATATACAAGTGACGTCACATACATGTATGACGTCAGGTTATTACATCCCTCCCTTGTTTTGGAAGGATGTTCGTCGGGCCTTGTCCGTAAACGTAACTTGAAAGAAGGAAAACAGCAACTAAAATAAATTCAATCGTCTCAGGAGATACATATGTATATATAGATAGAGTAATGAAACGTAGACCGTCCTAAAGATTGCTAGTGCTGATATTCAATGTTTAAGCGTTCTGGAGGTCTCCTATTCTGTCTCGCGGGGTAACGCCTGATTTCCACAGGATGGTCCGGTGTGGGATTGTTGACCTTTTCATCGTCAAGAGGGTCTGCTGCATAATCTTGTTGCGTTGGGATGGTGACTTTCTTGAACTGTGAGCTGTTTCTTGTCATGTAGCTGGTTGCATTTCTTGCCGTTATCATACTACCTTTTATCTGGACGATAGTGTATGGATGTTTGTTGTACGGTGAGGATAGTTTATGGACGAGTCTTTGACGAACAAGAACAGTGTCGCCAACTTTGAAGCTGTGTGGCCTTGCTTTGACGGCGGTATCAGCATATTCCTTCATCTTTTCCTTCTTTTTGAGATCGGTATCGGCGAATTGAGAGCGTGATGGTAACGTGGGACCAGTTCGGGTAGCTTGACGTTCATTTTTCGTCCAAAGAGGAGCTCGGCAGGGGAAACGCCAGTGGTGGAATGTGGTGTTGCATGATAGTTTCGGAGAAAGAGAAACAGTTCTTGCTTCCAATTCTTGTTTTCAAGGTGCGCAGCACGGAGCGTTTTTTGTATTGTTCGCATGAAACGTTCCGACTCCGAATTGGCTTTTGGCCACGCAGGAGTAATTTTTCGATGGTGGAAACCCATGTGCTGTGCGAATTGGGCAAACAAGTGACTTTGGAATGGTGGTCTATTGTCAAACTTGATTTCTGCCGGAATTCCATGCGTGGATAAAATGCGGTCAAGTTTCGGGATGACGGTGTTTGCCGACGTAAAGCGAACGATTTCAACCTCTGGATAGCGAGAGTATTCGTCGATTACCACGAAACGCATGTCACCGGAGGGAAGAGGGCCACAGAAATCGATAGAGAGTTGTTGCCATGGAGCTGGGGTAGCTCTGTCATACGTAGGGGTTCAAAAGGATGTTGAATGGTGGTGGCCTGGCAGGCGAGGCAATTGTCAAGTAATTTTTTCGTAAGACCATCAATTCCAGGAAACCAAATCTTTTCGCGAAGGAGCTGTTTGGTTTTGGTAAGGCCTTGATGACCTTCATAGGAGATGTGAATAGCACGTTGACGAAGGGCATGGGGGAGAATGAGACGATGAGCGCAAAGAACGAGATCATGGTCATCAGAAACACTCAGTTCTTCACGAATATTGTAGAGAGCATGAAGGTTCTGAAAGTTGACAAGGGTACCGGGTGTCTGTAGAGTGGAGTGCCAGGAGTTGTTACGGAGAGCAGCCATAACAGCTTGTAGAGTCGGGTCAGCACGGGTGAATTGTTTCACTTCAGCAACGGTCATAGCTTTTGGGGTGGTATGAAAGGCTAAGAACGCGATATATTCTTCAGCTTGGTCGGATGCAGTGGAAGAATGGCTAGTAGCGAGAGAGTGGCGGAACAAATAATCGGCGGGGTTAGTTTTGCTAGGGGAATAGGAAGTGCTGAAATGAGATGGTTGAAGCTTGAAGGCCCAGCGTTCTAACCGGGCATTGGAGCGAGTAGCAGGATTGGTAAAAATACGTTCAAGAGGTTTATGATCGGTGATGATGGTGAATTTGGCGCCATAGATGTACAGGTGGAAATGTTCACAAGCAAACAGGACGCCGAGGGCTTCTCGTTCTGTTTGGAAATACCGCTGTTCTACGGGAGTGAGAGAGCGACTGGCATAGGCAACCACATGATTGCCTTAGCAGAGAATGGCGCCAAGGCTAACAGGACTAGCATCGACGATGATGGTGGCCTCTTGGTGGGGGTTGAAATATGAGAGAACGGTGTCGCTGGTAAAAAGATGTTTCAGCTGATCAAACGCGTGTTGATGCTGGGATGTCCATGTCCAGGGCTGGTCGGATTTGGTAAGCGCACGGAGCGGTTCGGTGATGGTGGAATAGTTGGGAATGAATCGGGAGCTGTAGTTGGTCATACCCAGGAAACTGCGAACTTCATGAGCGGTGGTAGGGGAACTGGTGTGGCGGACGGCAGAAACTTTCTTGGGGTCTGGGAAAAAACCATTGCTGGAAAAAACGTATCCAAAGAACTCAATGCTAGATTTGTTGAACTCGCACTTTTCTGCATTTAAGGTGGGGTTCTTAGAGCGTAAGCGTTCAAAAACGGCATGAAGCGCCTTGTCTTGTGTCGTTTGGTCTTTGCATAAAATGATGATGTCATCACTAACATTACGAGCACCTTCGATGCCACTAAGAACTTGCTGGATGGCATCTTGAATTTGAAAGACTTCAGGGACGGATGACGTGCCAAAATTTAAACGGGTGTAACGAAGTCCGCGGTGAGTGGAAAAAACGTTATGATATAACGGCTTTCGGGCGCGAGTTCAAGTTGGTGGTAACTAGAACTCAAATCAACTTTAGAGAAAACGGTGGCACCGTTTAGATCATGGATCAGGTCATCAATAGTGGGTGTAATATGACGTTCACGGAGAATCGCACGATTGGGTTGGCGCATGTCGACGCAGAGGCGGATCTCATCAGGGTTCTTTGGCTTTGGTGTGACAACAAGGGGGGATACCCAAGATGCTGGGCCACCAACGCTGGCGTTCAAGTTTGTCAAGTTTAGTGTCGAGCTTTTTCCGAAGGTGGAACGGGATTCGCCGATGTGGTTGCGTCACGGGGGGTACAGAAGGATCGATATGGAGATGAACTTGAAAATCCTTCATCTTGCCAATGCCGTCAAAAAGATCTGAATATTCAGAACGTAACTGCGTGCTGCTAAGTGCGGAAGGAGCTGTGGTGGAGCTGACAGATGTGTCGGTTTGAGCGATGACAGAGATAAGTTCTAACTCAGTTGCAGTTTTGTAGCTTAAAAGGCACCCATTTTCACCTTTGAGGACATAAATGGTAGCGGGGGTTACGCGTGTTCTCGATGCAACATGAGTAGGAAAGGTCCCAAGAACAAGTAGAGGTGAAGTACCGCCATAACTGTAGATTTTGGTGGGAGTAGGACGCAATGAGAGCTGTTTATTCTTTGGGGATTTCGTGATAACGTGATAAGCTTTTTCATCAATTACATTAATACTGGCGCCGGAATCAAACAACACTTGAAGTGGGACATTTGCAATAACAACTTTGGCCTTGGGGGTGGTTTGATAATTAACCTGGGATATAATTACTCGGAAAAGATACTCATCATCAGAGGTAGGATATTGTTCAGCATCGGTAACGTCATGAATCTCGCGTGGAGGGGGTTGACGTGGAAAAGAGTTTGTAGGGGGTGGTTTAAAACGCGATGGAGGACGGGGGGAGCGATTGTCAGCAAACGGTGATCTGATAGGTTTAGATCGACAACAGTGGGCGAAATAGTTGATTTTTCCGAACGAATGACACTGGTAACCGTGCGCAGGACAGCTAGCTGGACCTTGAGGATGAGGATAGGCATAACCGCAGTATTCACACGTAGATGATGGTGCAGGAAACTCTCGAGATCGGGGAGGCAGAACAGAAGGCGATTGACGGAATTGAGAGCGCTGAAACGTACGAGTATAGTTTAAAAGTTCAGGTACATTCGCAAAGGTAGACTGATTCAATACCAGAAGCCTGTTTTTCAGCTATTTCCATGGTGCGACCGAGATCAAGGAGTGCTTTGAGGGTTAAAAATGATTCACGAAGTGCGCGTCGAAGAAGGTAAGACGAGGAACAGTTGAGGATTATCTGCAATTTGATTTCTTTGTCCATAGAGGTAAACTCGTACGTTGAAGCTAATTGACGCAAACGTGTGGCGAATTGATCCAGCGTCTCATTCGGTTGTTGGCAAGCTTGACGAAAGAGGTATGTTGCGTAATCAACGTTGCGTTGTGGCGTAAAATGCTCGGTTAGACGGTCCATTGCTGCCTTGTAGTCTTTTTCGTCACCGGTATCACTTAAAGTCTCGAATATATCAAACGCTGACGAACCAATATAGTGCAAAAAGAGTGCGCGTTTGTGAGTGTCGTCTTGAATGTTCATGGCAAGAAGAAAGTTTACAAATCGTTTTTTCCATTTAGTCCATCGTTGACCGGTTGCGGTGGGGTCGTCTTCAACATTGAACGGCGAGAATGGTGGTCAAGATGAGGCCATAGTGCCTGTTGAGACGTTTTGATCCTCGTCGCTAATGTAATATTCTAATATAGGACACGCTCGTTCGGTTGTTATGACTATATTAATCTTTAATATCAATGGCATGCTAATATATACGATGTCACATACATGCATGACGTCAGGTTATTACAAAACGTACCTTGTATTGTTCACGTGTTACAGTATAATGGTCTTCCATTGCAGCTGCTTACATATCTATAGGGTGTATCAAAAAGTAGACAGTTTTGAAAGAACTCCCAAACCCGCGAAGCGCCTTAAAGCATGAAGGTTTTTTATTAATATACATTGCTTGGGTACTTACAGTGTAGAAGAATAAAGGATTATTGAGCACGAGGTTTGTACCGTGAAATATCGGACTGAGGTTTTTTAGAACTAAAAAAACGAAGTCCGATCGATATTTCACGGTACAGACCGAACAAGTGAAGTCAATAAACTGTTTATCATTTTCAGAGTAAGTGTTACATACAACAAAGTTGAACATGATAAATTTTATTTTTTACACATAAAGGTTACACATATAAGTAAAACATTAATGTCAAGAGTAATAAATACATTGCAAGCAGTAAAAAGTGCGATTAAAATCACTGAAGAAAAGCCCGGGCCGAATACGGAAATTTACGGACCACGGTCCGAATACGAGTTTTTACTGAACGCACGTCGACCAATCAGAATGCAAGATTCTCCAAAGCCATATAATAAATAAAAATATTCTGAAGATCAAATGTTTCAAACCCAGGGGTGTTCGTATTTTGAAACACATTAAAAATGGCTTGCGCACGAAATTTAAACGCTTAAAAGTGATTTTGAGTTGGTAGGTAGAAAATATGTTGGTTGTCTTATTGCTGCTCAAAATTTCAAGAAATTTGATTGAGTTTAAGCTATTCAAAACGTCATGCAAAAGTATATTTTTCTGAAAAAGAATCGTTTTTCTGAAGAAATGTTCCAATTTTAATTAAATGTCCCTTGGGAGATGTATGCCAATTAGATAAATACATAAATTAATTAATTAACAATGCACAAAGTTAATTTTGCCACAAATATGGGAGTTCGTGCAACCTTTATAACAGCTTAGACTAAATTTTGTAAGCAATACAACACCCGACAAATTTTCCATCTACCAAGTCAAAATTACTTGTAAGCATCTATGCTTTGCGCCCAAGGCATATTCAACTTGTCGTAAAAGACACAACCCTCCGGGTAATGAAGTTTTAAATTTCTCATATTTTCGGTTTATTCTAGATTATAAGTACCGAAACAACCTATTTTAATAAAAAGTACATTTAGGCGCTTCGCGAAGCAGAGAACGATTTCAGATTTGGCTACTTTCTTGATACACCCTGTATAACAATATTATTTATTAGCAAAAACTCTAAAAACTATAAAATTATTATTATAGTTTACAGAAAAAACGGCTCATGATCAAAAACGTTGAGCGCCAAAAATCGCAATGAGACTGTTCCGTTTCAAGGCAACACTGGTTGTTAGGTCAGAGAAAACCAAGCTGTAATGAAATTAGCTCCCAAACACTAAACCCATTTGGAATTAAATAGATTTGACTGGCATAAATTTGGTTCGCAAAGCAACTGTTATTTTAATTTAGTATGTAGGCACAGCAAGTTACTAGTAGACACGCCGATCAGTTATTTTAAAATAGCTTTAATTTTTAATTAAATTTGCTTATCTAAACACAAACGTCCTACATTCCAACGTCTCAGATGGGTGCCTGCACCTTATTTGCAGACAGTGATCGTAGACCGCGAGCGTTTATCATTATATCGGTGAATGTCTAAGAGCCTTGCAGTAATCCATTCTTGAAACGTCCATCCTCCGGTAGTTACGAGGTAACGAGGTTTGAGTTACCAACGATATCACACCACGATCAACTACATGAGAAGGAGGGCTGTACACAACGCCTTGGTATTTCGCAATTATATACTCATGGACATTTTTGAACACATTTTCCTTTAGGTTGTTTTTTTTCCGATAGCGAACTAACCAGCCTGACACGTAATCACCCATATCCGTGGCAACGTAAACATGTGATAAACCCGTGGCAATCTTTAGAGCTGCCAAAACCTATAGTAGATGAGATAGACTTGTGGAAAAATTCATGACCAATAGTTTAATAGATATACAATTTACTACATTCACCTCTCTTATACAATCACATGCAGTTTATCTCCTCGAACTAACCTTGCCAGTGTAGGAACTGCAGTCTAAAGTACACGAAAATCACAAGTTTTTTCAATTCGCTACCTGAAACGATAAAGTAAAATTTAACGTTTCATCGGAGAGTTTTTAATTATCCCACTATCAATTTCGAAACATCGAATTTTACTCCATTCTTCCAATTAGTGAACGAAACCGCCCTCTCTATTTACTTCCACGCTTTCAGCTTTTGTTTCTGTCTGATTAATGATAGTGTACAAAAAGCTGACGTTAGTACATAATTTTTCCAAATGATTGCCCAATAATTTTGCTAACTCTAGTCCCCCAATGATTTATGACTGCCGTACATAACAAGTTGTTGAAATTGCCAGCGTTTGTAGTTGTACAAGTGTTACAGGAAATGAGGTGTCAAGACTCAACGACAAAGTTTTTAAAAGAAACACTTTCACACTATACAGACTACTCAGAGCTGGAGGAACTATCAAACTTGTTATATTTCCAGACAAACCAGCATAAACCTATAGTTTCTGCACATAGACCATTAACTTCATGTTTTCAGTTTCAATGTTGTGAAAACGATTCGAAACGATTTCGCCACAAATGGTCGCCACATGAGTACACAGCTTCAATCTTAGACGAAAGAAAGACGTATTTGGGCGAAAGATTAATTATGTAAAACATAAATTACAAATGAATAAAATAGACAAACACAAACCTCGAGCACTAAATCCACACATAGTCGCACGTGTTGCATTGAATATGACCGAAGTATTTTCTCACCCCGAATATGAACTGCAATATACTTATTTTCTAGTGCTTCCTGGAAACGCGTGGCTTCGTTCAATACAGCCTGTCCTGGTCTCAACGCAAATGTAACCTGGATGGCAGAAAACTGATAATTCTCTTCACCAAACGATAGTCTTCGCCACCTTTCCCCCTCCAGACGAATATATTAAGACAATTTTCGTCTTTAACGATATCTTTTTCCAGCACTTTCCAATCAGTTATTATATCGCTGTTTACGCAAAACTGTTTTCCCGAAGTTCGTTTCATAGCTTTGTCAAGAAACTCGCATTTTGTCCAGCCATTTTTGGTGGTATTTTTAATGATTGCCTTATAAAAACCTTCCTTCAAGCGAAGTTTGCTTTGGTAAAATCCTTAGACTGTTGCGAGTTATTAATGAAATGTATGCTTACGTGATTAGGACTTTTACGTGGACATTCCTTCTCGTATTCTTGATGGTCGATAAGGGACGCATAACCAGCAGCCGCTAACAAACGCCTCAAATATTTTACATCGTAATATGTTTCCAATGGCGACCAAGAATGAAAGGAACCAAATCTTGTTTGCTTGACAAAAGGTATAACCACTTTCCGTCCGCTTTTTCCAGCTTGCGCGCAAAGGCTGAGAAAAGCACGAGTGTTTTTTGATAACTGTTCTGTGTACTGGTTATGCACAAAAATATACTTTCTCGATGGGATTATTTTCTTGGGTTTCCAAGTATCGATCACATGAGGAAAAACCAAAGCGGTGTATTCTAAAGTAACTCGTTCTTTTTGAGTTTCATTCTCAAGAGAAATGCGTATTTGTAGATTTTGACCGTTAGCATCTTTTATTTTTGCAAGTAATTCTTTAAAATCAAGTCCTTCGAACTCACTATAATATATTTTCTCTCGATTTTTATCGGCTTTTCTTTCTGTCGGACCTCTCAACGAAATACTTTCCAGTATATTTAGTACGTGTCAGTTTATCAGAAACCAGACAGCTATTATAATAGGAGCCTCGATGCGGAAAAAACTCCGAAGGCTAAAACGCATCTTCTGTAAAATTATAAAAATAGTTAGCAAATAGATATCGTTTTCCCGTTGTCACTTATAGATACACAGTATAAGGATGAATTGGTTATGCCGAGGCGTAAAATTCACTAATGTTCTTACCACCTTATGATCTCTAATGTGTGTTTAATGCAGCAAAACAGATGGCAGTGTGTCGAATTTACCAGGATGAAAAGAGGCGCAAAGCTTATGGATTGAAGTTTTAACACAACTTGTTTTGAGTATTTTGCCTGCCTTTCTTGATCATAAGTAAACACATAACCTAGATAAAGCTTTTGAAGGTTAGTACTTGATTTGAGTGTTACCTAAACAAGTATAAAATACAGTTTTTACGAATTAACCAGACTGGAAAGTTTGCAAAATGCGCAAAGGAGACAGATCGTTTACCGAAAACATGCGCATATATAAATTTTGAAAATCGCGCAGACATGTGTGTGTCAGAACCAACTTTCATCATAATTTCAATAAAGCAATGTTTAAAATAGTATCTAGATATTTTCAGTGAAATCGTTTGAACTCATTGAGTCATAGTGTCAATATTTTTCGCTGATTGTGCTGCAGTTTGCGCATATCTGCACCAGTCTTCTAAAAATGCGCATATGCAGACAGCCAAGGGTCTAAAAGTGCGCAAGGGAGAAATCCTTTGCGCAGTGCAAACTTTCCAGTCTGGCGAATTAATACTGAATAAGTCTCCCGAAAGCTAGAAAAGATTATAATTGTTTTGAATTGACAATAACAAAAATTGTGCTCAATTTTGACATCAACAAGTACTTGTTTCGCCCAAAACATTTATATTTTTAAGAATTTGAAGCTTTGGTCAGATTGGTTAAACATTCTTTTTAAATAACGATAAGTAGAGTTTTTTGCGGTATAAGCTCAAGTTGTGCTGGGAAGTTAACTACACTGGGAAGATTTTTTGGTAGCAGTTATCTATATTATATACTACTTCGTAGAATAACTGTTAATTAATGATGACCAAGGATGGACACTGCAGGAAAAAAATTATCGTACTATAGATGCAACAACAAAATTATACTGCCTGATAAAAACATTTTTTCATGACGTCTTGACAAGTGAACAATTAAGTAAAAATACTAAAACCGAGGCCTCACGCTACCACGCGTGTGTAGCGAAGCAAAAAATATGGTTGCTAAGTTTGATCTTATTTACTGAGCAATTCACGAAAAAAAACGTTAAAACCACGAAATGTGATCTGTGCAGTTCACCCTTTATTACCTAGAACAACATCATGACTTTAAGCTGCACTTTATGCGAATATTTTCCAAATTAGTTTCTTAACATTGGCAATACATTGACTAGTTAACAATTAAGTATGAACACTAAAAACGAGGCCTTAATGATTTCTCATATCCAACGAGAACTGAATTCAATAATTATCTTATTACTTATTGTATTTATATTGAACTCAGATAAACGCTTGCCGTGTAAACAAGACGCAAGCTACTAAAAATAGAACAGTTATTTGTATTTTACCGCATTTGGCATAAGCAGCATAAATTAATGTGACGTCATAAGGCCGATAAGCGTTTTCCATATACGAAAAAATTACGTCATATTGTCGTATATGTGTTTTCAATATTCTATGATGATGAGAATGTCATAACTCCAAATTAGACAAATACCGAACGTATATGACGATTTCCTCCATCGGTCTGAACCAATTAAGACTCTTGAATTATTTTCAAAAAAATAATAAAGCAATTTATTGCAGCTTGAACTTTTGATTTCTTGGAACAAATTAAATTCATTCATACAGTTTCTAAAATGATGTTTAGTTGCATAATCATGGTACCAGTCGCACGGCAGCACTTTCCTTGAGAGAGTTATAACTTAAGTTTCTAGTAATGTTGACTATTAACTCTCTGGTATTCTGCACTTCGGGAGGAATAAGTGTGTATTTCCAATTTTAGGAAAAAAATTTGAAAATATCAAACCCACATGGTATAGTTCACATAGTTGCAGGTATAGTTCACAAGTTCAAATTAATTTTTTTTCGTTCTTTGCTTAACGTAAATCAGATCAAACTTAGCAACCATATTTTATGCTTCGCTGCACACGCGTCGTAGTCTGTGTCGCGAATTTCTGGTTGAGGATTCACAGTATATATTTCCGATTTCTTAAATTTTCAAACAAAAGGACGTTTAGAAAGATAAAAACTGAAACACTGGGCTAGCTTTAACCGGCCAGGGTTAGCAGCAACCCAGCCTGTTGAAAACAAGTGGCCCCAGCTCCCATGAAAAAAATTGACTAAATGTCCAACTACAGATCGACGTGCAGGTTGGCAATTTAATATCAATGCAAAATATTAAAGCCCTGTTTAAACGGGCAATTTTGGTTTGACAATCTTCTATAAAATTGCTTGTTGCATTGCTTGTGTAGACGATATTTTGCTTTTTGCTTAGCAGTGTGATAACACACACGGAAATTGTCTTGTAAAATTTGCTCGTGTGAACGGGGCTTAATAAATGCTCAGAGCATGTAAGGATTGAATATAGGATTGGCTCAAAAAAACCTTTCGCAGTTGAGCCTTATAGTTGTTGGCTACATGCCTATAAGGTGTGTATCAAAAAAACTTAAAAAATCTGAAATCACTCTCTACTTCGAAAAACTCTTCAATCTTCAATTTTTATTGAAATGGATTATTTGGCTGCTTATAATGTAAAAAATCGCAGAAAAATTAAGAAATTTTGAATTTTAAATTTTAAAAAGCGGGTGGGAGGGGAGAGGTTGTCCTTTATAACAAATTAAAAACGGCTCGCGCAAAAAACTTTAATGCTTAAAAGTAATTTTCACCTGGTAGGAGAAAAATATGTCGGGTGCTCTTTTGCTGTACATTTCACTGAGCGTAAGCCGTTCAAAACGTTGCGCAAAGCCCAATATTTTGAGCAAAATCGGCTTGGTGTATGCTTAATCTATGCAATGCCTTATTTGCATACAACTCTTGTGAGACATTTAATTAAAATTAGAACTTTTCTCTGAAAAACATGAACAATTCTTATTTGAAAAAATACAAGCTCGCGTGTTTGAACAGCAATAAAACAATTTTTTAATTGCAATTTCTTAATTGCAACTTGCCGTGCAATTTCCACATACTGGCTGTATAAAGTTGTGTTTCGCTTATATTCTACAAATCTACTTGGACTGCCGTCACAATAATACACCCTATATTATCTGGGATAAACTATTTATCATAAATAATAGGAATTGTCATGAAATATGCTAAAAGAAAGATGCATTCCACTACTGTTTACATTCGTGTTCATATTGTTGTGCCATGTGTTAGATAAAACTGCACAGGCCTCGGATCGTGTGACGCGCACCTTTGATCTTGTCTATCGGAATGCAGATTATATGTTAACTACACCGTACAACACACGGTAACGATTGAAATCCACTTTTCAAAAAATGTAGCAAAGTTTGGTTTGACGATTCTCTCCGCATATAACTGTGTAAAGCCCCTTGCAGACGAGCAAGTTTTTTATGACAAGTTCTCATTTGGCAAGTTTTATTTGCTCGGTCGTCTGTATGCGACACTTTGCCAATTTTTTCTGTGAGAAGTACACTTGCTCAAAAGCTAGCATGCTAAAAACTTGCCCGTCTGTACGGTTAACCACGAAAATTTGTCAAAGTAAATTGCACCCTATTAATAGCACGTTGGCCAGCAGTGCATTGTGGACTTTGAACAAGTATCCTTGCAGCAAACAACAACGTTTAAGCTTGTCAGAAAAACTTGTCATAAAAAATTGTTGTGCATACACACGTACACTTGGCAAAGTAAGTTTAAAAACTTCTCATAAAAAAAACTTTTCATAGAAAACATGCTCGACTATAAAGCTACATCATGGAAATTACTTGTTTATGAGCTTTTACGTTTCATGTTGAAATTCGTCCTTTTCCGCCTGGTTACCTTGTGATTTTACTGTATGCTTTAATCGCTTTGTGTTTTTATCGAGTTTAACTCATTTTATAGAGTTTCAAAACGTTTCAGTTTATTCATATTTAAAGGCATGCATTTGTATCTTTGTACAAAGGCCTCCCTAAAACAATCAATCTCAAGAATCTTATTATTTGGCCTTGGTCAATTTTCCGTGCATGTCATATCCTCCAAATCGATAAATCTCCAAATTAAAATTTTGTTGAGAGGAAACATCTTATCATCAGCATCATATCAGATTTGTGTTACACAATAGCGAGTACGTCAAGTTAACGGGCCTTAATGCTAGCCTTTGGTGTGCTAACTGCTACGCTACAAGCTTCGTTTGTATCCAATAAGTGTAACGATTTCAAACGGTTTAGAAATTACGTAAAACTTTGCTTACCTGAATTCTTGAAATATGCTAGATACAATGTTCATGATAGTTGGCAATGCTTTGTGATAATTAACTATAGCTATCTTTGGAATGTTCCGGAATGCAGCTGAGAGCCTCCCTTCATTTTAAAACGTATGCAAAGTATTTGTTTGCGACACTGAAGCACTTAATAACGTCGTCTCGCTTGATTTCGTCTGGAAAACATAGATCACGTCGAATTCATAATATGAGTAGTGGTGAGCCTCTAAAAAAGCGGAATACAGAAATCAATTCTGCTAACAATGCCAATGATGTAAAAAAAGAGAATCATCAGAAAAAGCCAATCATTAGAAAGCAACAAAGGATGTATGCATGATCAAACTATACAGTTGATTTTGCCGTCGCTAGAATACAAATATGGCAAGCGCTGCATGGGATTATTCCAGCGAACAACAGCGATCAGTGCTCATGATTCATCCTTTGGAAATGCGGCAATAATTTTATTGTCTTTCATTGTCTTGAACAGCCAATCACAACATTTTCGTGTACGTAGGTGGCGATCCCTTGCTGAGGGAAAACAAACGTAAATTTATCATCTACGTTGCGTTGTTATGGTATTATTAGATATTGATAGGACGTAGTCAAAGTGAAACCTAACAATACCTTTGGTCTTTCATCAATGCGTCATACGGAGCTTAAAAAACACATAGTCAATCGCTGATTTCTGTAACATATATACAGCTAATTCTATAAAGGTTTGTCCTTCTAAATGCATAAACTAAAAACTATGAGTATGCAAGAGATGTTATACCATGTTATTCCTTACTTTCAACTCTAAAATATGAAAATTTCCATAACAAATTTACTTACTACAAAGGTTATTTCGCGGCGGAAAGACCTTAGCTAGAAAAAAATGAAATTGACACAATTGTCTTTGAATTTTTTGTAAAATGTACCTAGTCATTAATAGTAGGTTGTCTATCGACAGCTCGATTCATCTAAGTATTTGAACTGGGAATTGACCGTAACAAAAAAGATGGCGGATATACATTTTCGGAAATCGTTTCAAAAAGGAAATTGACGTTAGTAGAAGGACAATCAGATAAGACGAGGTTATCGTCTTTGGTTTGTTAAAGTTTTGCGTTCTTGGATGCTTTTCTTGGCATCATTTTTCAACCTTTTCTTCTTGATGCCTGCAAAGCATTCTGGTAAAATATACATGCTGCCATCTTTTTCGTTATTGCAATTCAGCTTTGTTTTTGTACCTGCGAGTGCAGATATTGTTGTCGTGGGCGTAAAATCTCACATGATAGAAGTCTAGGTACTAGGTTGGTGCACGTAATGTAACTGTAACTGTTAGCTAATAGCTTGTATCCAGTCAGAGCTTTCGTGCGTCCAACAGACCCAATCTTGTCTGCAAAATTTTAATTTCCAACATGGCGACTGTTTTGAGGAGTGACGTCGAGTAAGCAAGCACTGACAAAGCGAATTATTATAAAATTAATGTTCGCTTAGGGGGCGGACTCGTCTGGCATTGGTTTACTTTCTTGCCTGGAATTGATGTGCTTAGAAGCATCCTGATATCGCGAACTGGCAGTCGGTGATAAATATAAGCTCGTTAATATATTGGTGCATTAGAATGCTTTTATAGATTTCAGGGCTGCGTTGACAAGCTTGAAAAAGAATGCCCACGGCTCACCTCTCAAATTAAAGCGAAAATAAATGTAGGGACATTGAAAATCAAGACATCACTTAACTTTGGATAAAGCAATGCCGGGATATCGTTAGTGTAGTTAAGGGATTGTTAAACAGTTTTTTGGATTTTTTTGAAATTACTTGGAATTTTCTGCTGTTTCTTGGGATTTTTGTATGATTTTGGGATTTTTCGATAAGTTTCTTGTTTGTGATTTCTGCGAAAGTGTACGAGATTCTTTCAAGTGGTAGTGGTAGTCTAGAAGATAAGTTAGTTAAAACAACCTCATACGATGCAGGTATGATCAAAGCTATAATCATACCCACGCTCATGAGCGTTGTATTCATGGTGCACCCTCGCGGCAAAATTGTACCTGTCAGAATATTGCATAGTTCACACGAGCCAGTGCACAGACAGAAACGCCAGACTTGCTGCAAGTGGTGAATTCCCCGGCTTGCTGCAAGTTGTCAACAAGTGTCAGCCAGTCTTTTGACTTCATCAAGTTGCAGCAAATTTGCGGAAATCAGACTTGCTGCAACTTGAGATCTTCATACTTGCTGCAAGTTGTTGTAACAACTTGCATCAAGCTCGTTGATAACAAGTCTTGACAAGTCTGATGGAGCAACTTGCAGCAAGCCTGTTGAACGCAACAACGCTGATGCAAATTGCGAAAATCAGACTTGCTGCAACTTGATATTTGCAGACTTTCTGCAAGTTGTTGAAGAAACGTGCATGAATTCGAAGCTTGTGGAGAACAAGTCGTGACAGCATTGATAAGCATGAATCAGCCTGTAATCAAATGTAAAAATACCGAACAATGTTTTTGTTATTTTTGAAACACTTATAATCCGGTAAAATCCAAGATAATATATTGATTGGCACCTCTTCGTTATTTTTGACGTTTCTCAAACGCTAAAATTTCCCTTCTTGCCTAAAAAACTCTTGTAGTTTTTGTGCCGCTGTTTTGTTTTTGCTACTCGCCGTATATGAGCATTCAGGGTTTTGATGCGCACGTACATGGCATGCAGATAGCATGTTATTTCAGGAATGCCTGTTGCTATGGACACGCGGAAAACATGCTGTATAGGGAATTTCGACCTGTAGATACAGTTTCCGAGCATTCTATATAAGATATCGCGGTATATATTATTTGCATGCTAATTACACTTCCCGAAGGGTAAGTGTCTTAAATCCACCCCTTCGTCGTTCGTCAACGAGAAATCGACTTTCCATCGCGACAACGCGGGCTCAGAGTATGCGATACTTCATGTCAACAATGTACAAAAGCCTGTACGTCTGAACCTCTATGAATTTCCTAGTTACTTGCGTTTACTTTGGGATACGTGGTCATTATGTACATACATAGATGTTTTTGGTATTTTCTGGTTACCTTTCACACTGGACTGAAAGAGCCAGTGTCAATGGCCTTTTTCTCTCTTCGTTTTTTTTTCGTGGTCACAATGCTTGACTCTCCATTTTGGACAGCGGGCTCATTTTCAATATGGCGGACGTCAAGGAGTTAGCTGCAATTTTCTTGTTTCACTTATTTCTAAAGCTCTATTTCGGGCAAATTACTGTTGTTTGCGGTAAATCTGAATAAACAGGGAACTATGGAATTTTCCTTTAATTTGGTAAGGAATTATGGATATTTCATTACATATTTCTGTATTTCATTTTCCAGAAACTCAATTTATACATACAGATTTAAAGGTAGGTTGCAGTCCATAATGTAAACAAATGCTTGGTTTATATGTTGAACCGCTATATTTGTAAAATATGATTTACTAACTGAATGCCTGGCACTGTTCTGGTTTGCTTTGCTCATAAATGAATGTAAACCAGTGTTTAGATTCAAAAAAAATTCAGTCGGTCCCCCTTTGTTATGAGCAGAACCAATGTGCAGAAGGGACTGTAACCTACCTTTAAATGTTGGGTTTAACACCCTACTACATTCTCTCAAATGTTCTGCCTTGGAGTTGTGCCTTACTTGACACAGTGTTTATTTTTTAGAGTCATTTCTTGATTAGACGATGCTACAACTAATTTATAGAACTTCACAATTCGCCCAATCTCGTACCCAGAGCCAATGCCAGCCTAACCCGCGAACAGGCATTGCTCTGGGTACGAGATTGCAATTCGCCTGGTTGCAACTTTGTACTTCTGGCAAGTCAGTCAATCATGACCAACAAAGGCTTTGAACACCTTATTTTTCTACCAGAATTATAACATGAAATTTAAGGCCAGTGTGTACTGTTATGATAAAAGCACCACAGAAGAAAAGTGCCATTGTATGAATTGTCATTTGTGCAACTGTCAATAATTAACAATGTACTATGATATTCTTTGTTGAGACTGTCAAAACATGGTTCTCATATGGCATTATTGTATTGACTAGTTGTTATGGCAATGTTCAGTTATCGATTATGCAACAATACCTATTCTTCAAAAAAGTCATTCAGCCGAAATGTTGGACACTATGTTCAATATTCATAACAACAAGATGTTTACTACTTCATGTTTGTAATGCTACCATAGCATATTGGTGAAAACTAAATGTATTCTAATAATGAAAGCCCTAAAGGTCATATATATATATACAAGAACAATCACTTCAAATGTCTAGTTTGTGTTTTGTCTTCTCTAGTGCCTACAGTAATTCTTTTTCGTAGGTGGTTCCCAACACCGTGGTAAAATGAAACTTAACATAGCCACATATACATAGCACACTATTGGTTCCAGTAATTTGTCAAAGATGTCTTGTACACCGTGATCACATCCATTGACCAATATAGAAATTGTGTAAATAAAATAACTGCCAGTCTTGTATTGAAAACCTGTTTCACTTAAACAATTTTAACATCTTGACACCTTCACAAATAAAATGTCTTGACAAACCAGTTAACCACTAACAAACCTAACACAACAATGAAGTATCTGTTACAATCAATCAAGGGAGACGTGACATAACTCTATCACTAATCTCAATAATATATACTTGCATAATTGAACTGCATAATTCATAAACAATACTGTATATTTGGCAAATCTTACTTCTGTGTTTTTCTGTTATGAGCATTATCCAGATTTATATTAACAGGCATTGGCAATAAAAAATTTTATTGTTTCATGTGAAAGAGCATGAAAAAGTAGGCCAATTGGCTGTTTACTAAATACATAAACGAGCATAGCTCAGTTATTATTCAGTCAAATTGAATAAATTTTGCACATGGATACTACATAACAAGATGCATCAAAAAATGTTTCTAATTTTGTTGCCAAGGTAACACTGCTGTCCCTGGGCCCTTGATACGAAATTTCTATAACTTGTTATATTTATCCACCTGGACATTTTTTTCGAACAATGATCTTCCCATTCAACTTTAGGCATGCATATGTATAGCAGACAGACCTCTGGTAACATGTTGTTATAACCACTTCAAGTATACAGCTATTTTATAAAAATTCTGTGCGGGGCCTGGGGACGACAGTGTTACCATAGCAACGGCGTTAAAAATGTTTTTGGATGTATCGTGCAATGTAGTATCTGTGTACAAAAGTTTATTAAATTTGAGTTAATAATAACTGAGCTGTGCTCATTTATGTATTTATTAAAATCAGCAGTTTATATTTTGTAAAAAGGTGTTCCCCTCCAAAGACCACAGATGCCTGCTATCCCTCCACAGGACTACAAGGTTCCTGAAAATTAAACCCAACCAGCTCCCGTGTGTGAGAAAAGCCTGAAAAGGACCCTAAGTTCCGTAATTTCTGAGAGAAGTGTGAACGCCTGAGTAGGCGTCTTGTTAAATTCAAATTCGTGAAGTTAGCTGCCTTTGAAAAAAATAATCACTTTTTATGCACAGTAAACTTTTATAAAAGTACACATGCTGTCATTTGGGATTTAATATACTTGTAAATTTATTTTAACAAGCACATTTTAACACGGAATACAATATATTGTTTAAGAGAAAAACTTCACCTTCATGGTTTTCTGGCTTTTCAAGTTGGGGAGCCAACGTCATTCGATTCATTTTGGAAGCACGAAACAATGCAAATGATTGCATTAACATAAATGACATCAGATCCGTGGTAACATGAACAGCCAAGAAGACCATGAAGATAGCTTTTTCTCTATGCGTAAAACTTGCATTTCCTAAACATGTCAAATCCCCAAAAATTGTATGAGCACTTTAAAAAAATTTTAATGCTGTTTAAAACGCTGTTTTTCTTAAAAAAGTAGCTTCATTAAACAAGAGATGTGCTTCTCAACATTTATTGTTCAACATTTTACCATTTGATCAGGGGCCGATGGGAAAGAGTATATTTTTCCATCATCTATTTGGCCACAAGCACTAAGTATTTCCATGTTTCAGATCATGCTTATTTCACGGTTATGAGCAGACAGTGATCGTAGACCACGAGCGTTTATCTTCATGTCGGTGAATATCTAAGAACCTTGCAATAATCCATTCTTGAAACGTCCCCCTTCCGGCAGTTATGAGGTATTGGGCACGGGCGATCAAATTCATATCAACCAACGATATCACACCACGATCAACCACATGAGAAGGAGGGCTGTAGACAACTCCTTGGGATTTCGCGATTATATGGTCATGGATATTTTTGAACACATTTCCCTCGTCGTTTGTTCCTTTATCGTAGCGGCCGAACCAGCCTGAACCGTAATCACTCATATCCGTCGCCACGTAAACATGGGACAAGCCCGTGGCAATCTTTAGAGCTGCCAAAACCTATAGTACGGATGTAGAGAGAGTTAGGAACTGTATAGTTTCAAATTATAAACAAATCGACATTAGATTCGTCTCTTTTATACAATGAGTACTCTTAAATACCTCGAGGTAACATTGGCCGTGTACGTAGTACACGAAAAGTATAAGTACTTTCATTACCTGAAAGTTGAAACGATAAAGTAAAATTCGGCGCTTCGTCTGAAAGTTTGTAAAGTTCGAATTTTAGTCCATCATTTCAGTTAGAGAAAGAACTGGCCAACTTTTTGTAACTATTATCCAGTCTCCGACTGCATTATTTACTAGCCTGCCACATGGTCAGATTTGTTTCTATCCAGTTGATAAGAAAAATATAAAACCCAACAAAAACTGACATTGCCATTTTTATGTGACCCCTTTAAGATTATTTTTATGTAACCCCTTAAATATTAACCCCTGAGATTATTTTTACATAACCGTTAAGAATCGCGCTATGTTTACCAATGTTGAAAACCAGCGTTCGTAGTATAGAAAAGCAAAACGGAGTCAATGGCGTAGCCAACTTGATAATTGGACGGGGGGGGGGGCATATTCATATATTCGTGTTCCCAGTGTGACTTCAGTGCAGTTCGTGAATGACGTCAAAAACTCAACAACAAAGTCTTCAAAACAAGACGCATCCAAGCTTTACTGGGCATTTGGAAGACGAATCATGAGACTTGCCATATTTCAAAGAAAACCAACATAAACAGCGTCTCTGGACAAAAACAAAATACTTCATGCATGTTTTCAGCGTAAAAAGCTTAGAAACGACGTCGCTATTAGCTAAAAACGAGTGCTATCTGTGTACATGCAGAGTTTGACTCTTAGTTGGGCAAAAATTATTTTTTACGTAAAACATTAAAATGAATACAATACATAAACACAAACCTCGAGCACCAAATCCACACATTTCTGCATGTATTGCAAAGACGATGTCCGAAGTATTTTCTCGCCTCGAATATGAACTGCAATATACTTATTACTTAGTGCTTCCTGGAAACGCTTGGCTTCGTTTAATACAGCCTGTCCCGGCCTCATTGCAAATGCAATTTGGATCGAAGAAAACTGATAATTCTTTTCACGAAACCTCGCGCGATAGTTTAAGCCATCCGTCCCCCTCCACAAGAATATATTAAGACATTTTTCGTTTTTAACGATATCTTCTTCCAGTACTTTCCAATCTCTTATTATATCGCCATTTACGCAAAACTGTTTTCCTGAAGTTCGTTTCATAGCTTTGTCAAGAAACTCACATTTTGTCCAGCCATTTTTGGTAGTGTTTATAAAGATTGCTTTATAGAAATCTTCCTTCAAGCGAAAGTTTGCTTTGGTGAAGCCCATAGAATGTTGTGACTTGTCAATGAAATGTATGCTTACGTGATTAGGACTGTCACGTGGACATTCCTTCTCATATTCCACATCGTCGACAAGGGACGCATAACCAGCAGCAGCCAACAAACGCTTCAAATATTTTACATTGTAATAAGTTTCGAATGGTAACCAAGATTTAGTGGAACCAAGTTTCGTTTCCTTGACAAAAGGTATAACCACTTTCCGTCCGCTTTTTCCAGCTTGCGCGCAAAGGCTGAGAAAGGCACGAGTGTTTTTCGATAACTGGTCTGTGTACTGGTTATGCACGAAAATATACCTTTTCGATGGGATTTGTTTCTGGGGTTTCGAAATATCGATTATTTGGGGAAAAACCAAATCGGTGTATTTTAAAGTAACCCGTTCTTTTGAGTCTTTCTTGTTACGAGAAATACGCACTTGTAGATTTTGACCGTTAGAATCTTTTATTTTTTTAAGTAATTCTGTAAAATCAAGTCCTTCGAACTCGCTATGATATATTTTCTCCCGACTTTTATCCGCTTTCCATTCTGTCGAACTTCTTGATGAAGTGCGAACGAAATCTTCCTTCAGTAAACTTTCCAGTTTATTTACGTGCCTGTTTATCAGATACCAGCCAGTGAGTATAATAAGAGCGTTGATAAGGAACACAACCCGAAGGCTGAAACGCATCTCCTGTAAAATTAGAAAAATAGTCAAAAAACAGATATCATTTTGCCGTTGCCTGTTCAGTTATAGATACACAGTATGACATCATAAAATGGTTATGCCAAAATGGTTTAATACTAAGTGTATTAACACTTGGGATCCAAAGATAGTGCAAAGTTTCAGTGGTTATAGTTCTGTAGAAGAGACTAACAGCATGCATGCACGCAAAGCATATAAACCTAAATTTCAAACGACTTCGCGCGATATTACATGTAAACAAACACTTCACTCAGGGCTAGTCGGAATGGGAGACTTTCCGAGATGCCGCCAGTAATGTAAATTATGTTCAGTGTTTATATGGTCCCGCTTCACTCCCGCCTAGGCGAGATCACGGCATCAGTTGCCGGGTCTCGTCTAAATGGGACGAAAAATTCCCATATAAACACTCAATCCCGGCTAGGCGGGATGAATTTTGACATCTGATCACGCACAATTACACTGTATGTCAAAAACATAACGTCAAGCACTTAAATGGCTTCATACCGGCACTATTTCCTTCGTCATCGCGCCTGGGCGATTTTCCTGTCTAAACCTAGATATATAAAAACAGCCCGTCCCGGCTAGACGGGATCATATGAACAGGTCCTCAGGCTATTTTTGGCCCGGTCGGCGCCGTCGCGTAATCTTGAAAACAATTTACTATGTCGAATAATAAAGGATTATTGACCGAGCGTGAGGTCTCTACCGTGAAATATCAGACTGAAGTTTTTTAGTACGGAACCCGCCTGAGGCTCGTGTATTTCCAGCTTTCCGAAAATCTTGCAGCATCCCGCGAGGATGGACCACGCTTTACATAATAACTACAGTAAAACACGCAATCTGATTGGTCAGTATCCGTGCAGCATGAGGCAATCCTGCACGTGAACTTTGAAAGTTGACATCGCTTCGTATTTTCGAGATTGTTTTACGGGTTTTAAATTGCCAGCAAAAACTCGCCACAACTCGCGTGCATGGATGACCCTATCCTGCACGGAAAACTATTCGGTATCCCTTTATTGAAGTAATTTTATACAAACATGCAGTTTTGAATCATATACAAACAATCGCAGCAGCTGGGAAATTTGTCTGAGCATGCGCCAGATAAGCCTGCGTGAACGCGTGGAAATTGCGTGATTTACGCGTGATATTTAAAAATCATATAACAGACATGGTCACAAGCACTTTCAGTGGACTAAACGACCTTTTGGCGTAATTTTTAAGAGCACGCTAACAAATCAGGTGAGTAGATATAAACATGAAAGCCAAGTTCGAGCTAAATTCATGTTGAAGCAAAAGGCTGATTTTGTAAAATTCGACTCAAACTAGTCAACACTCGTACTCGAACAACAATACAAAAATGTCACTGGAATCGATCGACTAAACGCACTTAGTCAATTGAAAAATATCTTTACCATTTGTACGAAAACATTTATACAGTATCAAAGACATCATTGCACTGACGGCCCACGTGATTGTGGATGTTTTATCACTTTCACGACCATTTCAACAACAACCGTAATTTAAAGTACTTTTCCAGTAGCGGGTTTCACAACAAACTATTGGCCATGAGTGGAATTTATAAAACAAAAAAATTGGTTTCGAAAGGAACATAGACATACTGGAAGTAACAGGAAACAAATATCTTTTTGAAGCAAAAGCTAAATTTTTCAGTATTAAGTCAAACGTAAATTCAACTTCGCGCTTAATTCTTGGCAACCCACTCAAATGTCAAAGTTTGGAAATTTGCTTCAACAGACGATGTCATCACTTCAAAATATGATTAACTGACAGCTATATCAGTCCTTTACTGAAATCAATGAAAAATTGTGAACAAAATTATAACTGGCTCGTCAAAGAAACTAAATTCCGAGCACCTCTGAAACCAATCTGTATTTCGCAAATAATATGCAAATTACATTTTGTGTTCAGCCGCCAACAATATTTTTGCACAGCGGTGGCAAATTTCCCAGCTGCTAACAATCGCTCAATACCGAAGTAAAGGGGGTATAAATACGGTGAAGATTTCGATATGTAGCGCATTTTTTTGCAGGAAGCTTTGAGAAAATGTAGACAAAGCTACCACGATTCATTTGGTGTCACAGGTTTAATACTGGCATGGTCATGAATATTACTGTATGTTTTTATACGACGTAGCATAGCGAAATTATTGTGAATATATTATGTTTCTCTGTGTTTATGCTATATAGTTGATATTCTATGTTTGGTTTAGTGAGGCGAACACGAGGCAAATACCACCAGCCCAAAAACTAGTATGATATTTTGTATTTCTCAGTCGCATACGCGACGCAAAATTCCTGTCCCAAGATTCAATTTCATTGACAACTTAATGTTTTAAATTATATTACTAGTTAAGAAAAACAGTCGAACAGCTTCCGTCTCAAGGAGTTTGTAGCCAAAAGCAAATAGGACACAAAATTAGGATGAGTAGCAGCATGCGATGCTGAAACTTTCTCGGGTTTTTTTACAACCTTTTAGAAGAATTTGCCCGTGATTTTTTAAAGACGCGCTCAATTATTTATAATTCTTAGGGCTTAGTTGTTACAAGTAAACAAATGAAACTGAAAACCTACTGGCAACAGTTATAATCATAACCACAAGTTACTATTACAAGGAAATTTCTGCCGAACGATCTAGCATGCCATTTAATTTACAATATACCAATAAGCATCATCTTGCACACTGTCTCTATGAATTTATTTTGTCCCAAAAAATTGAATTTTCAAGGTGCCATAATTACTACATATACTATAGAGTACAGTTTGAATGAGATTTGTCCAATCTCATGATGTTATTGTTAGTGCTAATGTTCAAACTTCTATTAAATGTCAATTGAAATCATACTTTAGTCTAGACTTCATGACGTCATTAAAATATGTTTTGTAACGTTTGTTGTATTTCTTTGTTGAAATTTTTCTTATTGGTGATAGTATATGGAACGGTTGTTTTTTGTCCAATATTTAAATGCTCCATATAGATTTAGCATATACAGTGCGTATCAAAAAAAAGGTAATCGAACTTTGCAGTGCTCTAGCGCGTTCATTATACAATCGCAGGCGGAAAGACCAGGCTTTTAGCTTTCGATTGTCATCATTTTTGTGAAATTTGAAGAAAGATTGGGCAAATACCAGGGTTGCCAGATCACTGCATTTTTGAGGCCAAATCGTCATTAGTGTAGTCAAGTAAACAAAGAAAACAAAAGCCAAGTACAAAGAAAAACAAAGAGCATTGTTGAAGATTTGGCCTCAAAAATGCAGTGATCTGGCAACCCTGGCAAATACGAACCAAATGAAAATAGCCGGTCGAAATCGCATATTTTCACCGTTGGGAGTTTATTGACAATCTGTTGAAATTTAAACCCATTAGGGAATTAAATTACAAAATTAATTGACCAATTTTTGGTTAGGTAGTAAACTTCTGGCATTTTATTAGTGATGTTAATTGTTTCTCGTGACAGATAAATGATTAATGAAATTTTCTTTTCTTATTCGCTGCCCTAGTAATGCTCAGAGGTGAAAATATGCGATTTCGACCGGCTATTTTCATTTGATTCGTATTTGCCCAATCTTTCTTCAAATTTCACAAAAATGATGACAATCGAAAGCTAAAAGCTTGGTCTTTCCGGCTGCGAAAGAATGATTTCTGTAGATTGTATAATGAACGCGCTAGAGCACTGCAAAGTTCGATAACTTTTTTTTTGATACACCGTGTAGTGTCCATCACTGGCCATCATTATACTGTCCAATAACTTCTTAGGGCTTATGCACATATCGATATGCGATATCTCAAACACTAGTACTGCAGACGGCAGGGTTGCCAGCAGGGTTGCCAGATTTCTTGAATAATTAAGCCAAGCCATCATTAGTGCTATCACAAAAACAAAGAAAACAAAAGGCAAATACAAAGAAAAACAAAGAGCATTGTTGAAAGTTTGGCTAATTTATGCATGCAATCTGGCAACTTGCCAGATCACTGCATTTTTGAGGCCAAACCTTCAACAATGCTCTTTGTTTTTCTTTGTATTTGCCTTTTGTTTTCTTTGTTTACTTGACTACACTAATGACGATTTGGGCTCAAAAATGCAGTGATCTGGCAACCCTGGTACACGGTAGATTATTAATTTCCATTGCAAATATATTGCAATGACTGGAAACAGGCATGTAGAGTTCAATACGTACTATTTATAACATGAGCAGCCGTGTTGTATCAGCATATACAAACTCGAGCCGAGGGCGAGAGTTGTATATCTGATACAACACAGACGCGAATGTTGTAAATCGCTTGTGAAACTCTCCAATTCTATACATCAATTTGCGAAGTAATTTTGAAAATATATTTTATACAAGACGAGAAAATCAAAGTTAAAGTTTCTGACAGGGTTGCCAGATCACTGCATTTTTGAGGCCAAATCTTCAACAATGCTCTTTGTTTTTCTTTGTACTTGCCTTTTGTTTTCTTTGTTTACTTGACTACACTAATGACGATTTGGCCTCAAAAATGCAGTGATCTGGCAACCCTGGTTTCTGAATTCTGTATCAGAGTATACAGACTCCTTCACGCTCATTATCTCTTTTGTGTTTTCTTTATGAATTATTAATGAGTTTCACAATACATTGATAATGATCATGAATAGACCCTTTCAGCTTGCATGCAGATCATGTGATCGGAAATGGTTTTCTTTTATTGGCCATTCAGCAATCATGTGGTCTGAAATGGGTTAATTTGCATGCAAGCTGAAATGGTCTATTGATACAGCTACTGAATGAAAAAGATGTCAACAATCTGGTAGTTACGCCAGTGTCTGTACCTGTTTATACTCTTTCACTATACCCTCAATTCAAAGCCGGCCTATGTGCATGTGTGTGATATAAGATAAGAACTAGTACTAAACCTATTCGTGTGTTAAACCTGCGCTGTTACTTCGGTTTAAGGGCTTTAAGGCCTCGTTTACTATGATCTTAGGTCTAGCATTCCGTTAAAAAATAATTACGTTTAACACTATTGTGTTTGCACCATGACGGAGTGCAAATTTCCCATTTACACTACGACGGTACTCCTAGCACTATGTTGGTCTTCGTTAATGCATAATCGGGTCCTTATAAGAGTGTGTGCCGCGTTGTTCTCGTCTAATTGATATAAATAACGTTTGAGGACGTGAGAGCTTTCGATTAATGATCTGGTTTCCGGTAAAAACTAGCGTCCAGACCTCAAGGACGAAAAAATTCTAGATAATACACCGGGTGCAATTTCTCAAATTAGCCGCTAGTATTGTAGGGAAAACCCGCCATTTTGAATTTTTGAGACTGCGAAGATCTTTAAGCCAGCGATAGGAAGGCGCAATTCATGATAGTCTTCGGGCAATTGTATCCGTGTTACGTCCAAAAAGAAGCTCAGCGAGGGAGACTACAGTCGTAAAATGGAACATGGCACAGTAGGTGCGCAGAAAAAGAAAATTCCTGTTGCTAATTTTTCTTTTTCACGTAAGCTGGACGTAAAGTTTTACTGAGATTTCTCTCACGAGATGTTCCGAGTTCGGATACATTGGCTTTTAAACCCGCAGGTGTGTTTTATCCGTGACGAAAACACATGTACTGTGCAAACTGAGCAAACGACTGAAACTGCAGATACTTTGGAAAGGAGGACTTTGTCTGTTTTTATTTCGGGTAGGAATTCCATGAGCAGATAGGATGCGATCGAGCTTCTGAATGACGGAAATATGAAAGAATGATATCATTGGTTACTGGTGAGAAGGTTCTGGAACTGATCGAACGCTGGTTGTTTGGAGAACGTCCACGTACAAGGTTAGTCGTATTTGGTCAACATATAGAGGTTCAGTGATGGTAAAATAATTGGGAATAAAACGAGAACAATTAATGGTCATACCGAGCAATTGTCAGAGGTTTGGCTTTGGTGATGGTGCTGACTATCATGAGGTCTCGGGAGACTCCATTGCTCAAAAATGCGCGGCCAAAAACTCGTTACATGATTTGTTAAATTTGCACCTTTTTAAGTCAGGTTTATGACACGTAACCGTGCGAAAATAGACTGAAGATGGCGGATGTGGGCTTGTTGATAGCGTCCAAAAATGATGCTATCACTAACGTTGCATGCACCGTCAATGTAATACCTGTTAATTTGGTACAAATATTTTTGAAAATTTTTTTATATTGTCGGATAACGTCCTGAAAAACTATTGCCGCGAATGTAGTTTGAGTTTGGTGATCAGACGAGAGGAGAAACCCACGGCGTTGGGCCTTTGGCCGGTTCAATACTACCTTCACGTTTATTAAGCTCGATATCTAGCTTTTTCGAAAATGAAACGGAATATACGTCGATGAGGTTGCGTGGGTGGTGAAACAGAAACATCAATGTGTAATTGTGGTTGGAAATCTTTCATCTTGCCAATACCAGTGAAGAGAACCGGTTCCACACAATTTCTCAAATTTCCACGAGTGTTGATATAAATGTATTTTAAAAATAAGTCACGTTCATCCCTCTCTATACCAGCTACAAAACACTTCCTTATGCAGTAAAACAAAAAATTATTATCCTACAAATTACATAAAGATTTTTATATGGAGATTTTTATATAAGGTTTGGCTTATTATGCAAACGTATTTGAAGCCATTTAAAACGCTTGCCGTGTTGTAAATGATATATAATAAGTACGATTGTTTCTGTGAGTGGTGTACGCCACAAAATAAAAATCGTCACATAAAAATTTCACATAAACTTTGTTGGTGTAAGCGGAGCTTAAATACTCGTGGTTGGCTCAGCAAAGCCTCTCGCAGTTGAGTCTTGTAGTTGTAGCCTAAGGCTATGCCTATATTATATGAGGCAATTTCTTAATTGCAATATAACTTTTCCACATGCTGGCTGTATAAAGTTGTGAGTGTCGCTCACATTCCACTAATCTACTTAGATTGCCGTCATAATATTAACACACACTATATTATCAGAGATGAATAATAGGAAATAATTATGAAGTGTGAAAGAGGTGTATGTATGTAGGTGTAAGTATGATGTTGAAAGAGGCCCATACTGTCCCTCTACTGTTTACACTCGTGTTTACATTGGTGTGCTCTGTATAAAAATGAATTGCATTGCAATTTACACAGCTCTGAGCTCTCGTGTGATAACATTACAGCGCACAACATATATGATAACGATTGGCATTCAGTCTTCAAAAACTACTGTACAGTACTCTCCGCATCTACTATCGTGCTACATCCTGGAAGTCATTTGTGTAAGAGCTGGGAGATATCTTTCGTCTTAAAATTCGTCTGGGTCGGTGGTTACGTTGTGAGACAGTATTTTTCACAGGTTTAATACTGGCATGGTTATGAATATTACTGTATGTTTTAATCGCAAGGCAGTTATAATATTGCTGTACCAACTTGTTTTCAAAACGTTTCAGTTTAACCCTCTTTAGAGACATGCTATTCACTAGTTGAGTGAACGAGGCTTCACGTTCGTTCAATGGTACATGTTAACTAAATATGCGGCAAGCTTTGTTTGTATCTAATAAGTGTAGCGATTTCAAACTGTTTAGAAATTACGTAAAACTTTGCTTACCCGAATCCTTGAAAAATACCAGATACAATGCCTGAAATAATCGTGATAGTAGGTCAATGTTGTTATAGCTATTTTTGGATTGTTCCTGCTCTCTGCATCTTAACACGTATGCAATTGCAAATTATTTGTTTTCGACACTGACGCACTTAATTATCGACGTCTCGCTTGATTTCATTTGGAATTATAACACAAAGGCGATACAAAGAGCAGTCATCACCGAATTGAGACTCAACTATACGACGAGGTACATTTGTCATTAAACTCTGAGAGAACTTTGTTTTGCCGCATTGCAGTTGATTACGAATAAATTTCTTTGAATTGGATCCAACTTGTATCGCCAGCTTATGCGTCGCACAGTATATTTAATTGACTAATCAAAGTTCTTATATATAAGACAAGTCATTACCAGAGAGGAGAACTTGTTTGAAGCAGTTTAAATGTGATCCTTACTGATTCTATAGCAATAGAATTTTTGGTTAATTTGACTCTCGACTTTTTAGTTTTTACCCTCAACCCTCGACAGTGAGATAGACGCTAGAATACAGACATGTCAAGTACAGCATGGGCCGTGTGGGTCGCCACCTACCTATCAAACAGCTGCTGTGATTGGCTGATCAAGACAGTAAAAGACAATCTATACTAAACGATAGAAATTGCATCACTAAAGAAGGAATGTGATCATGATCACGGTTCATGTCTGCCCACTACATATATCTTCTGGCAAGGCTTTTCATCTTACAAATCTCAGGTGGGCTCCGTATACCTCATCCACAACTTGGCTTCTTCCCTGCGGAGGTACAACGACTCTGTTTCCCTAAAAGATAAAATCATCTTGAAAGCTCAGCTCGTCTCGTCTTAATATGGAAATAAGGTTGAAGAGCAAGATCATCCTGCTTATTAATGAAATTCAAAATTGTAGCGAGCACAGAACTTCTTGTCCACTTCTTGATCTCTTCTGCTCTTACAGGTGCATTCTCCAGAAGCCCCATTAGTAAAATTGTTTCGCCTGGCACTGGCGTCGACGTAGGTACGTCTAGAAACGGTATACGTAATCGACTGAGAGCATCAGCGTTCGCGTTTTGAGTTCCCTCTCTTCCTGAATGCCCTAGGTGTATGTGGCTAAAATTACAAATAAAATTAAAATTAAAAATACAATTTATTGCATGCGCAATAAAAAAGTCTTCCTTAGCGAAAAAAATTTGTTAATCGACTTTATTAGACATAGTTAAGGCATGCCAATCAATATATTGACTTTATGCATGGCAGTTACCTTCAGTAAAAAAGAAACGTCCGCGCGCAAAGGTCCGTCTCATTTTATTAATACGAGCGGCGGCCATTTGTGGTGTAGTCTTGCCTGGGTGAAATCCGGGCTTTGTGGTCTGTCAGTATAGTAAAATGTCAACCATACAGGTATTGGTGGAATTTTCTGACCCAAGACCATATAGCTAACGCCTCTATATCTAACTGGGAATATAACTAATCACTGCAGATGTCAACGATGTTGAAGAAAAAGCTATTGGTTGTTTAGTGTTGTCCGCCACTTGATGAGACACCAGCCCCAAACCGTAAGGTGATGCATCGCAAGTAAGTAACAGTTCCTTTTCTGGATCACAATGAACCAATGAATGGGAAGACTTCAATAACTCTTTGGATTTCGTGAATGACTCTCGGTACATCATCAGCAAAGTCTTGAAGCGATGCGTTTGTCTCCGTTTCTTCAATCATGTTCAGGATATGATTAATAAAGCACAACACGGATTTCTTCACGGTCGCTCATGTGGCACACAACTTCTAGCCACTTTACATCATATTGGACAATTGCTAGATCGTAAAAGCCTTTGACTCGGTTGATCATACTATCTTATTGAGGAAACTGAAATCTTATGGTATTTCAGACAACATGTGCAATTGGTTTGCTGATTATCTGCGTGGTCGTACTCAGCGTGTCGTTGTCGATGGTATCACCTTAGGATGGTCTGAAAATATCATCCACTCGCACCACCACAAAAGTGATTCACTGTAATGGGACCCCATAGGACAATCGGTTAAATTGGAAAAGCACTTAACTTGTGTTACGATCGGGCTCTCTTTCTCCAATATTTAATCTCCTGCAGCTAATTTCTACCGATGAGATTTGGGCAATTCCCTTGAATTACTAATACTGGCACGCGCAGTACCATTTCTTGCTCAACAGACACTTTTACCTGACCAATAACATTCACTTGCTCCCCCTGTATCTTTGCGGAGTCTTAAATTCGTTTCGTTTTGTTTAGCTTCAGCGCGGGTGTTTCTTTTTCAATGGTTTGTGTTATATAATTATTTCATATTATTTCTTAATTATTCTTGATAAGGATTGACGCATGCGTACACGGGCGAAGTCGGACATGTGCGGAACAAGACTTGTCAGTTCAAGGTTGTTGAGTTTTTATAGTTGAATTAAATCGTGCATTTCACCAGTTAAATGTATTGTTGAAGATATAACAGTTTGTACGTGTCTTCGCCGATTACACTCATCGTTGCACCCATATCTACTTCCATCTTTACCCTTTCCTCGTTTAATAAGACCTCACCAAGATATGGTTCAGCCTTTTGTTCCCCCAAGCTGTACAGTGTATATAGTTATTCTCGACTTTTTGTTCTACTTCTTCCTCTTCTTCTCTGTGTAAGTAATTGTGGGCTATCTGTGAATCCTTCTTTATCTCCTTTTGGTCTGCTTCGACACGGCCTCGCTCTGTGCTTTTTCTTGTGACACACAAACATCTCGGCATCTTTAATTGTATTTTTTTGGGATTATATCTACCTCCACATCTTCCACAGTCCATGGTTCCTGTTGATCTCTTTGTGCTTCATCTCCTACCTTCGATGGCGTAGCCAGGGTCATAGCAGCATGCTCCCACGGAAAATCTAGAATACCTCAAATGCGATTTTCCGTGTGAAATTTTACTTTTACTGATTTCGCCATCGCAGTAATCGACTCTTTTCGTTTCTCTTATGAAGCTTTTTCCCCTGAAGAAACTGGCTTAAAGTCTTAAAACTCATCTTAGTTACATGCATATGTATTGTTTGATGAGTAAAGTTAAGACGTCTGAAACATATGGTATATATTGTCATATTAAATTCATTCTTCTCGGAGATATATCCACAAAATCTTGAACAAGCTTTTCCGTGTGGAGCCCTTCCATTATGTCAGATTCTATTGACATAAACATAAGACTTTGTAGCCCCGTTCTTGGTTCATCGTTGATATCAACCGAAATTTTATAATCTTGAGCTTCGAAAATGCCCTTTCTGCACTGCATGACGTGAGGGGCAGCTTTAGAGCAATTTTCATCAATTGTATGGTATTACCATAACACTATGGTTCTTCATTCAATACAGTGAACAGGTCAACAAAGGTGGCTCTTTGTTTGTCGGAGCATCGATTTCCAGGTCTTTTTTACATGCCACAGAGATTTTTTCATGCTTCTGGATCTCCCAATCGAGACTCTTGAATTGTTTTTTTGCTGACATTTGTACCGCAGTCTTGGGATTGGCATCAATTTGACGAGGAAGTTTATGCGGAGTGCGGACGATGTAGTTCTGCAGTTTCTGGTAGATAGCATCTCTTCAAACTGCTTTCCCAGAACGATTTAAATTTTGCCTCGCACCGAAGAATATTGATTGCTGCTAGTAGACCTGCGACTCTCTCGCAGTCAGATACAACGTCTACGTCTTCTGATTGCAATTTATCAGAAACATCTTTATATTATTATTATATTATATTAAATTTGCCACAGTTTACAAATGATCTACAGATACACTTAAAATACATGTACTATAATCTAAGTAACCCATGCATGCATTTTCCGTTGTGCTCTCAAGCATTTTTTTGCCTTAATTCAGTTCCAAACGTTTATTCCACGACACCAGTGGAGGTACTTTTAGAATTATTATTGCTTACCAGGAATCCATCATTGCTAGTTTTGAAGATATATGGCAAAGCAAATTTTCTCAAAATGTTGATAGACGTTGATCATGATAATTTACGAACAGTTCTCCTTCAAACGGATCAGAGGATCTCACTGAGGTGAGAGCTCTGCGAGTTTGCTCAATGTATTAAGAAGTCAAGCTTTTATAAAGCCTTAAGATTTAAAGACAACGTGAAATTATGACTACAGCCAAGCTGCGGAAGGAAAATCAACAATTAAAACTCGACATTGCAGAATTGCAAAAGAAATTGGAGAAGGTCACTAATGAAATTTCGCAAAGAAGTGACATGATCGATCAAAATGGTCTACACGCTCGAAAGCCTTCTTTGTCACCTGGAAAAGAAAAGGGTGTGGAGTACATTTCTGACCAATATGACGAGCTCGTATCCTTTAAGAATAATACTTTGAAGGTTCTTAAAGACATGAAGTCTCAGTTGGGAAATATAGAATCGAAATGTGATAAAATCAGCAACGCTGTCGATCAAATGGAAGAGTACAGCTATCAGTTTAACATAAAGATAGTCGGAATGCCACAACATAATGTCTCAGAATCGGCCAAGGTTACGTCAAAATTATGTCTGGATTTATTTAAAGCCATTGGAGTTGAGGATGTATCGCTACAAGATATAGATATTGCCCACCGCATTCCAGCAAGACGACAAACTGATCGTCCAAGTGCAATTATCTGTAAATTTGTTCGGCGCCTTGCTAAACAAAAAGTAATGGCCGCACGATCGAGAGTTCGTAACGTGCAGGCTAGCCAATTTGGTTTTTCCCACGATATGGATGTTGGGCATCTTAATATCTATGATCACCTTACCCCACGATTGCAACAGCTCTTGTTTGAAGCAAAGAAGTTTCAAGTAACCAACCAGTTTAAGTTTTGTTGGGTTAAGAAGAATATGGTATGTCTTCGTAAATCTGAAGGGGACAGCGTTATTAGAGTTAACAATTTGCTAGATCTTTTATCGCTTCAACGAACAGTATGACTTTAATTTACATAAGATAAGTATTTCTTTTGTTGTGCTTTCGGTTATGTTTAATGGCTTATAATAACTCATTCGTTGAATCAGTTTTCCCATTTAATCATTTAGATGATATATCGTTTAGTGCGGCTTTATATGAAATGTCCCACGGGCCAATAATCTTTGATTTTGACCGTTTAGATACTTTAGTGTTTAACCCTGTCGAACATCTATCCTCAGCTCATTCTCTTTCAAGTAATTTAGACCCTGATTTGAACTTTTATGCAACTTCTCCTTATACCTGTAATTATATGGTTGAAAATGAAATCAATAAGCTAGCCACAGCTAAGCGCGGGGTAATTCTGACTTCTCTTTGTTGCACCTTAACTGCCGTAGTTTGCTTGGCCATTTTTATGATTTCAAAGCATTGATTGCAAATTTGCATGAATCATTTTGTGCCATTGGAATTTCCGAAACCTGGCTTAATGATCAAACGTTTGACCTCGTTAACCTTCTTGGCTATTGTTTCATTTCCAATCATCGCTCAGGCAAAACCGGAGGTGGAGTTGGTCTTTACTTGCAAGATTATTTTCAATATAAATTACTTCAAGATTGTACCATATCTAACCCTGACGTAATTGAGTCTGTTTGTTGAAATTTCTAACCCACATGGAAAAAATATCATTGTGGGTACTGTTTATCGGCCACCTAACCAAAATCTTGATTCTTTTATGTATGAATTTAATAAAATTCTTTCAACGATTTCTAAAGATAATAAACAGTGTTATTTCATGGGTGACTTTAACCTTGCGCAGGAATTTGTGGATTCCTCGTTTTCTCATATGTTTCTTCCTCTTATTACACGACCGACGCGCATAACTTCACATACTGCTACTTTAATTGACAACATATTTACAAATTCATTTACAAATTTACAAAACATTCAGCGCGGAATCATTCTCAATGAAATTTCTGATCATTTACCCGTTTTTGCATTTTGTAATAATGTGTCTGTTCCTTGTAAAAAAAACGATAAAAGCTTATAAGCGACATTTTGGAGAAGAAAATCTTATTAATTTCCATACTAGTTTGTCACAGGTGGACTGGCCAAATGTTGTGGTAGAACAGGACTAGCACAAATATTCAATTTAATGCTTTTGCATCAGAATATAACACACATTTTGAAGAGTGTTTTCCTCTTAAAAAAATTAAACTAAATCGTTCAAATAAGTCAATGACCCCTTGGATTTCAAGAGGTTTATTAGTTTCCATTAAGAAGAAGAATGGACTCTACAAAAAATTAATTAAAAAACAACTCCCGCTTGTGAATTACAATACAAAGCCTATAAAAACAAATTAAATCATTTAATTAGAATTACTAAGCGTTCTTACTATGAAAACAAATTTGACCAAGCGAAAGACAACTTAAAGGAAACCTGGAGGTTAATTAATGAAGTCATTAATAAAAATAAGAAAATACATTCTCCGCTATCCTCTTTCAAATCAGGCGACAGAATAATTTCTGACCCTTTAGAAATTGCGAACGGACTTTGCAAATACTTTACAAATATTGGACCAAATCTTGCAAGAAAAATCCCGACAGTAAATGTTTTCTTTCAAAATTTTCTTGGACCTCATGTCAAAGAAACAATATTAGTAGATTACCCCCCCCCCCCATCCAGCGGAAATTTCCCGCCAAATGACGTCAGCAGTTATTTTTCCGCGAAATGTCATAAGGGTACTGTTGAATGACGTCACCGCGCGTGGTCAGCACGTGAACAGTTTATTATTGTCATGGCGCATGAACAACACGTGGACAACACACGCACATGGGATTGATGTTGTGATCAGCACGTGAACAGTACAAATTTGGTCTCGAGGGTGATCCCAGGCACGGCATGTGTATCAGAAAAGAGAGAAATGCAGTATAGGTTTAAAAAGTATTTATTTCAACTTTTAAGTTTTACAAACTAGTGATTATATTTCAATTGATATAAACATATGAGATAATCTATGAGATTTTTAAAAGTAAAAGTTTTTTCGATACTAGTGGATAGAATATGTAAAGTTAAGTATGATAGTTTAAAAGTTTGTTCAAAAATGTTCCGACATTTTGTTGGTGGTTCTTCGTACTTGAGGATTTTAAATGCTTCCACGATTAGGATCCAGATATGTTCTTTCCCGATATGCGATTTTGCTTCTTCGCAACAGTTCCACCAACTACATAATTCCCCCGTGACAGCGTGTTTTCGTTCAATTTCTTTAATTTTTTTTTTGCGATCAATTCTACAGTGATCGCAGCAGTCAGTTCCTTTGGAGTAAATTGTTCTTCGAGGTTAAAAATGTTATCAGAATACATCTGCTTAAAGAAATGTGCCATTGTAGCTAGTGTCCGTACGGCTTGGAGAGCAAGTGTATTATGATAGAGTATCTT